>CM070502.1:60365218-60690193 GCA_036346375.1 Guadua angustifolia | reverse complement strand
AATTTGCAAAAACATAGAAAAAAATCGTAGTCCATGCGATGCATCGGTTAATGACCAATTTAGTCTAATTCTTTGAGCCTTACTACGGCGAAGCCGAGAGAATAATACAATCAAAGCCCACGGATGACAGTTTAACACAATGAGTAATATTATTTTTATTCGTAGCAAAAGTATATTCAATCGGCTAGCCGTAGCTTGAATTTCCACATGCACATTGCGAACTTTTTTCACAGCATACTTTTCATTGTCGTTTCCATTAACTTGTGCACATGAACTCAAAAGAAACGCACAAACAATTAGTAGAGAATATCTGGGCCGCATTGAAGCGCGCAATCCTTTCCTTCTCTAAGAAATGAGACACATCGTATATGAATATATATGTGAGACTTCTTTTCGAAAGAGTGGTCCAAATGGTTCTCTAAAGAAGGTCTAAATCACCTTTGTTCCAAAGACTTCGCCATTTTATTCCTCACAACATATTAATATTATTAGCTGAGATAAATAAAAGTCATGCGCTCGATTCGTTCCCATTGCGACGATCGCTGCTTTCCACCGCCGGCGACTTCCTCCAGCGCCCCCATGACGACCCCTCGGCGACCACGCCATGCTGCTTTGCCTCCTGCAGCTCCGTCGCCCGTGGCTTGCGGTGCTCCTTTCTCTCCTCCACGAGCTCCTCGACGGCGGCGCGCGACCTCCACTACTACAGAACCAGCTATCACTGGCGGCTCGTAACCCCTTTACAAGCGGTTTTATAATCGCTTCTAAGCAAATCGTGTGATACCCGTCGGGTATGACAAGCGGTTGCTCGAACCGCTTGCTTTGTGGCACGAAGCGTTGGGAGCGTGTCGGGAAGGCGGTGTAGCCGCCACGTGGGGGCGCCGCCAAGCGGTTCGTGTTACAAACCGCTTGTGAGAACGATATTGAAGCGGTTAGTATTACGAACCGCTTGTGGAAGCAACACTCGAAGCGGTTGGACTCACCAACGGTTGTGGAGAGTTTTCGATTATATGCATTATAGAATATGTTCTTCTGTGTTTTTGTATATCGCTTTTGACCGTGAAATTAAATATGAGTGGAGGAGTTTTTTGCAATTAAATATATATTACATATGCATACTCATACACATGTTCACATGCTAGCTCAAGACACAAAAAACGAACTTAATAGTGTAAAAATGGACAAGTACATACACGCAACCGAGCGTTTACAAGTTTGAATGATGAAAAAATGATTATCGAACTCATTTGTTGCATCGTCACTCTTTATGTCCTTGGTCGACGTGGATGTCGTCATCGGTTCAGCGGTGTCCAACGCAGAAACCTTACATGGAACTTCGCCATTTGGAGATACAACCTCGTTGACAAGGAAGCCGATAAGTTGTTCTTGGAGTCGCGCACCGGTGAGGAGGAACACGTTAACGTGCTCATCGATGTTAATGACAATTAATTAAGCGGGAAGTATATAAATATCCGATCACATGCAATTAATTAAAATGTAAGTTGTAGCTAACAAATTGACATGCATATCTGAACCTCGGCATAATGTTCCAAATTGCCGCCATGGATAAAACTTTGAATATAGTGGAACACGTAGTAGCCACATAAGTTGTTTCCGGTTGTGCGGCGTTTAACCTTCACGGGAGAAATTTGAGAATATCGGATGAAGAAGCGATATGGCGCATGTATATTAATAATAGTTTTTGTAATGCGTGCTGAAAGTGCTTACTATGACTTGAATTCTTTTCGGAATTCTCCTTTTGCTTCTTCTTAAACTTTGCAAATGTCTTGTTAAGGATGTTAATGAACCATTGGTATTTTTGGATTGGATTCCTTCTTGAGTCATAAAGCTGTAATCCTGCCGTTGTCAAGCTCGATGACTAGAAGGATCAAATGAAACCTATTCGTATATTGCAACATATGGATAAGTAGCTACTCGTACTATCAATGGCTTAAGAAATACAAGAACAAGAGGTTTGTGAGAACACGTACTTGAAGTTGAAGGGCGTATATGTACGGTTTGTAGTGTTGTTTCAACAATGCATGCAAAAGGTATTCCTCAAGTAGCTGTTTTTGCTTGCGCCGTATGACCAGATTTTCTCGTTGACAATCTACGGGTCGATGAAGCCAACGTTCTGCTTGCCCGATCTTTTACATCGTTGTATCTCCATTCTACATAAGAAGGATAACTAAGTTAATTAGATTTTCAATTTTGTAGTGCGGGAGGAAGCAAGCGGTAAACTTAGTAGATCGACACTTACGAGACACCGGCAGGACATGAAAGACACGTTGACCTCGTCTCCTTGGTACACATGGTACAAGTCATCGAATTCGACCATAGTTACGTGTTGTTCCTGGAAGAAATACTCATCTTGGAAGCGGAGGAGGAACATTGTATATCCTTTAGATGCCCTTTCCATGTACCATTCATGCATTTGACGCATCTTGGTTGGGAGATCTTTTATATCCTTTGGATCAATTAGCGCTTGCTTAACTCATACTTCCATTTGATTGGTGCCATTATTGGAATATCTGGTCTAATGATTTGAGTCCGCCTCCTTCAGGAATGCCATTCTCCTCAAGTCCTCAGCACTCTGCTGATCTTCCACTTTCTTCTTCTTTCCCGCCGAAGGAGCCCGTGTATTTTGCACTGTAGCCTTTCTTATTGTCCTTTTGTAGTCGCTCATCACAGGCGGCGGCGCCGTTCCGCATGACTGAAAGTGCTTCACAGTTTTTTTATCTATTTTAAGCTTGGACTCTGGCTTCTTTGGCGCAAGCTGCCTGGCCACATCCGTCTTTACGGATGCAGCTAGCTCCTCCGCAGTCAGGTCATATGGCCTCTTTGGCGGTTGTTTTGACATTCTCTGGCTGTCGGATGCCGATTTCGTGGGAGGAGGTGCTAGTGTGGGATCTCTCCTTCTGACATCGAGCTTCTTCCTGGGAGATCTTTGGGCGTGGTATTTGGAGATGTTGGGTGCTTCTTACTTCGAGGCGGTGGCGGTGGCGGAGTCGGGCTTCTTTGTGAGCGGGAGGTGAAGGCGTGGCACAGACCATCGGGAAGCATTGCGTGCAAAGCGTTTGGAGGAGTCGTGGGTTGTCGATGTGGAGGCGTGCTTGCTCTCGAGTGGCTCAAGTGCGGGGCCTCTCTTCTTTGGAGATATAACCTCCACACCATCTGGAAATATGATGTACTTTTTGCGCCATAGGATGAATGTGCCATGGAGGGCTGTCCAAGGTTGGTCACCTCGTCGCCCCGGGAATATCGAGAACGAGATCTTGAAGCCCCCACCACCTCTTCCACCGTGACCTTGGAGTATCCGGAGGGTATCTCGTTGCGATGGAATGTCCGCCCGCCTCCACCGGATAAGCCATGCCGTAAGCCACCTTGAAGGAGAGGTTACGATATCAATGTGTAGCTCGTGGCGGCGAACCTTGATCTTGTCCACGGATGACGGGCGTCTTGGTCGCTGCCATCTGAGGCCACGGCGACGCCAAGAAAGCTGCTCTTTAGCGCGGTCGGATCGACACGCATTCGGCGCCGCTGAACATTGGTCGAACGTAGTGCTCCTGAAGCGGCTCATTGCCGGACACTTTTTGCGTGACGGTCATCGATGGAAGCCTTCGTAGCTCTAAGCTCTTCCTCCAATCGGCTCACTCTACCCCGATCTCTCCTCTTGCTTCATCCGACTCTCGTAAGTGCTTGAGTCTTTGGCAAAGCCGTGCCTCCATGGCACCTTCCGAAACCTCGTGTCCGGCCCCGGTGCTCGGGGTTTTGAAGGGCATATGTTAGCTCGTCATTCTCCTGTCCGTCGGCAGCGATCCGACCGAGTCGCGCCGATTGCTACGCAATCCTTTCACCAACTTCTGGACTATCGGTGCCATCACCAAGCTATCATCATCGCAAAGGCTGCCCCCGTGACCCAATAACCAATTGCGCATGCGGGCTCCCAATTCTCGATTTGGGTATAATATCGTCTTGCCAAGCTCATCTTCCCGCTTGTCCCATTTCTTTGCGGCCTTGATGTAACCACCGGTCCCGAGATGGTGGTGGTATTTCTTCTTGTGCATTCACCTTGTTTTTCTCTCTGACTGGCCCCGCATCAAGCGGCTTGTACCTCGAAAGCATCCCAATGATCGGCGGCTTAGGAAATTTATTGAAGTCGGCCTTTCTCCTTTGTCGATGTACTTGCGGGTGAGGGCGACTTCCACCGAAAGGAAGTTGCCATCTTCTTCAAAGCCCATCTCTTGGCCTTCGTTCGTATCCTTCGGAAAAGTGAAATTTTCCTTTATATCATTCCAGGCAGTTCCTTGGTAGCTGCAGGACTTGACCCATTTTCGGATCTTGATTGGGACGTGATCCCTCACGTGGTAGCCATAGCGTTGTTGAAAGGCCCAATTGCTGATTCCGGGGCTAGCAGACTCCGTCGTGCTTGACTTCGGTTATCACGCACTTTGTCGAAGGCTTTTGTTAGGTCCTCGATTCATTCCGGATTGGGTGGCCGATGAGGTGCAGTGGATACACAAACACATATAATATGAATGATTTTAGAATAATTAAATGTTTACGGTGAATTTATAATGGGTAAGAGTATACCTCGGTACCGGTGTTAACGGCCTCATCGGCAGCGTCGGCTGACAACATCGTGATTTTCCGCATCGGTGATAACGGCCTCATTGGCTAAGACGCTACCCGGTAAGAATGGTCTCGAACAACAGATTTTCCGCTTCATCGTATTCCGGTCACCACGTCTTGGTGTCGCCATCTAGAGTAGAGCAAATCTCGAGGCTTAGATTATATCTGAAGACAAGATTGTTGAGAACAATTCGAGGCTTAGATTATATATGAACTTTCGCATGCAATCATATACTTACACATTTCACATGATACATATACAATTGACAATTCACATATACTTATACATTTCACATATACTTACACATTTCACATAGACTTACACATTTCACAAGATACATATACAATTGACAATTCACATATCCTTACACATTTCACATAGACTTACACATTTCACAAGATACATATACAATTGACAATTCACATATACTTATTTTTGAATAAAAAATAACGAATCATTCTTATTCCACACTAATAAGGAATGATTCATTAATTTTTATTCAAGAAATTCTTGAGTGTACGTCTTCATCGACCGACCTCAATCTGGAATAAAGGATAGATTGTGATTACGCCCTAGGGCATAAATAAAGAGGAATGTTAATGAATCACCTGATGGAGAGCAGGAAAACTAAATCATCAGACAACAATTTAGCAACTATTGTAGTAAAAAATATATGAAGTGCTAGTAAAAAATATAATAACACATTTCACATATACTTACACATTTCACATATACTTACACATTTCACATATACTTACATATACTTCTAATGCTGACACTAGTAGTCACTTGGCTATTATTTGAGTTGAACCCATTAAGGCCGCACATGGCTACATCTACTTGATTTACTTAACTCACCTGACATTAAAGAACATTGATATGAAGGGAATATGTATTGTGGAGAATGGAATCCAAGTACTAGGCTGTAGGATTAATCACATGCATCTGCATGGATTAATTTTACTTCCACCGCTACAATGTGACAAGTGAGAGATTAATATGTGAGCAGGGAGTACTACTCGGCTGGCTCTGCTCTCTACTGCCGACTACTACTCCCTCCCTCCTGCAGACCGACCATAACACATGAACACTAACAGAACAAAAAACCATTTCATAGCCATCCATTCAACACTCCTTGTGGGCACTAATCACAACACTTCATAGCCATCCACTAATCACAAAGACAACATAAACACTCCTTGTGGGCATTTCACGAACACCTTGTGTGCATAAAAACAGAGAGAGCGAGGAGGCGTTGCAGCACCTAGGATCTCCGGTCCTCCGGGTGGAATGGTGGGGCGGTGGCAGAGGAGGTCCTTGGCGAGGTGGCGTCGGCGCGGGGACTCGACGGAGGTGGCGGCACTGAGAAAATTTGGGTTGTGAGGAAGCGCGGGGACTTAGAAAATTTGGGGTGTGAGGAAGAGCGGGCAGTATGAACTTTATATAGGGCACCCACTTCTACAAGCGGTTGGTAATAACAACCGCTTGTAGAAGTCCTCTACAAGCGGTTAGTATTATCAACCGCTTGTAAAGAGGACTTCTACAAGCGGTTGGTATTACTAACCGCTTGCAGAACGCATGGATGGGCGGGACAGGGAAAGGCCCTATGCAAGCGGTTGGTATTACCAACCGCTTGTAGAGGGGTGCTCTACAAGCGGTTCGTAATACCAACCGCTTGTAAGCGTCTTGACAGCGTAATATTAAAAACAATACGGTGCCCACATAGCTCGATAAGATCTCTTCCTCCCCGGCTAGCGTGGCGCTTGAGTGTCTGGCTCAACCACCGGTTCGAACCCATTCGCGCCCCTTGCCATTCTTTTTTTCTTGTGGCCTTCTACAAGGTTGGTATTACTAACCGCTTGTAGATCATGATTTACAAGCGGTTCTTACTACCAACCGCTTGTAGAAGTTGGTAAGCTTTAAACTCTCTAAGTCCCCGCATGCACTCTCCCACACCTTCAAATTTTCTAAGTCCCAAGCGCCTCCTCTCGTCATGACGCTCCCTCCTGCTCTATGTTTTCATGCCCACAAGGTGTTGGTGAAATGCCCACAAGGAGTTTTGTTGATATATTCATGTTGGAGTAAAGAAAAATATTGTTGATGGTAATTTGTTTCACTCTTTGAAGCAATTAATTCATGTCGACGGCTTCATCAAATGGCGAGACGAAGAGACAACTAGAGGCATTGCGGATGAAGCTATCGTGTCCTCGATGCGGAGATCCTGTAAATGTGTTCACCTCCGTACATCCAAGAATCCATCCCGAGTGTTCATGAAGTGTTGAATATGTCGGTAAGTTTTTGAAGTTATTCATTTGTTCATATTCCTTGACTTTCACCTTCCGTTCCATTCTTTACATTTGAAGGGCACTGACATGTCCGTATTGGCGTTAAGGTGATAAAGCCACCATAGTCTTGAAAATCTTGCAATGCAAATTCTGCATTACAAGAAGATTTCTTTGCCAAGGAGAGTTCACGAGATCCGATGTACTAGTGTCTATAAGAGGGAGAGATGCACATCCCACGCTTCGATGACAACAAGAGTATTAAAAAGCTAGAAGAAAGGATGGAAAGAGTAGAGGACATGCTAAAGAAATTAGTTAATATAGCTATCATTGTAATGTTGCTCCTTTTAGTTAATATAGCTATCATTGTAATGTTATAAATTTCACACTTGCTTTTGGGGTTTTTGTATGGGAATTTATGAGCTAACTATGCTAAGCTGAATTTCTCTTTTATGGTAAAATTTACGCAATCCTTTCATAGAGTGGATATAAATTTTAGGCTTTGTTCTCATTTTAAAATGTGTACAAATGGTTTTCAAGCTTTGTTTTCATTTTAAAATTTGTATAAATAATTATGTACAAGCAATGTTAAACATCAACATATCAACATGATCATATGGAATAATTTGTATACAAGTAGTACATCTTAAGTCTTCGTCTTTACAATTGTTCCTTCGTTATGATCGTGGCGTATGTAAGGAGCATCGACATCAACATCACGCAGACGTTTATGTCGACATCAAGCTATAAAAGGAGGAGCTCGTCGAATCGACCATACTCTTCCTCGTCGGTGGCGTTCTCAACTCCTACAATCCTTCGTTTGCCTTGGAGAACCACATGTCGCTTTGGCATTACCTTTTGCTTGTCCTACGCTTCTTAGGTTTGCTTGACATGTCCATTACATAGAAGACTGGATCACATCGTTCGCGAGAACAAGCGGTTCGCGCCTATAGCCGACTTCTGTGAGATCCACGGTTGTCATGCCGTGTTGTCGACCTTCACACTTGTTTGGAGTCGGCTTGACCCATTGGCACTTAAATAGAGGGACCTTCAGAGGTCCATAGTCGAGCTCCCATATTTCTTCTATGAAACCATAATATGTGTCCAACTTTGCATTTGTTGTCTTGGCGTCTATCTGACAATCGCTGCTCGTTGGTGCTCCTGTTATCCCGGAATCGGTGTAGAATGTGTAACCATTGATCTCATACCCCTTGAATGTCACGATTTCTTGTGATGGTCCCGAGCCAAGCGTTGCAATAGTTCATCGTTTGACCCTTCCTCAAGGATGTACTTCAGAGCACCGCCAAAAGAATCCATGTGCTTCGTGGTTATCCAACTCTCTGTCTTCCTGTGAACTCGTGGCGAGGACACTCTTGTCTTTGAAGGACATAGGGGCGACTATAGTTGATTGCTTGAGCAGTGAAATGTGCTTGCTTGAATGCAACAAGATCATTGCATGCAACCGATTGCCTTCCTATTGTCCCTTTGCCCGTAGCCTCCTCGTGTCGTGATATGGGGACGCCGATAGGATTTAGATCATTCATGTAATCCACACAAAACTCTATCACCTCCTCCATCACGTAGCCCTCGGCAATGCAGCCTTCGGGGACCTTAACGGTTACGGACGTACTTCTTGAGGACACTCATGTACCTCTCGAAAGGAACATGTTGTGCGAGATACACCGTCCGAGGATACCTATCTCCTTGACAAGGTGAGCGGTGAGATGAACCATGATATCAAAGAATGCAGGAGGAAAGATCATCTCAAGGCTAACCAAACTTTGTACCACATCGGCCTCCAACTTAGGCGGTTTATTTGGTTCGACAACCTTCTGCGAAATGGCGTCAGAAGGAACATAGCTTTGTGATTGTCCCCGCACCCACTCAGGCAAGATACCTCGATGACTCACGGAGCAAGCTGTGTCATCAACACAAGGCGTCATGGGATTTTAGGCCTTGGAGTTTGTTCTCTTCGTGTTTCTGAGTCTCTTTACATTTGAGGAGTATCCGAAGGGACCTTCACACTGCTCAAACACTCAATCATGCTTTTTTTTCTTCTTTGCTTGGAGTGTAGCTCGCAGGATGTAGAAAAAGTTGTTTTGTCCCTTCTTTGTTTTTTGGATGTAGGTCACTCCTCACCTCCATGTCTTCAAGGTCCTTCCGAGCTTGCGGTGTATCTTTCGATTTGCCATACATATCTATGTAGCCTAGCATGTTCAAGCAAACATTTTTCGTGATGTGCATGAAGTCAAGCGAGTGACGAACCTCCAAATCTTCCCAATACTGCAGTCCCAAAATATTGATTTCTTCTTCCATGTGGGTGCATGACCATCCTCGTTAAACATGTATGCTTCCAAGACCCTTCCCAAATACTACTTTCAGATCCTTTATCATAGCAAACACAAGTCGCCCATTACGATCTTTGAGGCTTAACACTAATTCTGTTCCCAGATTAAATTTCTTGCCTTTCCACCTCAAAGCATGATTGCCAGAAGAAACTGCGGTGGCCCATGTACACACACTTCCGAGAGTTTTTCGTACATGCAATTGTTTCATCTATGCTTTGGTGCGAGCTTTAAACCCTTTGACAGTTTGGTAGGACAGTTACTGAGAGCAGGCCAATCGTTGATTGTTACAAACAACAATGCACGCAGGTTGAAATACTCTCTTTTGTACTCATCCCAAACCCGTACACCATCCTCCCACAACTTCACAAGGTCTTCAACCAATGGCTTCAGGTAGACATCGATGTCGTTTCGTGTTGCTTTGCCTTCGATCAACAATGGCATCATGATGTACTTCCGCTTCATGCATGACCATGGAGGAATGTTATAGATGCAAAGCGCCACAGCCAGTGCTATGGATCTTTGCTCAAGCCGACCGAAAGGATTCATCCCATCGGTGCTCAACCCAAACCTTATGTTTCTGACCTCATTTGCAAAGTTCGGGTAAGCCCGATCTACTTTCCTCCACTGCGAGCCATCTGCAGGGTGTCTAAGCATCCCGTCTTCCTTACGCTCTTCTGCATGCCAACGCATCATCTTGGCATGACCTTCGTTAGCAAACAGACGCTTCAACCGGGGGATCACAGGGAAATACCACAATACTTTGGCTGGAGTTCTCTTCTTCGACGATTCCCATCTAATTCACGGATCGCCACCGTGTACCTTATACCGGATTCTTCGCGACACTGGACAAACCTCCAAATCGGCATACTCATTGCGATACTGAGATACAATCGTTAGGACATGCGTGTATCTTCCGTGACTTGCAATCCTAAAGGGCGAGGACTCGCCGCTTCATCGTGAGATTCGGGTAGAGTGTTACCTTAGGAAGCAACTTCTTTCTGAGTGATAACAAACCATTGAATGCCTTGTCCGACACACCGCTTGTGGCCTTCCATTGCATGAGTTCTAGTGTAGTACGCAGCTTTTTGTGGCCCCGTCCACGCTTTGGGTACAAAGCGCCTCGTGGTCCTCTACCATGCTCAAACTTCTTGTATTGTCTTTCCTCCGTGAACTCTCCTCTCCATCACGGAGCATCCGATCTAACTCATCATCGCCATACTGCCGATCAGATCTTCCACGGACCCATATTGAGTGGTGTCCCGATATCGCTGGCTCTATCTTCCTCTTCTTCATCTTCTTTATCATCTTCTGTCGAATCGCCTGCTTTCTCCATGGTGGGTCCAGCGGTATAGTTTGCAATGAAACCTCTCGTGATCACATGGCTCATAACCATCCATCGCTCGGAGTGCTCCTTCTCATTCTTGCGGTCTCACATGGACAACGATGAAGCTTCTCGAGGCAAAATGCAACGGCCGTGTAGAAACTCCTTCATGCCATCTCTGAACTCTCTTGACCGACGGTCCGCATTGTACATCCATTGCGGTTCATCTACACCAATAAAAATAATAACAACATCTATCACAATATTTAATTAATTAAAGCTAACTATGTCTAATAGTTTTGTATTTTTAATCATTCGCATTCTTTTAACTAAAGCCAACTAATTATTTCTAATCCTGCTGCATTTTTTAAAATAAAACTAACTAATTGTTACATGTTCAGCAAACCTTTTCTATCATCCGCATTTTAATTTTACTAAATAAAATTATTTTTTACCTTTTCCCCACCTTTGTAATTTTTCATCGTTTCACATTTATTGCATTTCATTCCATACACCAAACAATATATCGCCTTAAGAACAAAAAATAAGCCAACAACGTAAACAATACTAATAATTCCCACAAGAACAAAACATGATTTCTCAACATCCAATGCACAAAAAATATATATATATGGGGAGATGGATGTCAACAACATATTACTCACCTTAGAAACAATTAATTCCAAGCTAATAACCTCAATTGAAAATTTTGGCAGCACCTCCCCCATGAATCGCTATCGCCCACCACTCTCTGTTGTCTGTGCGAGCTCGGGAGGAAGATGGGGTTTAAATGGGCGGGGAGGGGTCTCTACAGCGGTTCTACACACTAACCGCTCGATCTCCACCTATAGAAGCGGTTCGAGTTTTGAACCGCTTTAGATATCTAGAAGCGGTTCTGACACGAACCGCTTCTAAAGATGGGACTCAAAAGGGTTCGTGTCAAGAACCGCTTAGAGACCCTCCCGCCTGTTGCCCACTTAACCGCTGTACGTGAGAGCACAAGCGGTGCGCACCTAACCGCTTGTGATAGACCGGTTGTGAAGGCCGGTTCGTAGTAGTGCTCCTCGCGACCACGGCCGCCCTCGCGGACCACCGGCGCAGTGCCACTCCCATCACCTCAGTCAGATTGGCGCGTTCATCTTCTGCTTCGCGAACAGAGGCCACGTAATCATCGGTACGCCGGCGCTCGCTCTCCAGCGTCGAGTTCCAGCCGCAGTGCGACATGAACCCGCCGCCGCCGGGTGCGCGAGCACGCGCACCTGCGGCGCCCACCCAGCGACGGCGAGGCCCCGGCCCCTCGTCCTCTCCAAGAAACCTTCAGGAAGCCATGCCAATGGGTTGTCATGGCCATGGCTGGTCCCCAATGAGCAAGGGTTTCCATCCAGGTTGGGCGTGCGTACGACCCAAATAAACCTTTGGCCGCTCGTCTCCAGCCCTGCTGCGAGCTCGGCCGTCTGCTCCACGGACAGCGCGCCACCGCTGCCGAAGGAGACGTACACCACCGACCCCGCCGGCTGGCCATCGAGCCACTCCAAACAGTCCAACTCATCGGCTTCTTCGCCGGCGCTTGACCGAACGAATGGCCCCACGGGATACACCGGCGGGAACGCGCCTACCTCGGCATCCCGCTTGAATGCTTCCGCGATGGCGGGCTCCAACTCCTCAAAGCTGTTCACCAAGAAGCCATCGGCGCGGCCGTACCGCCGCGCCTCCTCGACGACGTAGGTGTAGAACGTGTCAGTCCGGTCCCGGAAACCGTCGGGGATGTCGGCGTGGCGCAGTGGCGTGCAGCCCGGGAGCACAAGCGGGTCCGGGAGGTCACGGTACTCGCCGGAGGCGACACCGTCGTGGAGGTCCACGACTTGGCGCATGATGGAGATCATAGTGAAGCTGTTGGGGAAGAAGACGTATCCCGGGACGCCGAGCTCTTCTGCGAGGGGCAGCGCTGCGGTGCCGAAGAAGTCGCACACGAGCGCGGCGGTGGAGCTGACGGAGCTCATGAGCGCGCGGAGGTGCGGTAGGGAGCGGCGGACGAGCTCGAACATAAGCACGCCGAAGCCGATGTCCGCCGGGAGGTCGTCGAGTGCGACGGCCGGGAGTGGGACGGCCGCGACTGAGGCGGGCACGGTGCAGAGCACGGCAGCGTCGATGGCCCGGTCGGAGAGTCCGGTGATCATGACGAGCGTGGCCGCGAAGCCGTGATCAGTCACGAGCCGCCGCGCCAGCTCGGCCAGCGGGATGAGATGACCCACTCCTGGGCTGGCCAGCAGGACGACGTGCGGCGGCAGCTCCTCCACGCCCGTCGGCGCTAGCTGCTCGATGGGTGAGGCATCACTTGCACTGGTGGTGGCCGCCGCCATGGAGGAGTATTACGCCTGCTCAATTTTGGTGGCTTCTCACTTCGTAGTTTGCGTGTTGTGTCAAACCGCCGGTTAGTTTGAGTATATATGGCAACGACCACGGCAAAGCAGGTATGGAGAAGTAGACATGGAGACCTCTACTTAGATAGACAGGTGCGTATCAAAGTAGACATGGAGAAGGCTTCCAAATATTTTAATGTTCAAGTAGAATTAATGAAAGTGATGCGATTAAACTGAAGACGATGTTGTGGAGAGAATACAGGGGTCTGAATGAAGTATTTTGCCATTTTGGCGGGCGCCCGCTAGATCATTATCTAGTGTTATCCACAACGGAGGGAGTACCAGGCTACTCATGCATAAATATTTTTTTATATTTGAGAAGCATACATGAAGAACTGAAATACAGCCGCATCAGGTCAAATACGGGCGGAGATAAATAGCACTTCACATCAAATAGATCAGGTAGGGCGATCCTTCAGAACAAACGCATCATGTCATATCATCATATATCATATCATATAAAGCCTACTAATAATAATAATAATCATTACATAACCTATACCCGCAAGAATTGGAGAGCAACCGGGAAGCTACCTGTCACCTTGCGATTTTGCAAAAAAAACCCTTCCATTTCTTGAAATTACGAATAGGTCCCTATGCGATTTTTGTGAGACAAGAATATTTTTTGCTTCGTTTAGGTCCTCGACCGGTATTTTTACTGGAAAAAGCCTCCCGTTAGTTTCAAATCGCGAACAAGTCCTTTTCTAATTTTTCGGGATAGCGTAACGTGTCCAAAAAATAACATCCGGTCCACGCTTCTTACGTTCGAGTCCTTCCTCCGCTTTTTCCGAAAAAATGTTTTCGCCACAGAAAAACTTAGAAAAAATTTTTCGCCACCCAAAAACACCGGAAAAATGTTTTACCCCAAAAAAACAGATTCATCGAACTTTTATAGCAACTTATGTATTTGCCAACCGCAGTTTTTTAAAAATGTAGATTAAATCGAGAACTTATGTATTTGCCAACGGATCGTGAATCATGTTTTTTTTTTTAAAATGTAGATTCGTCATGATTTATAGCGACGGAATTGATTCGCAAATTGGGTCCTAACGACCCATTTTTTAACGAACGCAACCAAAAAACGGAAAAAAATATTTTCGACACCCAAAAGCGGAAACAATGTTTCCGCCCCATGATTCGCCGGTGGGTCCTAACGACCCGTTTTTTAACAAAGCGCAACAAAAACCGAAAAAATGTTTTTAGCATTAAAAAACGAAAACAATGTTTTCGTCACCAAAAACACGGATTCATTGAAGATTTATATCAACTTATGGATTTGCTAACGGTCATAATCGCGCATCTTATCGAAATTCAACCCCAAGCGTAAGCGCTTCCCCACCTAGTATCTCTATTATACGCGGAAGAATCCTTGCGCAGAGAGGCCGCCCACGTCATGACTTTCGCGAAAAAGCCCTCCGGAAAAACATAATTCATGGAGAGGTCCGTCCGTTAGTTTGGATGCCGCTGCTGGTTCTTCCTTCGTTGGTTGTTCGCAAATCGGGGGTTAAATCCCTTCGCTCTTCTTCGGCTAGCCTTGCTCCTCCCGACGGTATGTCGCCGCCCTCGGTCGTTTTTGCCCGCTACGCCAGCGGCTCCTCCACCGCGTCGACGGCCTCGCCTTCCCGCGTCGTCGCCGGTGTCTCCCTTCTCCGCTGACCACTCCTCCGGCTTGCCTCACGCGGTCCGTCCGTCCGCCCCTTGACGATGACACGAGCGCATACATATATGCGATTGCTCAGCCGCCGCCACCTCCTCCTTCTTCGCCTCGAATCCCACCATGCCCTAGCCCAAAGCCACCACCAATCCCAAACCCTGAGGCCTGCCCACCCCTCCCTCGCCTGCTGATTTGCCAATCGTTCTTCGCAGGATCGAACAAGCAGGTAAAATCCCCCTTCCCCTTCCTCGCTTTTACGATTTTTCCTGATTTTTGATGCCTTTGGGGTGATCTATGTTTTTTTTACTTTTGGTGTGCTTTGCTGAGCGACTGCAATTTGAGGATGGATTCTTGGTGGATCAGGAGGGCTGAGGGTTTGCAGCTGCGTTCATGGAGTGGTCTTTGATGCCAGCCTAGTGGCAAAGACGCAACGCGACACCAGACCCGATGACGGGAGGCAAAGAGTCACCATCTTCTTCGGCATGAGACCGGCACCACCGAGGGCTTCACCAAGGTTGATGCTTGTGCAGTGCTGGTACAACCAAAGCTCCACGTTTTGCTCTTACATATTGGATGGAGGTTGATGGGTTTGTCTTTTCGTGTGGATTTGCAGGCACTTGCGGAAGAGGCCAACTCGAGGTACGACAAGGCCGCCTTCAAGGTCCTACGTCTTCTGGAATGGACACCGGCGATTGCAGGGCCAGATATTTCATCCTTGCTCCTTTCTTCCCTTCTCTTGCTTGCTGCAATCGACTTGCGTTTTCTACTTGCTTTATTTTTGCTGTTGCTGTTGTAACGAGTTCTTGGTTGATGAGTTGGTTTTACTGTCTCGTGATGCTGGTAAAGCAGGACAGCCTCTATATCCACCTCTGCATCGGCCCCTAGGTTTACACCAAGTGGAACTTTAGGTGCTAGATTAATCCCTTATGTAGATTTTGGTTTACATGTAGCTGCCACAAACAAATTAGTCTCCATTTGTTTCTGAGCTATTGTTATAGACATGGCATGACTGCAATTCTTGTGTTTTCCTGTGTGTTCGTGCTGCGATGGCTTTCGTTCTAGCTGTGGATTTATAGCGCTTTTTTAAAAATTCTATGTGGTGCTAATTTGTTGATTCCCCTAGGATTTGTTTCTGATGAGATTTGGCCCAGACCTTGAATAGATCGTGGGTTGATTTATCTGTGTGCATCTGTATGTTTTTAATTGAAGTTAGGATTTGATTATACAGTTAGATCTAAGTTACATGTAGGCTACGTTAGCCAATTTGATGTCATCCGTATCTATGAGTGCTTTTTAGGATTGATCTGGAATATTGATTTGAGTTTAGTTCAGTAGCGCTAGAGGTTACTTACGCTTATCATTTGTAGTGATGTTGGCTGCTTGAGCCATTGTCCTTTTTACGGTCTCAATTGTTTTACTGTTGAGATTCTGCTCTTCAGCTACTCCAGGTGCTATGCGCTATTGATCGGAAGTAGGCATTAAGGTCAACAGTGGTCACCAAATAAAGATTAATGCATTAGGTTCAGTTTTGGTAGCAGGGTATGATCTTTGTTTACATTAACGGTTCATTTCTGGACTTTATGTTGAAAGATTTGCATAGTGTTTTAGTTAAAATTGTAGTACTAGGTGACGTGAGATTTTATGGCTACCTCTCTGAGTGAACTAAACCGATATGTGGATATAACATTATTTTTCCTATAACGCAGTGGTATCTTAACTATCTTCAGTGGTCTAATTCTTTGATATTTTTATCTCTAATGCAATCATGCCTTGTGTACGTTATTGTAATTGCTTAATTCTCCAACGAGTGGTATTGATACTGATCTGTGCAATTAAATATTATATGCCGTTTGAATTGTTTGACATTCTAAGAGAGGAGAGTTCCTTCATGGTCCGTGCACATGCGGTGACAAGAGCGGGTGTCTTGGGTCGAACAAAGGGCCGTGGAATGATCCTTATATTCTGAAGGTACCATTTTGCATTGTAAGTATGTCAGAGTAATTAATATAAATGTTGTTCATGTTTTTATTTTATGATTTGAAATATATCATGTAAGACTACTTATGCATATTTCGTTTGTGGCTTATACGTAATTTGGAGGCTGGTTTTACGAGGGAACTCAAGCCAATTACTGACGGCGAAGAAAGAAGCAATTCTTCTCTTCGGTTATAGTGGTTGGAAGTCAGAATCTGAAATTTCGCTGTCCATTCGGGCAATGCAAACTTACAGCCCATTGATTGCTGCTTCTAATCTTGTTCTAGACTTCATATTTATGCTTTTGAGTGGCAGCCCATGATTAGTGATGCATCAAATACTGAATCAGGATCAGATGTTGTTGATTTTGGTTCATCATTATTTTGGAAAGTTGTTGGCTATAGTTACCTCACTCCAGTCCAAAGTAAGTTCGATGCTTATCTATTGATTCATCTTTTTCCTTGCACTTTGGGAGTTTTGTTCTATTTATATATGCTTCTTGGTTCCCTTTCCTGTAATTTCCGATTTTCGATTCGTGTGGCTCACAAGATTATAAGAAAATAGAGACTAGCTAAATTTTCATTTCCGGTCAAAAGAGTTCCTTCTTATACATGTACAGCTCTACAACACAGTATTAAGGAGGAGATATATAAGAATGGCTGCCTGGTTGGTATCGCAATAGTTTTCATCACACTTATTTTCAGTGTTGAGTCTTTTGCTTACTTTTTCATTCGGATTTCTTACATTCTTTTGCTCCAAGCTAGAAGACCACCTAATGTGACAATTCTATATCCAATTGGCAGGCAAACATATTGGAGCAATTGTTTGTTAAGCTAGAGGATTCAATTAGGATTTATGGATGCTTTCTTGAAAGGTAATCCTTTTTGTCTGAACATTATTGTAGATGCATCATGCATACTGCATCCTTCGGGTTCTACAGGTTTGTGTTGACCAAAGATTATGTCCAGAATATTTCGATGCTTCATTCAGTTGACCAATTTAGATGTATTAATTTTACTGCTTATGTTTAGGCTTGAAACAACGTTGTGCTTACAATATAGGCAACGTATCCTGTGCACACAGGCCCTCCCGTGTACACACCGTGCACACCAACTAAAAAAAGTCGTGAAAAATTCTGAAAAAAATTGTAGATGTACTTCATAGATTACTCTACCTATGTATAAAATTGTAGATTCAAATTCATTATATATCAAGAGTTATAAAAAAGAGAAAATTCTGACAAATTTAAATTCTTAAAACTTGTCAGAATTTTCTCTTTTTTGTAACTCTTGATATATAATGAATTTGATTTTGAAACTTCATACATAGGTATAGTAATCTATGAAGTACATCTACAATTTTTTTTAGAATTTTTCACGACTTTTTTTAGTTGGTGTAATGCAGTGTGTGCCTCAGTGCACATGATATGCTGTTTTACAATATAAGCCACAGTTCATAACTGTTGGTTTGCTCCATCCCAATACGGTTAAGCAAAAGGAAGTTCCATGTGAACCAAAACTGCTCCTATCTAATAGCCCGGACTCTATTGAATCAGTCTAGAATTAGCTCAAGTCCTCATATTGGCGAGCCCAATGACCACCTGCAGCTAGATTCAAATCAAGACATAATAAGCAAGCATACTGGCCATGGTGGGAACTCACAAACTGATATGAGTTTATTGAATGTTAGTGCTAATAGGAATAAACTTAAGCCATGTACAACTGAAGAAATACTATGCCTTGTTGTCACGTCGGCCCATATTTCTTTGCCCTTTTTTGGAATTTGATATATTGCTTGCTTCAAAGAAAAAATATTGTTCTCCTCAAAATAGCAATAGTTATTTGTCCTTTGCTCTTTGAAAGAACAGAGTTCTATTTTACCTTGTGTTTGTTATGTTTCTTTCAGCACTCTTGCTCTTGGATAAGTGTTGCTTTTTTTTGACGTTATTCACTCCAGTTTAAGGATAATAATTTGATCTTTGCTAAAGCAAATAATCATTCCTGCCGTAGTATTTGACTTGTGGGTTGAACTAATTGAAGAAGATGAGGGTGAATTCATGACTCACCACAGGCTCTTCCGAAGACAGCATGTACCTAATTGAGGAAACAGTTGTCTACACAGCCCGCCCCTCTTAACTTGTCGTATCTATTAATTCTCTATGTAAATGATATATGTATGCTATATCTAATCATTGAATTTTCACTGGTATTAAGTACATTTGTATTTAATTTTCAAAGCCTTTTATGTTTCACCGCGTGCAGCGTAGTGTGCGAAACTTACCAGTCTTAAAAGAAGTTCAGAAGACTGGCTGCTTTTCAGCCCACGCGTCTCCTTGGGCACTACAGAAAGTAACAACGGTAGTAGGTTTTGTTTCTTTGGAGCATTCCATCGACCCTCATCTGTGATAGATTCCTAGCCATCCACCTCGCCTTCGCCCCGATCCATGCCGCTGCGAGATATAGGGGCTGTTCGGTTGTCTGTATGTACAGAGATTTGTATCTGTAAATACAGAATCTTGTTTTTTCTTATATTTGGTTGTCTGCATCTAGTTTTGAGCCTGATTCTCTGTATACAAGATTCTCCATGCAGCCTGACTCTGGAGATACGGAGAAATAGGCGTATCTCTGGATGCAGTGTATGGCAGTCTTGTGTTCTGCGCAAGGGGCCACTGTCAGCCACAATAACAAACCATGCATACGGTGCTACGTGGGTATGTAAGTTTTTCTTTTTTTTCTTTTTTGTTTATATCTTTTGATTAGCATCTCCAATTACCGAACCGATTTCAAAAATGAGTTCCTGACATTTTTTTGAACAAAACTATTCCACACTTACTACATAAATTTCAAAATATTTAAATTTTAAAATACTTGCCTACTAAACACTTAACCAAACACCGTCTCTGCATCTGTGCATCCCGTATCCCATCGTCTAGTTGAGTCGAATGAACTAGACTCGTAAGAAAAGACAGCTAAACAGCCCCATATTGTCTCCCTGATCCATTGTCTCCCTCGATCCTAGCCATCGACCCCGCTCCCCTGATCCCCTAGACCCCGTATCCTTCATCGCCCCTTCTTTGCGCCGCAGCTATGCCTGCCGCGCGCTATGCCCCCTTCCTTGCCCTCCGACACCGCTGCATCCTTCCACAACTTCTGACCGACCCAAGGCCGGCGCCTTCTCTCCCTCGAGCCTGATTGGCACAATAGGTTCCTCCTCGGCACCTCCACAGACCCACGTCGTCGCCGTGCAGTGCACTGCGCCGCTGCGCCTCAGTCACGGGCTCACGGCCGTCCTGATGTTGAGCTGTTCTTAGCGAACGCTCCCCTCAGTTTTTACTTTTTATGGTTTACAACGTACGACCTTGATCAACATTAATATGTACTAATAAAAATATACTACTATAAAAGTATTTTAACAACAAATCTAATGATATAAGGGAATTGCTAAATTGCACTCGAGTGTTTTTTTGTTTAAGGGCACTCAATTTTTTTTGTCTATTAGATATTAGTGTTTTTTGTTTGTGGGAATTTAATTTTTTTTTGTCTATTAGATATTGTTTTGTGTTCCACCTCGTGTTTTATCATTTTGACTTTATCGATATTTGACTTTGTGATCCACGTTTTTTGTTTGATGTGTTCTTTATAGTTTGTTTCGTTCCTCTATTTTTTACAAATTGTCACGTTACTTTTTACATAATTTAATTTGTGTAAAACTAGTGTATAATTGATATAAAATATCATGTAGGGAAAAATAATGTTTTTACAAATTATCACATCATTTCTACATAATTTAATTTGTATAAAACTAGTATATAATTGATGTAAGGAAATTACTATATGTGACTTGAGCGTTTTTTTTTGTTTGTGAGCATTTTTTTTGTTTGTGTATAGAGTACTTAAATGTGAGGATAAGAAGCAAATTGATTTTATCAATTAGATCGAAATTTAAAGGCTCAAAATTTGAGGTGCTCTCTAGACACCTCCATGATATAATTTTTATATAACCAATCTAGGTAATTTTAAATCTATTGATGGTGAAATTTCATAAAATTTGACTGCACGAATTTATAGGGCGTCAAGTAAAAAACCACGGAGGTAGTAACATTGTACACAAGACATCATAGATTGGTTGGCTTTTCTGGCCATCAAGTTATTTGTTTATCATTGTGCTTCCGTTAAAACCGACCGTCGAGTACAGTTTATTCTAGGCAACACATATAACTGAGAAAGTTAGTAGCATATAGTTAAGTCTAGGCAACACATATAACTAAGAAAGTTATTTCATTCGTGCACATGTAGAAGTAGTCCATATATCATGTACATGCAGGTGTATAGCTACATGATCCCGGTATACTGTACTAGTGTATTTCGAGTACAATAAGACTTGCTGACTTGCAGGATATCATGTGCCATCAACAGCTCTGGAATATGCTGCATACAGGTAAGCAAAAACTAGATGCAAAAAAATGGTCAGACGTGTCAGCAAAAACGCATCAACGTGCGTGCTTGATCTATGCATGCGATCTAAATCAGATTCGTGCATGGGAGTTTAATTTCATTTAAAACTAGCAAGATGGTCACATTTGCATAACTAGATTTGTTATATATTGTGTGTACAACTTTTTGATTTTTTTTCTTAACTATAAGTCAAACTTACTGGTAATTAAATTAGCTTTTTAAGAGATTTACACGAAATGTTTAGATAGACATTTAAGATTATAAAAAAGCTTCTAACCAAAGTACATTTTTGGGGAACTTAAATGAAGTTTTGGTATAAAATAGTACGCTCTTGGGGTAATAGAAACGAATAATTCAAATACACCGTTGGTTAAAAGCATTCTCTTGGGAAGCTACTATATATTGTTCTAACCTTATCTATTTTATTTTTCTTGCTCCTCTCATCAATTGCTTCTTCTCTCATATGTATCCTTCCACCAAGACTTGAAGCAAGATACTAATGGTTCTTATTGGCTGCTGCTAAACACCGTATCCTCTTCCTTGACCTGTAGAATTTTAAACCTTAAGAAATGAATAAGTTATAATATTAAAAAATTTCTTAAAAATGAATAAACTATGAAAATTAGTTTTAAATATAACATTATTTTGAATTTCCTTGAGAAAATCTTTTATATTAATTATTTTCTTTTCCTCCAAAATATAAAACCCAAAATATCTTAAGAAATAAAATATGGAAAATTCATATAAATCCCAAATAATCTCTAGAGCCTTATAAAAAATTTCAAAATAATGTCAACTAATTTAGTGCTTAAAAGATATCAAGAACTTACAATGTGATTGTGAACAACACGATGTCAGAATTTTTAAATTTTTCACAGGCCTTGTTACATCCTTCAAAATTTACCATATCATCTACTGAACTAGGGTAACTTTTTAAAATGTTTCAAAAATAATAAAGTTTATTTTTCCATTTTATAAAATCAAAAATATATTTAATTTAAAAATAATATTATCAATCTCAGAATTTTATAAAAATAAATATAACTGATAATCATTTAAAATTTTTATGATAAATTTAAATAATTATTATGTTTGTGCATAAAAATTTTGGTATAAAATAAAGCTTGTTTATTATCAAAAAAAAAGAAAAGAGACTTGTGGAATATATAGACCTCGGATACCTACTTAGGGGGCCGTCCGGACCACCACGAAGGGATGGGCTGGGCCGGATGGACAAAAGAAGGACCTTCCAGAAGGACGAGTCATATGCAGCAAAGGAAAAGGCCGGGAGAAGGGGGTGATAGGTTAGGTGGGCAGCACCAGACCCCCTGCGGAGGGCGGCTCTGCGCCCGCATGCTGCTGTGCATGGTCGGCCAGGAACAGGACAACCTCTCCTCTGCGCTCAACCACCCCTGCTGTGCTTCAACAACCTCCACTACTGTATACAGGCGATCCTCCTCTACTGTATAAAGAGGAGGGGAGCTTCGAGAGAAAAAGAGGGAGATTTGTAAGAAAGAACATATCCATACACCAAGAAACACCAAACACAGGACTAGGGTATTTTCTCCATCGGAGAGCCCGAACCTGGATAAACCTCCTTGTGTCTTGCGTTATCATCAAGCTCAGATCTTCCGTCTTGCCCAGTTCACTCTTCTTTATTGCCGATCATAAACATCGATAAGAATTTTAATGCAGATGTATTGTCAGAATTTTAATAATTTCCAAAGAAAAGATCTTCAGCTGAAAATTTTAAAGTATGGTAAAAGCTGTCTCTAGATGACTCAAAAAAAATTTCAAAAATTTTTAGTCATGAACGCAGCTCATTTATTGCTTTTACCTATTCCTATCCAGTCTGTTAAAGTTAGTACAACAGTCTTGTCAGAATTTAATAAAATTTTACAGATAAAATCTTGTCTTAAAATTTTTACCAGAGGATAAGACCTGTAATGAGATTATGTACAAAACTTTGCAACCGCTTTAGACAACAAATAGACCCCCATTCCCCCTTTTCTCTGCCAACATGCCTCCTGCCATTCCCTCCTTTGCAGCAAGATTAAAGCCAATCCTTGCCTCATTCACAGACCTCCCCCATTCTTCTCTCTCCTGCCACCTTCTTTCTTCCCCATGGCAGCAAGAACAAGCTCAAGCTTTTCCATCTTCTCTCCTTCAAATCAATCCTAAAGATCAAGAAACAAGCAATGCATGTTAGATCACTACATTCCTCACCACACAAACATTCCATTCTTCGCAAGACTCATTCGCATGCACACTGGTTTGAATGATTTGGAGAAGGAAAAGGGGAGGAGCAGTGTGGCTCGGCCATGGCATGGATGGTGGGGCCAAGGCGAGGCGCATGTACGCGGCCACCGTGAGGGCTCGGCGCGTGGCGCGGCCACGGTGCTCGGCGTGGTCGTAGCGCAGCCAGACGGCCAGCAGAGGCGCGTCATCGTCCGCATGTAAGCGCGGCACAGCTCGGTGGTCGGCACGACGGCTCGTGGCACGTGCCACGGTGGTGCGGCCAAGAGGTGTAGCTCGGTGCGCGATGAAGGCGGCTGTGGCACAAGAAACCAGGGTGGCCGGTGGCGAGCAGCTCGTCCTGGGGATGGCCAAGAGGCCAGTGCTCGGCGCAGATGGCCGGGGCCGGCGCGGTGATGCATGAGCTTCCGCATGGCCTGGCGGAGCAGAGCGATTGAGGCGGTGCATGGGGTGCCTGGGCGCACGCAGCGCGCAGCCCGGCATGCGGCATGACCGGGATTTGGAGGCAACCACCGTGATGCGCACGCAGGTGGTGTGGCACGTACGGTGCAGCTACGAGGCCAGTCGGCGTCGGGGGTGGACCGGTGGTGCATGGCCGGTGTGTGGGGCACGCGACGGGCAGCGGCGCGAGGTGCGGCCGGGGTCCAGTGCGGCTGGAAACGGTGCAGCGGCTCGGCCTGGGCAACGCCTAGCCAGTGGAGGCGCCCGTCGGGGCGGCACGGTGGCTCGCGTCGCTGGGAGCACAGCGAGGACAGAGGCATGGCATGGCGGCGTGGCAGGCTGGGGCGACGCGAGCCCAGCAGAGGCAGAGGTGTTGTATGTTTGTCGCATGTTTAGAGTTTGTGTTTATTAGTTCGCATATGCATGCATGTCGTTGAGTCAGTACGTAGGATTACGGGTGCAAACGGATCGGATACGGATGGATTTTGTTCATTCTGTATCCTATTTTAAATTTTTTCTCAGATATAGAATCGGATACGAACAGTGCCGGATTCAAATACGAATACGGATTACTTCGGTCACGAATACGGAGCGAATACAGATCGTTTCGGATACGGTTAGTCTCGGTTAAGAATAGTTAGTCGGATAATGTATGAAAGCAGAAACCATATATGTTGCGCATATTAAGATCAATCAACCATACACAAAACTTTACTAGAATCTTGGCGACATATAAGTGTTTCAAATTCAATAATAGTTGCCTTCCCTATATAAGAATAATATGCAGCCAAGTATAATTCCAATCAACATATGAACTTATATGATGTATAATGTTTATGTTTATTGGATCTGTTATCGGATATCTATTTCACTCATTTACACTGATATTTTTCGGATTTCTTGGATATGCGGATATGGATCGGATACGGATCGGATACTTCTCTTCCCATATCTTACCTCATATTTTTTTTCGGATAGACAGATTTGAATCCGGATATCATTTTTTTGGATTCGAATCGAATTTTAAACGAATTCGGTCTCGAACCGGTCAGGAATTATCCGCTCCATTTGCAGTACCCCTACTGGGATCGAGTTGAGGCGTAGTATGAAAAACGGAGTGAGTCTCTTGTGCATGGTGCTTCTGAGTTGATTAGTGATTCAATTAATTTGCATGCAGAGCATTAATTGGAGAGTTAGTTTGTTTGTTTAGTAGTTAGTTGCGTGTAGCCGCATGCATGTAGGGAGTCGGTGCAAGTTTGTTACTTGCCGCATGCATCCAATTACGTTTTATACGTTGTACTCAATGCTGTTTCTTCCACCGAGAGGAGAGAATAAAATGAAGTAAGAAGGAAAACACTGCAGGCCGTTGTTCCTGGTATAAGTCCTTTCCTAAACTTGAAAAGATTGCCGCCTCCTGCTTCGTTTGAGCCGTGGCCGGCCGGCTCAAAAAAATATTCGTGTTTTAGTCCTTTTACAAATTACGAATAGGTCCTTCGCGATTTTTTGTGAGAGGAAGATATTTTCTCCAAAAATCGCGTTCGGGTCCCTCGTGCGCCGTTTTACGGAAAGAAACTCTCGTTAAATTCAAATCGCGAATAAGCGCTTTTCTAATTTTTTAGGATAGCAGACAGGTCCAAAAACGTAACATTCAGGTCCTTACTCCTTACGTCTAGGTCCTTTCTCCGTTTTTACCGGGAAAAAAATGTTTTCGTTACTAGGAATATGTGTGCAGCTCTATCTCTAGACTTTTTTCCCGCCTTGATTTCCCATCTCGATCTCTGATATTTTTTAAAGCATGTATTATTACTCCGCGAACGCGTCGATCTCTGATATTTTTTAAAGCATGTCAACACGCCGCGAGTCTCTAATATTTTTTAAAGCATGTCCTTTCTCTGTTTTCCCGAGAAAAAAATGTTTTCGTCGCCAGAAATATTTGTGCAGCTCTATCTCTAGACTTTTTTCCCAGCTCGATTTCCCATCTCGATCTCCGATATTTTTTAAAATATGTATTATTACTCCGCGAACGCGTCGATCTCTCATATTTTTTAAAACATGTATTATTACTCGGCGAACGCGTAGAATGTTAAACTCGACAAAAATAAGGTTGACATCTCTAATAATTTTTCACCCTTTTCCCTCTAGACTTTTTCCCTACCGCGGTTTTTCAGCTCGGTCTCCAATATTTTCCAAATAATTCGTCGAAAAAGATATTTCTACAACTCTATCTCTCTATTTTTTCCCTCCGTTTCGCTCATTATTTTGACGATTTAAAAATTTAGACGCCGCCGAAAAAACGACACGCGCTCGTGTTACGTCGTGGAAAATTTCCTAGTAGTTTTAACAACTGGCAGGCCGCCATGGCACAGCCCGAGGAGGTTCGACGTGAGGTGGCTTGGAAGAGGCGCAGCTCATGCTACGGTGTTCATGCATATAACTATGGGGACATATCTAGTGCAATCATGAGTTTGGTGCAATCACCGTGCAATCAACTAAGAAAAGTTTCAAAAATTCTGAAAAAATCATGGATGTACATCTCATCTTACCCCATCTACATATAAAATTTCATGATCAAATTCGTCCTATGCTAGAAGTTACAAAAAGACAAATTTAGGGTGCATTTGAACTATTCAAGTTTAAGATGAAATTTGTCTTTGATTACTCTTAACATAGGACGAATTTTTCTTAGTTAGATTGCACAGTGATTGCACCAAACTCATGATTACACTGGATATTCCCCTATAACTATTGACCATTGCATATGCATCAAAAATTAGTGTGATGACTTTCAACTGGTATAGTTACCCAGCATTAGACCCAAATTGTTCGGTATTATAAATACTTATTGCTTTGCTTTATATGAATAATTCGATCGTCGGAGTAGAATATTATTTGTTAGTAGATGAATTCTAAGTTATTTAATTTACTATATTACCATGTCTCCGTTGAATATTATTTAAGTCACATAAAAGTTAGTTAATTAATTCGATCGTTAGAGCGAAGTATTATTTCTGATTTTTAGCTATTTTCCCAGAACTGATAGGATTTAAATGCCCATAACTTTTGCTAGGAAACTCTAAATCCAGTAAAACAAACTTTTAAATTTGTGTAAATTTATGCAGATTCTAAATATGCAAAAATACATTAGATTTACTGACTGTACAGTAAATGAGTTCAAATTTAAACTATAGGCCTAGGATGTGTACACTACTACAGAACTGTATATAGGTGACACCATATCTGTGGCGGTTTTATTGGAACCGTCACAAATACAATTATTAGTGGCGGTTTTAAAATTCAAAATAGCGAGAAGACTATTTGTGGTAATTTTTGTTTGGAACCACTATAAATAATGGATTATTTGTGATAGTTTTTTTTAGAACCACCACAAATACTTTTGGGACTATTTGTAGCGGTTTTTGTTTGAAACCGCCACAAATAATAGATTATTTATGGCAGTTTTTCTTTGAAACCATCACAGATAATGATGAGTATTTATGGCGGTTTTAGCTAAAAACCGCTACTGATAATATGAGTATTTGTGGCGGTATTTGGTGGCACTATGAGTATTTGTGGCGGTTTGTTCTCGATTATCAGTGGCACTATATCTGCGGCGGTTCAAAAACCGCTACTGATGGCAGTTATGAACCGTCACATGACTTTTTCAAGGTAGTGGTACTATGTAAAATTTTCACAAATCAGCTTTTGCTACTTATATATGATTTATAATTTATACCAAAAACAACTTAAAAATGAGCTATTTGCAGAGCTTATTGATTTTTTAGAAACTGAAGCTAGGTTAACACCCCGGGCGGAGTCTTAATGACTGGCTCTCGTCACTTCCAAGATCGTATAACATATCTTCTAAGAAGAGATGTACAAGCCCGTACGTTGAAGAGAAACTAGCGACTACAAGCATTTAACAAAGGCAAATTTCAACGGAGAAACATCTTGTGGAAACCTCAAACTGGTAAACTTCGTGGAAGCAAGGTGCAAAAGTTTCTAAAAAATCTCGAAAAGATCGCGTTGTTGGTTGGGTGGGGGGATCTTCTCATGGTTGCCGGATCGCTCCCTTCCTAATAATGACCGGTCTTCATTGTCTCACGCTGTTAAGCTAGACCTACCGGTTTGATTCCACGTTAACAAAAAAAAAATCTTTGCCTTCTTTTTTTCTGGCAGCGGAGGAATTGATCATATGTCTCATTTTATTTAGTGTAATTGATAAAATACTATATTTGTCACACTGACATGTGGCTCTAGGACCCACATATCAGTGAGACATCACAAGGTATTTTATCAATGGCACATGTAGGTGGTGTTTGGCACAGTTTCTAGCTCCACTAAAATCTGTAAAGTTGGTGGAGTAGGGTATTTCTAGCTCCAAAAATTTATAGAGCTGGAGCTGTATATATATTAAAGTATTTAGGTGGGTCATCTTGTTTATATTTTAGACTAAAATATAAACTTAATTTACTTTATTTTTAGCCTACAAGCTCCAGATCTGAGGTGGAACTGAGATCTGCAGCTTTGCCAAACAGCATCGTAAGTGAAGGTATTTTATCAATTGATCCTTGATTCAATAGGTTGAATAAAGACAATAGCTAAGTTGTTTATTGATTTGTGTTAATTTGTTCATAAATTTACAAAAGTTGGATAGGTAAATGTTGCATAGATATCTCTTAAATAATGAAGTATTAGAAGTAAGCCTCGAACATATGAGAACACAACACCAGCTGTTTAATATGTTCTCGAGCTATCTATATCTATACTAATTGAAAGTTCTCCTAGAAGTCTTGTAACATCCAAAATTTTTTAAAATGGAAAAATTTAAAAATGAAATTGAATTAAAATTCTAACTGAAATCAAGATTTTCTTTTAAAAATATCATCATTTACCTCACTTTCTCGAATTTTAATTTAAAAGAAAATACTAAGTTGCTATATAAAACTTTTTCTTCTAAAGTAACACACTATGAAAATAGGTTTTAAATATCATTTTTTTCCATATTTTGTGATTTTTTTCTGGTTTTATTGATTTTTCTTGGATTTTTGGCTTTAAAGAAAATCACTTAATGTATAGTTATTAAAAGGATAAAAGTAAATACAGTAAAAATATAAAAAATGATACTAAAATTTTGAATTCTCGAGTGACCTTTTTCAGATGTCAAGAGGTTTTAATGCAATAAGATAATGAGGTGAAATGTGAAATGACTCATTTAGACTTCAAAATAGTGAGATGTCGAATTTAATAAAAATATTCAAAATTTATATTTGGCTAAAAATTTTATAATGTCTTCTTAATAACATTATTAATATCTGGTAAACATATAAAAACTAATAATCAATTTAATTCTTTTTAAAATTCAAAATTTTAAAATAGGAAAAATCTGAAATATGCAATGTTAGAATTATTAGAAAACAAATATGCATGGTATTGAACTGAGATTTTACTCAAGAATTCTTAGCCCATTTCAAACTCTTTAAAAAATTTTTGAAAAATTATTAACCCAATTTTAATCCTAAAATAAAAAAAAACTAAAATGAGAAAATTTGGTACATCGATGTTGTCAGAATTTCCATAATTGTTCTTTAACAGATTTTAATCTGAAAAATTTTCTGGACAATAAATCTTATCACCTGAACCTGGTGAAAAAATTTAAAAATGTTTTAATGAGATTTTCTAGCCTCTTAAATACCTAAGTTTGCGCTGTCATGAAACCTTATTCCATAATATTTGCTAACTATACACTTACATGTGGGGCCATTGGCCTGTTTGGGACCCATTCCCCAGGAGCAATCAAGCTTGCGCTCATATTGCCTTCTGCCTGGTGGGCTCTGGCCCCGGCCCCACACGACAATCTCTTTTTCCCCTCTTCCTCGACCTCCCGCAAACCGATTTCATCTTCGCTCCCCCCGAGTATCACTCAGGGTGTGTTTGGTAAAGATTCAGTTTCTCCAGATTCATGAATCTGGTTGAATTGAAAATTCTAACTTCACCACATTCGTGAAGTTGAAACTGTGAGTACATTAAGTGTGTTTAGATATATCATCTTGTTTATATTTTAGACCAAAAATATAAATTTAATTTACTTTATTTTAACCTACAAGTTTTAGATTTCAGGTGAAACTGGAATCTGAAGTTCTAGCCCTCAATCACATCGCCATGTCTTCGTCGAGCTGCTGCCACGCTGAGCTTTGGGAGTCACCCCATGCCCCGCCATTTGAGCACACATTTACTGCCTTGACGCGCTGCAGACTTCCCCGTGTGTTCTCACTGGCCGGCGCCATCGCCCGAGACCATTCATCGCCAAATGTTGCCACGGCAGGAAGAGCTATGAAGATCTCTTGCCACGGCAACCTTAAAACTTGGCGAAGCCATTCCAGCCGAACTCACTACTCTGCCAATTTGCTGCCACGGCAAAGAATTTGGCGCTGAAACCTTGCCACAGCACTGCCCGGTCTCGCCTGCGCCGCGTGAACACGATCGGTTTTGCGGCGCAATCCACTGTGCATTTCGTCACGTCATGGCTTGCCTGTCTTCTCCTCCCACTGGTCCTCTGTCAAAAGCGATCAAACTCCATTTGAGACACTGCCACGGCCACCAATTCGCTTGTGCCAGCATGATCAACGCTGCCCTGTTTCCAGCCGCAAATGAGCTCAACCAATTCACACCCTGTTCCTACCATCTCTCTCACCTATATAAGACCACCCGCAACGGTGTCCCGTCCCAGTTCCCTTTCCCGTCTCCATGGGAAAGCGAGCGACTGTGCAGTCTCCTCCGCGCTCCAACGGAGTCCCGTCCCGGCCAGGCGCAGCACGGGATAGGAGAGAGATTCACACCCTCGCGGGATCCTCTCTCCATTCCTTTCCCCCTCTCGCACAGCTCGGAGCAGCAACGGTCTCCTCTTCGCGCGTCGGCTGGGATCCGGGGAGGAGCGATGCAGCAGCGAAAGGGATCAGGCGAAGCGACGGCGCTCGACGACCGGAACGCAGGCCCTCATATGGACCCATCGGAGACGACGAGGAACTAGCAGGTACTCTCGTTCCAACCCCCCCACCCGGGTATACCAGGAACTAGCCGATCTGGCTTCGATTTATTCTGTGCTTTTGATTGGGTGCGGATGGGGACATGCCGATTTATTCTGTGCTTTCGATTGGGTGCGGATTAGGGTTTCGATTAGGTGAAATCTGGACTTGATTCGCTCCAGTTCATGGCGGAGGGGAGTAGTGAGCGTCGAGGAGATAACTGCATTGCCTAGTCTGTAAGAGTAACTATTCTCCTCCTCCTTCCCCCAATTTCTTGTGCTGGAGGGAGATCTCAGCCAATCCCAGATCCATCCCCACTATCGTTTGAGTTCTTGGTAGGATGTAACCATCGGTCGACCGATTCCACTTTTGCCCAATCATGTCCAATTGTTTTGGCGGAAAGATCATTGTTTATGGGTGGGAGGCTTCGATCCCGCCGAGAATTTGTGAATTTTCACACTGTTGGGGATGCTCTAATTAAGCGCTTTATTTGCACTGTTTGTTTCAGCAGATTGTTGCTGCTGGTGCGTACGCTGTATATGTTAGTGATTAGCTTGGTCACTTTTCAGACCGGTTTGGATGGGGGCAGAGCACTAATTCTTTGCAATATATAATACGAAATAAAGAGCTTTGTAGAACCTGAACTTGTGATCTAGTACATGAAATGAAGTACCTGGGTTTACAGTTTGTGTCGCATAATCATCATTTTGTGGAACCAGACACTACACACGTTCTCCATGGCTACCCAATTATTTTCCTGTTAAGAACTAGAGAATCGACTATCACTTGAAATGAGCATAATCAAGTACACATTCTTATGTTTGTAATTTGACATATCCTGTGTAGCTTTAAGCACATGAATCTTCTTCCAGCATTGGGTCAGTTCTCGTTTTGTTCCTCTACTAAACTGCCGTGCTAATTGTTTAGTTGTTTTTCCCTTTCTCAAGATTTAGAGGGAATGCTTAAATGTTGATCCTTAGCTCCTTATTAATGGTTTGATTAATCGCACTCATATCTTTGTGCAAGATTCATTAGCTGCTACAAGAGCTGGAGATAGGGACACATACCTCTTTCTTTGACCACTAAATCCAAAGCCTAAAATAATCTATTTATTTTCTAGTTTCCACTCTTTAGGGTATCTTAAAGCTTAACTCTGTGATGGACTGTGCACCCTTAGTATTGTACTGTGTTTTTTTTCTTTTTAGCTGATGAATTTAGTTTTGTTCATCACTTATTGTTTTTACTTGGATTCCCTGTTTCCTGTGAGTGTTCTCAATCCACTCTATCTTTACTAGTACATAAATTCTGTGCTTTAGTTTGTTGTCTGCATGTGGTGCATCTTAGGATTGCATTAGCCAGTGGTGTCCTTTTTTTTGGTTCTTTGTGGAGCTATCTCAGGTAAGTATGCATCTCCTTACAAGCCATCAACTTCAGCCTTCCAGCCACAATGTTTTATTGATGGGCAATCTCAAATGTATGCACCTTATGATAAGCACATTGGTTCAAACTTTATGTGGCGCATCTCATCTTCTTGAAAATGTGCAAAAACATCTTATACGGTTCCTGGGAATGAGCTCCAAGTAGTGAGCTGAATTATTGTTAGGAGTTGAGGGCGATATAATCCAGATTTCAGAACAACAGATAAGGACAAATGGTGCTAGTTTATTATGGAAAATTGTTATTTCTGATATAGCAAAACTTGTGTATGTAGATATGTAGAGACTTGTGTATTATTTTTGTAAATGCACTATTTTTGTAAATCACACTTACTCCACTGATTGGCCGAAAGGCATATAGTGATTATTGAAATGGCAGCCTCTCAATTAAACTAATCCCAATGTCATAGTCATCAGGAAGTTCCATACATTATAATCTACGCAATTCTTTGTAAGAAGGCTTCCTTAGATGGGTTTATATCATGATTATTTAGAAAAAGCTATACATATGTTTTACTGGACTGATAATTATTTGGTTGAAAACTTGACTGCAGGTAAATAACTTTGTGATCATTTGTTGAAAATGCACTTTTATTGTGACAGATCAATGGTGGATGAAACAAAGCTAGCATAGCAGCACAGCAGCACTCTTTAGCGGGGAACTGTAACACCCCGGTGCCAAACGCACCGCGAATGCTACCAAAAGACCCAAGAAATGAAACTTGACAAAGAAATCCAATTGAACTAATAACTCAACGAACGAAACACTAAACCTTTTACCATTTCTAAAAGATTGAAATCGACATTGAACATCTCTAAACCAGTTTGAAGCTAAGTCACCGAAATTTACAAAATTTCGGCATGACCTCTCTATACTGAGAGGACATCCACTCAAGAGCGAGAAAACATTTGCAATTATATGATATCATTCTAGCGGGTCCTTAGTTAACCAAACACACATCCCATAAAATTAACAACTCCACCACATAAATTATTACAGACGGGAACTTATTAAACACAACCGCAAACAACCTTTTACAAGAATTTTGCGCGAACTAGTGAGAACAGAACTATAATTGATATGATGGCATGGTGATGATGCAAACGTGAATGTGCTACTACCCCATCCATGCATGCCGCTTCAAAACACCTACAAGCATTAAATAACAAGCGTGAGTTCAAACTCAAACAAAGCACACGAGAATAATAAGCCCAATTTATCGCAATTAAAACAAGAACTTAACCAAAAGAGCACGTAATGCAAATAAAACAATATCCGCACAATAAGCATTCATACCCAATTAAAGCAATAACTTGACTATATCAAAATTACGCAATCAAGTCATCAACTTGATAATAAACCCATTCCACGCCAAAGAAGCATTACTTATTCTAAATCACAACGCCCTCGACTCAACTACCCCTTGCGCAACTCAAATCATTTTCATCAATTGCATTTGAGTTCAAAACTCGACTTCACTCCACGGTATTCATACAAAGATACTTAACAAGGCAAAAGAAATGCGCTAATTCAATCCCCTTTTTGGGTTGAGTCCATGACTCACCATTCAATTACCATAATCACAATCCATATGACACACCATTCACCACAACACTCATTATTAACGATGCGATGCACATGAATGCTCATTGCCATGTACGTCGCAGATCGCTGAGTGCCCACCCGTCGGCAGCCCTCACGTCCCTTCCATCCCGTAGATGGAAGGTGCCTACTCTTCTTGTCTCGCTCCCATTCACCTCGATGAATGGGACTACGAGGTAGGACTTTCGTGTTCACTACGTGAACACAGAGGCCCTGTCGGCATGGGTCGCCTCTTCCATTATGTATGCACAAATGCAATTTTCATGAACGAGATGCAACTTTTCATTCAATGCCAACACTAACACACCATAACCACATACATACACATAGCCAAAATTCTCACATTCATAACCATAAACATACACAGACATAAACATAGCCCAATTTCTCACATTCATAACTATCTAATCTATTCACACACTCAATTCCATTTCCCAAATGGGGCACAATTACACGAGTATCCACGTACCCCATACTCTCTACTCTTTGCAATGTCAACAAGGGCAGAAAACTCACGGGATTAAGGCTTACCGGCAACCACTCGAATCCAATAGCTATTCACGTCCTCGAAGGGCGTTCACCAATATAGCTCAAACTTTCCACAATCAATAGAAATTAGCCATGAATAGATAAATAACAACAAACAACTCATTTATGCACACAACTCGATGTACTTGCCTTGTATGGGAGGAGAATGAGTGGCGCGAGGAAGATGCTATGCCACTCCCGCGTCCCCACAGATAAAGGTGCAAGGCACTAGCTAAATCTTTATTCTCCTTTTTGGAATGCATGATAGTAAATGGCAGCTCCACTTAACATCTTGGCATAAAGTTAGCACGCTAAGCAAGCATTACTAGTAACCTTAGCATATGACATGTATGGGCCTAGTAGACAAATGCTTATGAATCATTCAAGAAAGTTGCATGCCAACTAAATCATGAACAAAATAACACTCCACGATCTAATTATAAACCTTAAGATAGGCGGGCGGCATGCTAACCAATTTAAACATACTAATGCATGAATAGTAGTACTAAATGATTGGAAGATTTACTAAGGGATAGACAATTAATTAGGGACATGGTTGAAAGCTCTAACATTTATACTTCTCATGTGAAATTCAATAGCAAGTATTCTGGATCACATGCATTCCATTTTGGCAACATAAACAAACTTATCGTATTGTTAGGAGCAAGAACACGTGGACCAACAGATCAACCTCATTCTTTGATGCAAATATTATCGGTTTCCTCTTTAGCAATTGATTACAAGACAAAGCATGCTTGTATAATAGGGCCAAATCTTAATGCCATAAACATGATTATTCAAGATACGGTGCATGCACGAGATGAATTCCTAGGGCTTGTAACATTTCATCGAGAGAGATGCATAACTTGATTATCTATGTGCTCTTCAAAGAAGCAAGTGTACTATATTCTCTAGACCCTATTGCTTGGAAGGTGTAAATATCTGAGAAGCACATAAGAAACATTGTGGTCTAAACATACATGTATGAACATAAGAGCATGGAGATTACATTTTGAATCATACAAAGTTAATCACGAAGTCCAAAGACACCAATCTCAACCTATTGTTAATAATTAAGCTCATGGATAGATAGATAAATAGTTCAATAAGCATCTCATATCATAGAACAACTAAGAAATCACGATTATAGTATCATAATCTCATATTCCAAACATCACTTTGCAACTATCATCACAGATAGCTAGTGCAAACTTGAGATGAGGAACTAATAGCTCTTGTAGACATTACCACAAACACTTGACATGCACACATGAACCAAATACCTCAAATTAATTTGTGCCTAATCACTCACCACAAGAAGGCAAAGGAAAGCAAGGTTGATCTTTGGTCTGCCACTTTCTGGTCTTCTTCTTTGCCACTACTCGTATTCTTTGCGGGTCGGTGTTTCTACTAGGGTGCCGAGCAGGAAAGGCTCCAGCAGGAGGAGCCCAGAGAGGGAAGGAGGTGGTGGCGGGGAGGGGTGAGCCGCATTTCTTCTTCCGCTGGGCTTTTGGTGCTCTTGATGCTTCATTTGCTCTCTTATTCTTCTTCTGCCGTAAGCAGGAGAGGAGGCCAGGAGGAGGCGCAGAGGAGGCCGGGAGAGCCACTGGAAGGAGGAGGCCAGGAGGCGAAGGCAGGGCAGGGAGGCAACACCAAGGAAATCGACGCCAGAGAAGAGGAATTGGGAGTCGGTTTGGATACTTGAGAAAAATCGAAGAGATTTGGATTGGGAAAGAATGGCAGCCACACATGGAAAAGGAGAGGTGAGGTTAGGTAAAAAGGTAGGTGGAGGAAATTCCAAACATACCCTCCAAAACCTAAATCTTTAGCCCTAACTCTCCTGTGAGCCAAACACCCCGAGAATAATCGCCAGACGGCCCTGCTCACCCGTGAAGGCCCAAAAAAATTTGGGAAAGACTTTGCAGTATTACACTCTCCCCCCCTTAAAGGAATTCGGCCCCGAATTCGAAGAATGCCAGCTATGCTAAACAAAGACACAAAGGTCTTAACCTTCTTTACAACCTCACAACACACTCGCAAAAACTCCAACGGCTACAAACGGTAAACCAAAACCTCAAGTCCAACGATTAACAAAACGATTTGACTTAACTCAAATAAGTGCAACTTCTCATGCAAAAACTTAGTCAAAGTCAATCAATAGGCCAAAATCCCAAATCATACCACTCTCGCAACCAATCTGACAAACTTAGACAACTTTTTGTTGACACTATAGCGTACGACATCCAAACAACCAATGATCCTCCTCGGATGAATAGGATACCAACCTCTATGCTCTACTCCAAACCCATACTCGATTTCGATTGCTTTATTCTTAACTCCTCTTTCAATTGATTGACCTCTTTATCAAAAGGTCCATTCTGAGCAAATACCATCGAAACAATTAGTTCACTAAAACACAATTTCCTTCCAACCATATCTCCACAATATAATTTTTTTCCTTCTACTAAGATTACTTCACCCCAAAGGACCCTCGCCGGGGTAGATGTTCATTCTGTAACACCACACATCAAATTATGAAATCCTTCACTACAACCATCCGAACCCAAAAGTTCGGTCATACAATAGAAATGGTGACACAAATACAGTCAACTTCCAAGTAGTTCACTAATAAGGGTTAAACAAACACCACCGGAACCACATCAAAAGTATAATCCTCAATTATTATCCACCCAAAATCCTCGATTCTCTTTAGCAAAACTAACCACTTTCAAGGAAAACTCAACTTTCAAGAGAAACACCGCAATGAACTTTTATAGCAATAACCCCGATGACCAAAGTAAACTCAATTCTCGTTATTATACTCAACACTATACCATAAGCATTCTCATTCTTTAATTCCGGTTATAATGAAAAAGAAATACAACTCTTTAAACCAAATGAACCACATGCATCACCTTGAACCCAAATCATTAAAATCTCTGGAGAGAGGATCTTGATAGAGCCCAAATATCACTCACAATCTTCTTCCAAAGCCAATTTTTTTAAGAGAAGACCCAATTCTCAAAAATCATATAAGTCACCTTTAAGACTTTTAAATCGTCTGATAAAATTCGCCTCGGGAGAACTCCAATTAAAAAAAAACCCCACGCAAATCGATGAAGCTCTCATAAAACCAAAAGACAACTCAAGATACTTTGATCAAGGCAAAGCCTCTCACGCTAACCCAAAATCAACATTTTGGAGGAGAAGACAAAATTTCGTGTTACACATCCAAGCATGCAATCACCACTCTTTTCTCCCACTTAAACAGAACTTACTCCCAACAAAACCACTTATGAAACCTTCCAAAATAACTCGGTTCCCACGCTAAAACACGATCCACCTTACATTTTCCGGCGTAGATCCCACAAGAATCAATCAAAGCCATCTCTCTTAACCAAAGCAAAAGACTAATGTGGTTCGATTGAAATAACGATTAGGATTCCATCAACCGATTACTTCTAGGACGACTCTTATATCCTCAATTTCAATTCTCAGAGCCAAAGGAAGGTTCATATCAAATCCCACCATTTCTAGTACTCCAATGCTCTCGCCATTAAATGATTCATTTTCACCAAATCCTAAAAAGGTACACAGGTTTGAACGGAAACTACCAAACCCAATCTTCCTTTACCTTCCTCCTCCTATTCATATACCCACCACTAGTCATTTTCCATAGATAACTCCCAGATAGACATTTTCCCAAGACAACCCCATCATTCATACATCCATTCCACATACTCATTCTTTTAATTTCACATTGATTAAATCATTGTGTCGATCCACCCTTTAATTAGCTCATACGCAACATAAATCAACAACTCTCATGTCTTTATGCCGATATGCTTCGGTATTTTACATCAACACCTTGCTATAATAAATTCATCCACGTAAAATTCTAGACCCTCTCAATCATGATTAATGTTAGACTTACGAACACAAATCTCGTGACTTCCAATCAATTTTTTCACGATTCACCACCATTGTAATAACTCTAATCAACTTTTCACTTTAAAATCACCTACCATTCCAATTAGTCATGCTATACCATACAATAAATTTGGTTGCCTTTAAATAACCATCAAGTTCCTTTTAACAGAATCAAGAACCCTCCTTATCTCGAAAGCTCAACTACTCATCATACACTTAACGCCTTGAATATCCTTGTGGGTCATTGCCCAACCTTTACAGAAACCACAATTCTTAAGCATGAGCAACAATAAAACCACCTCTTTCGAGAAAAACTCAACCATAATTCATAAGAAAATTAGGCTCTCAATTCCCAACTCGACGAGAAACAACTCCTTAAACGAATCTCAACATTTACCACTTCCAGGAAGGAAAAGAGATGCATGGGAAAATCAAATGATCAACCAAATCCTTCTCAATAAGACCTTAACACCGAAGATCCACACGGTTTAAGTTTTGCACCAAATAAACTTCAATAACTTTCTTAAATGGAGAGAACAACAACTACAATAGTTTTCTCTACAAGGCAACCCACGATAACCAACAAAAACCATAGAAACCAACGAAACCAAACTCCAGAACGGTAAAAGAAATCCGACCATCTCCACCCACTCTCTAAACTATGCCACCACTTATCCATTTACCCTCACCTCGAGAGGTTCTCATAGTTCAAAGGGGCTTTAACCGCCACACACAAAGACCCAAGACCCGTAACATAGTTAAAGTATGAGGACGAAAACATAATGATTCAAACAATCCTTTCATAATCAAAGCAATATGCTCAATAATTTAACATTCAATCATCAAAACTTAAATCGGCATTTGAGCGTAATGCAATGATACCCATACCTCTCCCATCAGGCAACAGCGAGTGTGTCAAGTTTTAAATTAGTTAGCCATTCTATATCAATTTTATTATTGCTATCCTATAGCAAAATTTTAAGTATGAATCTAAACCATGTTTCTAGGTTACCCCAAATCACAATTTTAGTTGACCCTACAGATTTCACTAAGTTCAAGCACCACGGACCAAGCCCGCTCGATACTAATCAGAATAACACCCGGTGCCAAACGACCGCTGAATGCTACCAAAAGACCCAAGAAATGAAACTTGACAAAGAAATCCAATTGAACTAATAACTCAACGAACGAAACACTAAACCTTTTACCATTTCTAAAAGATTGAAATCGACATTGAACATCTCTAAACCAGTTTGAAGCTAAGTCACCGAAATTTACAAAATTTCGGCATGACCTCTCTATACGGTAGGACATCCACTCAGTAGACAGAAAACATTTGCAATTATATGATATCATTCTAGCAGGTCCTTAGTTAACCAAACACACATCCCATAAAAATTAACAACTCCACCACATAAATTATTACAGGACAGGGAACTTATTAAACACAACCGCAAACAACCTTTTACAAGAATTTTGCGCGAACTAGTGAGAACAGAACTATAATTGATATGATGGCATGGTGATGATGCAAACGTGAATGTGCTACTACCCCCATCCATGCATGCCGGCTTCAAAACACCTACAAGCATTAAATAACAAGCGTGAGTTCAAACTCAAAGAAAGCACACGAGAATAATAAGCCCAATTTATCGCAATTAAAACAAGAACTTAACCAAAAGAGCACGTAATGCAAATAAAACAATATCCGGACAATAAGCATTCATACCCAATTAAAGCAATAACTTGACTATATCAAAATTACCGCAATCAAGTCATCAACTTGATAATAAACCCATTCCACGCCAAAGAAGCATTACTTATTCTAAATCACAACGCCTCCCGACTCAACTACCCCTTGCCGCAACTCAAATCATTTTCATCAATTGCATTTGAGTTCAAAACTCGACTTCACTCCACGGTATTCATACAGCATACTTAACAAGGCAAAAGAAATGCGCTAATTCAATCCCCCCCTTTTTGGGTTGAGTCCATGACTCACCATTCAATTACCATAATCACAATCCATATGACACACCATTCACCACAACACTCATTATTAACGATGCGATGCACATGAATGCTCATTGCCATGTATGCGTCGCAGATCGCTGAGAGTGCCCACCCGTCTGTGCACCCTCACGCCCCTTCCATCCCGTAGATGGAAGGTGCCTACTTTATTGTCTCGCTCCCATTCACCTCGATGAATGGGACTACGAGGTAGGACTTTCGTGTTCACTACGTGTGAACACAGAGGCCCGCATCAGCATGGGTCGCCTCTTCCATTATGTATGCACAAATGCAATTTTCATGAACGAGATGCAACTTTTCATTCAATGCCAACACTAACACACCATAACCACATACATACACATAGCCAAAATTCTCACATTCATAACCATAAACATACACAGACATAAACATAGCCCAATTTCTCACATTCATAACTATCTAATCTATTCGACACACTCAATTCCATTTCCCAAATGGGGCACAATTAAATCACGAGTATCCACGCATTCCATACTCTCTACTCACCGCAATGTCAACAAGGGTACAGAAAACTCACCGGATTAAGGCTTACAAAGAACCACTCGAATCCAATAGCTATTCACGTCCTCGAAGGGACGTTCACCAATATAGCTCAAACTTTCCACAATCAATAGAAATTAGCCATGAATAGATAAATAACAACAAACAACTCATTTATGCACACAACTCGATGTACTTGCCTTTGTAGGGAGGAATGAGTGGCGCGAGGAAGATGCTATGCCACTCCCGACGCCCCACAGATAAAGGTGCAAGGCACTAGCTAAATCTTTATTCTCCTTTTTGGAATGCATGATAGTAAATGGCAGCTCCACTTAACATCTTGGCATAAAGTTAGCACGCTAAGCAAGCATTACTAGTAACCTTAGCATATGACATGTATGGGCCTAGTAGACAAATGCTTATGAATCATTCAAGAAAGTTGCATGCCAACTAAATCATGAACAAAATAACACTCCACGATCTAATTATAAACCTTAAGATAGGCAAGCGGCATGCTAACCAATTTAAACATACTAATGCATGAATAGTAGTACTAAATGATTGGAAGATTTACTAAGGGATAGACAATTAATTAGGGACATGGTTGAAAGCTCTAACATTTATACTTCTCATGTGAAATTCAATAGCAAGTATTCTGGATCACATGCATTCCATTTTGGCAACATAAACAAACTTATCGCTATATTGTTAGGAGCAAGAACTCGTGGACCAACAGATCAACCTCATTCTTTGATGCAAATATTATCGGTTTCCTCTTTAGCAATTGATTACTGACAAAGCATGCTTGTATAATAGGGCCAAATCTTAATGCCATAAACATGATTATTCAAGATACCAAAGGCATGCACAGAGATGAATTCCTAGGGCTTGTAACATTTCATCGCAGAGAGATGCATAACTTGATTATCTATGTGCTCCTTCAGCAAACAGTGTACTATATTCTCTAGACCCTATTGCTTGGAAGGTGTAAATATCATTGAGAAGCACATAAGAAACATTGTGGTCTAAACATACATGTATGAACATAAGAGCATGGAGATTACATTTTGAATCATACAAAGTTAATCACAGAAGTCCAGTACACCAATCTCAACCTATTGTTAATAATTAAGCTCATGGATAGATAGATAAATAGTTCAATAAGCATCTCATATCATAGAACAACTAAGAAATCACGATTATAGTATCATAATCTCATATTCCAAACATCACTTTGCAACTATCATCACAGATAGCTAGTGCAAACTTGAGATGAGGAACTAATAGCTCTTGTAGACATTACCACAAACACTTGACATGCACACATGAACCAAATACCTCAAATTAATTTGTGCCTAATCACTCACCACAAGAAGGCAAAGGGAAAGCAAGGTTGATCTTTGGTGCTCTTTGCACTGGTCTTCTGGCTTGCCACTCACTCCGTATTCTTTGCTTCTTGGGTCATTGCTACTTCAGTGGGGGCCGAGCAGGAAAGGCTCCGCAGGAGGGAGCCCAGGAGAGGGGAAGGGAGGTGGTGGCTGGCAGGGGTGACGCCGACGCACCGCCGCTGGGCTTTGTTGGTGCTCTTGATGCTTCACTGGCTCTGTTATTCTTCTTGCCTGGGTCGGCTGGGCCGAAGCAGGAGAGGAGCGCAGGAGGAGGCGCCAGAGGGAGGCCGGGAGGAGCCACTGAAGGAGCTGGGCCAGGAGGCGACTGGCAGGACAGGAGGCAACTCACCAAGGAAATCGACGCCAGAGAAGAGGAATTGGGAGTCATTTGGATACTTGAGAAAAATCAAGAGGGCTGGATTGGGAAAGAATGGCACCACACATGGAAAAGGAGAGGTGAGGTTAGGTAAAAAGGTAGGTGGAGGAAATTCCAAACATACCCTCCAAAACCTAAATCTTTAGCCCTAACTCTCCCTGCGGGGCCAAACACCCCTGAGAATAATCGCCAGACGGCCCTGCTCACCGATGAAGGCCCAAAAAATTTGGGAAAGACTTTGCGAGATACACTCTCCCTTAAAGGAATTCGGCCCCGAATTCGAAGAATGCCAGCTATGCTAAACAAAGACACAAAGGTCTTAACCTTCTTTACAACCTCACAACACACTCGCAAAAACTCCAACGGCTACAAACGGTAAACCAAAACCTCAAGTCCAACGATTAACAAAACGATTTGACTTAACTCAAATAAGTGCAACTTCTCATGCAAAAACTTAGTCAAAGTCAATCAATAGGCCAAAATCCCAAATCATACCACTCTCGCAACTAATCTGACAAACTTAGACAACTTTTTGTTGACACTATAGCGCATTTACATCCAAACAACCAATGATCCTCCCTGATGAATAGGATACCAACCTCTATGCTCTACTGCAAACCCATACTCGATTTCGATTGCTTTATTCTTAACTCCTCTTTCAATTGATTGACCTCTTTATCAAAAGATCCATTACCGACAAATACCATCGAAACAATTAGTTCACTAAAACACAATTTCCCTTCCAACCATATCTCCACAATATAATTTTTTTCCTTCTACTAAGATTACTTCACCCCAAAGGACCATCGCTTGGGGTAGATGTTCATTCTGAACACCACACATCAAATTATGAAATCCTTCACTACAACCATCCGAACCCAAAAGTTCACCATACAATAGAAATGGTGACACAAATATCGTCAACTTCCAAGTAGTTCACTAATAAGGGTTAAACAAACACCACCGGAACCACATCAAAAGTATAATCCTCAATTATTATCCACCCAAAATCCCTCGATTCTCTTTAGCAAAACTAACCACTTTCAAGGAAAACTCAACTTTCAAGAGAAACACTGCAATGAACTTTTATAGCCGCAACCCCGATGACCAAAGTAAACTCAATTCTCGTTATTATACTCAACACTATACCATAAGCATTCTCATTCTTTAATTCCGGTTATAATGAAAAAGAAATACAACTCTTTAAACCAAATGAACCACATGCATCACCTTGAACCCAAATCATTAAAATCTACCGGAGAGAGGATCTTGATAGAGCCCAAATATCACTCACAATCTTCTTCCAAAGCCAATTTTTTTTAAGAGAAGACCCAATTCTCAAAAATCATATAAGTCACCTTTAAGACTTTTAAATCGATACAGTAAAATTCGCCTCGGGGAGAACTCCAATTAAAAGAAAAACCCCACGCAAATCGCTGACAGAAGCTCTCATAAAACCAAAAGACAACTCAGCATACTTTGATCAAGGCAAAGCCTCTCACGCTAACCCAAAATCAACATTTTGGAGGAGAAGACAAAATTTCCAGGTTACACATCCAAGCATGCAATCACCACTCTTTTCTCCCACGAAACGGGAACTTACTCCCAACAAAACCACTTATGAAACCTTCCAAAAATAACTCGGTTCCCACGCTAAAACACGATCCAGCCTTACATTTTCCGAGCGTAGATCCCACAGTAATCAATCAGGCCATCTCTCTTAACCAAAGCAAAAGACTAATGTGGTTCGACGAAATAACGTATTCCGGATTCCATCAACCGATTACTTCTAGGACGACTCTTATATCCTCAATTTCAATTCTCAGAGCCAAAGGAAGGTTCATATCAAATCCCACCATTTCTAGTACTCCAATGCTCTGGCCATTAAATGATTCATTTTCACCAAATCCTAAAAAGGTACACAGGTTTGAACGGAAACTACCAAACCCAATCTTCCTTTACCTTCCTCCTCCTATTCATATACCCACCACTAGTCATTTTCCATAGATAACTCCCAGATAGACATTTTCCCAAGACAACCCCATCATTCATACATCCATTCCACATACTCATTCTTTTAATTTCACATTGATTAAATCATTGTGTCGATCCACCCTTTAATTAGCTCATACGCAACATAAATCAACAACTCTCATGTCTTTATGCCGATATGCTTTGACTTTACATCAACACCTTGCTATAATAAATTCATCCACGAAAATTCTAGACCCTCTCAATCATGATTAATGTTAGACTTACCGTAACACAAATCTCGTGACTTCCAATCAATTTTTTCACGATTCACCACCATTGTAATAACTCTAATCAACTTTTCACTTTAAAATCACCTACCATTCCAATTAGTCATGCTATACCATACAATAAATTTGGTTGCCTTTAAATAACCATCAAGTTCCTTTTAACAGTAATCAAGAACCTCCTTATCTCGAAAGCTCAACTACTCATCATACACTTAACGCCTTGAATATCCTTGTGGGTCATTGCCCAACCTTTACAGAAACCACAATTCTTAAGCATGAGCAACAATAAAACCACCTCTCTTTCCGTAAAAACTCAACCATAATTCATAAGAAAATTCGCCTCGAATTCCCAACTCCGACGAGAAACAACTCCTTAAACGAATCTCAACATTTACCACTTCCAGAAGGAAAAGAGATGCATGGGAAAATCAAATGATCAACCAAATCCTTCTCAATAAGACCTTAACACCGAAGATCCACACGGTTTAAGTTTTGCACCAAATAAACTTCAATAACTTTCTTAAATGGAGAGAACAACAACTACAATAGTTTTTCTACAAGGCAACCCACGATAACCAACAAAACCATAGAAACCAACGAAACCAAACTCCGTAAGCGGTAAAAGAAATCCGACCATCTCCACCCACTCTCTAAACTATGCCACCACTTAACCATTTACCCTCACCTCGAGAGGTTCTCATAGTTCAAAGGGGCTTTAACTACCACACCAAAGACCCAAGACCCGTGAACATAGTTAAAGTATGAGGACGAAAACATAATGATTCAAACAATCCCTTTCATAATCAAAGCAATATGCTCAATAATTTAACATTCAATCATCAAAACTTAAATACGGCATTTGAGCGTAATGCAATGATACCCATACCCTCTCCTACTGTGCAACAGAGTGTGTCAAGTTTTAAATTAGTTAGCCATTCTATATCAATTTTATTATTGCTATCCTATAGCAAAATTTTAAGTATGAATCTAAACCATGTTTCTAGGTTACCCCAAATCACAATTTTAGTTGACCCTACGGTATTTCACTAAGTTCAAGCACCACGGACTGAAGCCCGCTCGATACTAATCAGAACACCCCTAGCGCCAAACGCACCGCGAATGCTACCAAAAGACCCAAGAAATGAAACTTGACAAAGAAATCCAATTGAACTAATAACTCAACGAACGAAACACTAAACCTTTTACCATTTCTAAAAGATTGAAATCGACATTGAACATCTCTAAACCAGGTTTGAAGCTAAGTCAAAATTTACAAAATTTCGGCATGACCTCTCTATACGGTAGGACATCCACTCAGTAGACAGAAAACATTTGCAATTATATGATATCATTCTAGCAGGTCCTTAGTTAACCAAACACACATCCCATAAAAATTAACAACTCCACCACATAAATTATTACAGGACAGGGAACTTATTAAACACAACCGCAAACAACCTTTTACAAGAATTTTGCGCGAACTAGTGAGAACAGAACTATAATTGATATGATGGCATGGTGATGATGCAAACGTGAATGTGCTACTACCCCCATCCATGCATGCCGCTTCAAAACACCTACAAGCATTAAATAACAAGCGTGAGTTCAAACTCAAGAAAGCACACGAGAATAATAAGCCCAATTTATCGCAATTAAAACAAGAACTTAACCAAAAGAGCACGTAATGCAAATAAAACAATATCCGGACAATAAGCATTCATACCCAATTAAAGCAATAACTTGACTATATCAAAATTACGCAATCAAGTCATCAACTTGATAATAAACCCATTCCACGCCAAAGAAGCATTACTTATTCTAAATCACAACGCCCCGACTCAACTACCCTTGCCGCAACTCAAATCATTTTCATCAATTGCATTTGAGTTCAAAACTCGACTTCACTCCACGGTATTCATACAAAGATACTTAACAAGGCAAAAGAAATGCGCTAATTCAATCCCCTTTTGGGTTGAGTCCATGACTCACCATTCAATTACCATAATCACAATCCATATGACACACCATTCACCACAACACTCATTATTAACGATGCGATGCACATGAATGCTCATTGCCATGTATGCATCGCAGTCGCTTGAGTGCCCACCCGTCTTGTGCACCCTCACGTCCCTTCCATCCCGTAGATGGAAGGTGCCTACTCTTCTTGTCTCGCTCCCATTCACCTCGATGAATGGGACTACGAGGTAGGACTTTCGTGTTCACTACGTGTGAACACAGAGGCCCGCATCAGCATGGGTCGCCTCTTCCATTATGTATGCACAAATGCAATTTTCATGAACGAGATGCAACTTTTCATTCAATGCCAACACTAACACACCATAACCACATACATACACATAGCCAAAATTCTCACATTCATAACCATAAACATACACGACATAAACATAGCCCAATTTCTCACATTCATAACTATCTAATCTATTCGCACACACTCAATTCCATTTCCCAAATGGGGCACAATTAAATCACAGTATCCACGCATTCTATACTCTCTACTCAATGCAATGTCAACAAGGGTATGAAAACTCACGGATTAAGGCTTACCAAAGAACCACTCGAATCCAATAGCTATTCACGTCCTCGAAGGGACGTTCACCAATATAGCTCAAACTTTCCACAATCAATAGAAATTAGCCATGAATAGATAAATAACAACAAACAACTCATTTATGCACACAACTCGATGTACTTGCCTTTGTCTGGGGAGGAGCGGAGTGGCGCGAGGAAGATGCTATGCCACTCCCGACGTCCCCACAGATAAAGGTGCAAGGCACTAGCTAAATCTTTATTCTCCTTTTTGGAATGCATGATAGTAAATGGCAGCTCCACTTAACATCTTGGCATAAAGTTAGCACGCTAAGCAAGCATTACTAGTAACCTTAGCATATGACATGTATGGGCCTAGTAGACAAATGCTTATGAATCATTCAGTAAAGTTGCATGCCAACTAAATCATGAACAAAATAACACTCCACGATCTAATTATAAACCTTAAGATAGGCAGTGCGGCATGCTAACCAATTTAAACATACTAATGCATGAATAGTAGTACTAAATGATTGGAAGATTTACTAAGGGATAGACAATTAATTAGGGACATGGTTGAAAGCTCTAACATTTATACTTCTCATGTGAAATTCAATAGCAAGTATTCCTGGATCACATGCATTCCATTTTGGCAACATAAACAAACTTATCGCGCTGTTAGGAGCAAGAACCTGTGGACCAACAGATCAACCTCATTCTTTGATGCAAATATTATCAGTTTCCTCTTTAGCAATTGATTACAGCAAAGCATGCTTGTATAATAGGGCCAAATCTTAATGCCATAAACATGATTATTCAAGATACCAGTGCATGCACAGAGATGAATTCCTAGGGCTTGTAACATTTCATCGCAGAGAGAGATGCATAACTTGATTATCTATGTGCTCCTTCAGCAAACAGTGTACTATATTCTCTAGACCCTATTGCTTGGAAGGTGTAAATATCACTGAGAAGCACATAAGAAACATTGTGGTCTAAACATACATGTATGAACATAAGAGCATGGAGATTACATTTTGAATCATACAAAGTTAATCACAGAAGTCCAGTACACCAATCTCAACCTATTGTTAATAATTAAGCTCATGGATAGATAGATAAATAGTTCAATAAGCATCTCATATCATAGAACAACTAAGAAATCACGATTATAGTATCATAATCTCATATTCCAAACATCACTTTGCAACTATCATCACAGATAGCTAGTGCAAACTTGAGATGAGGAACTAATAGCTCTTGTAGACATTACCACAAACACTTGACATGCACACATGAACCAAATACCTCAAATTAATTTGTGCCTAAGCACTCACCACAAGAAGGCAAAGGGAAAGCAAGGTTGATTTGGTCATCACTTGGTCTTCTTCTTTGCCACTACTCATGCATGCCGCCTGCTTCAGTTGGTCTTGCTTCCCAACAGGGGGCCGAGCCAGGAAAGGCTCGGCAGGAGGAGCCAGAGAGGGAAGGGAGGTGGTGGCCGGCAGGGGTGACGCCGACACGGCTGGGCTGGGTTGGTGCTCTCTTGATGCTATCACTGGCTCTCTTATTCTTCACGGCCGGGCTCTTTGGCCGAGAGGAGAGGAGCGCAGGAGGAGGCGCGTGAGGGAGGCCGGGAGGAGCCACTGGAAGGAGCTGGGCTGTGGAGGCGACTGGCAGGACAGGAGGCACAACACCAAGGAAATCGACGCTTGAGAAGAGGAATTGGGAGTCGGTGGATACTTGAGAAAAATCAAGAGGGCTGGATTGGGAAAGAATGGCAGCCACACATGGAAAAGGAGAGGTGAGGTTAGGTAAAAGGTAGGTGGAGGAAATTCCAAACATACCCTCCAAAACCTAAATCTTTAGCCCTAACTCTCCTGTGAGGCCAAACACCCCGAGAATAATCGCCAGACGGCCCCGCCACTCGATGAAGGCCCAAAAAAATTTGGGAAAGACTTTGCAGTATTACACTCTCCCCCCCTTAAAGGAATTCGGCCCCGAATTCGAAGAATGCCAGCTATGCTAAACAAAGACACAAAGGTCTTAACCTTCTTTACAACCTCACAACACACTCTAAAAAACTCCATGACTACAACGGTAAACCAAAACCTCAAGTCCAACGATTAACAAAACGATTTGACTTAACTCAAATAAGTGCAACTTCTCATGCAAAAACTTAGTCAAAGTCAATCAATAGGCCAAAATCCCAAATCATACCACTCTCGCAACCAATCTGACAAACTTAGACAACTTTTTGTTGACACTATAGCGTACGACATCCAAACAACCAATGATCCTCCTCGGATGAATAGGATACCAACCTCTATGCTCTACTCCAAACCCATACTCGATTTCGATTGCTTTATTCTTAACTCCTCTTTCAATTGATTGACCTCTTTATCAAAAGGTCCATTACCGACAAATACCATCGAAACAATTAGTTCACTAAAACACAATTTCCCTTCCAACCATATCTCCACAATATAATTTTTTTTCCTTCTACTAAGATTACTTCACCCCAAAGGACCACTGCCCAGGGTAGATGTTCATTACAGAACACCACACATCAAATTATGAAATCCTTCACTACAACCATCTGAACCCAAAAGTTCAGTCATACAATAGAAATGGTGACACAAATACCGTCAACTTCCAAGTAGTTCACTAATAAGGGTTAAACAAACACCACCCCGGAACCACATCAAAAGTATAATCCTCAATTATTATCCACCCAAAATCCCTCGATTCTCTTTAGCAAAACTAACCACTTTCAAGGAAAACTCAACTTTCAAGAGAAACACTGCAATGAACTTTTATAGCCGCAACCCCGATGACCAAAGTAAACTCAATTCTCGTTATTATACTCAACACTATACCATAAGCATTCTCATTCTTTAATTCCGGTTATAATGAAAAAGAAATACAACTCTTTAAACCAAATGAACCACATGCATCACCTTGAACCCAAATCATTAAAATCTCTGAGAGAGGATCTTGATAGAGCCCAAATATCACTCACAATCTTCTTCCAAAGCCAATTTTTTAAGAGAAGACCCAATTCTCAAAAATCATATAAGTCACCTTTAAGACTTTTAAATCGTCTGATAAAATTCGCCCGGGAGAACTCCAATTAAAAGAAAAACCCCACGCAAATCGGCGACGAAGCTCTCATAAAACCAAAAGACAACTCAAGATACTTTGATCAAGGCAAAGCCTCTCACGCTAACCCAAAATCAACATTTTGGAGGAGAAGACAAAATTTCCAGGTTACACATCCAAGCATGCAATCACCACTCTTTTCTCCCACGAAACAGAACTTACTCCCAACAAAACCACTTATGAAACCTTCCAAAAATAACTCGGTTCCCACGCTTAAAACACGATCCAAATTTTACATTTTCCGGCGTAGATCCCACAATAATCAATCAAAGCCATCTCTCTTAACAAAGCAAAAGACTAATGTGGTTCGACGAAATAACGATTCCGGATTCCATCAACCGATTACTTCGGACGACTCTTATATCCTCAATTTCAATTCTCGAGCCAAAGGAAGGTTCATATCAAATCCCACCATTTCTAGTACTCCAATGCTCGCCATTAAATGATTCATTTTCACCAAATCCTAAAAAGGTATGGGTTTGAGCGGAAACTACCAAACCCAATCTTCCTTTACCTTCCTCCTCCTATTCATATACCCACCACTAGTCATTTTCCATAGATAACTCCCAGATAGACATTTTCCCAAGACAACCCCATCATTCATACATCCATTCCACATACTCATTCTTTTAATTTCACATTGATTAAATCATTGTGTCGATCCACCCTTTAATTAGCTCATACGCAACATAAATCAACAACTCTCATGTCTTTATGCCGATATGCTTCGGTACTTTACATCAACACCTTGCTATAATAAATTCATCCACAGAAAATTCTAGACCCTCTCAATCATGATTAATGTTAGACTTACCAGAACACAAATCTCGCACTTCCAATCAATTTTTTCACGATTCACCACCATTGTAATAACTCTAATCAACTTTTCACTTTAAAATCACCTACCATTCCAATTAGTCATGCTATACCATACAATAAATTTGGTTGCCTTTAAATAACCATCAAGTTCCTTTTAACAGAATCAGTAACCCTCCTTATCTGAAAGCTCAACTACTCATCATACACTTAACGCCTTGAATATCCTTGTGGGTCATTGCCCAACCTTTACAGGAAACCACAATTCTTAAGCATGAGCAACAATAAAACCACCTCTCTTTCCAGAAAAACTCAACCATAATTCATAAGAAAATTCGGCTCTCGAATTCCCAACTCCGACGAGAAACAACTCCTTAAACGAATCTCAACATTTACCACTTCCAGGAAGGAAAAGAGATGCATGGGAAAATCAAATGATCAACCAAATCCTTCTCAATAAGACCTTAACACCGAAGATCCACACGGTTTAAGTTTTGCACCAAATAAACTTCAATAACTTTCTTAAATGGAGAGAACAACAACTACAATAGTTTTCTCTACAAGGCAACCCACGATAACCAACAAAAACCATAGAAACCAACGAAACCAAACTCCAGAACGGTAAAAGAAATCCGACCATCTCCACCCACTCTCTAAACTATGCCACCACGAACGACGACCCTCACCTCGAGAGGTTCTCATAGTTCAAAGGGGGCTTTAACCGGCCACACCAGCACCCAAGACCCGTAACATAGTTAAAGTATGAGGACGAAAACATAATGATTCAAACAATCCCTTTCATAATCAAAGCAATATGCTCAATAATTTAACATTCAATCATCAAAACTTAAATACGGCATTTGAGCGTAATGCAATGATACCCATACCCTCTCCTACTGTGCAACAGAGTGTGTCAAGTTTTAAATTAGTTAGCCATTCTATATCAATTTTATTATTGCTATCCTATAGCAAAATTTTAAGTATGAATCTAAACCATGTTTCTAGGTTACCCCAAATCACAATTTTAGTTGACCCTACGGTATTTCACTAAGTTCAAGCACCACGGACCTGAAGCCCGCTCTGATACCAACTGTAACACCCCGGCGCCAAACGCACCGCGAATGCTACCAAAAGACCCAAGAAATGAAACTTGACAAAGAAATCCAATTGAACTAATAACTCAACGAACGAAACACTAAACCTTTTACCATTTCTAAAAGATTGAAATCGACATTGAACATCTCTAAACCAGTTTGAAGCTAAGTCACCGAAATTTACAAAATTTCGGCATGACCTCTCTATACGGTAGGACATCCACTCGATGAGACGAAAACATTTGCAATTATATGATATCATTCTAGAGTCCTTAGTTAACCAAACACACATCCCATAAAAATTAACAACTCCACCACATAAATTATTACAGGACAGGGAACTTATTAAACACAACCGCAAACAACCTTTTACAAGAATTTTGCGCGAACTAGTGAGAACAGAACTATAATTGATATGATGGCATGGTGATGATGCAAACGTGAATGTGCTACTACCCCCATCCATGCATGCCGGCTTCAAAACACCTACAAGCATTAAATAACAAGCGTGAGTTCAAACTCAGCAAAGCACACGAGAATAATAAGCCCAATTTATCGCAATTAAAACAAGAACTTAACCAAAAGAGCACGTAATGCAAATAAAACAATATCCGGACAATAAGCATTCATACCCAATTAAAGCAATAACTTGACTATATCAAAATTACCGCAATCAAGTCATCAACTTGATAATAAACCCATTCCACGCCAAAGAAGCATTACTTATTCTAAATCAACGCCTCCGACTCAACTACCCTTGCCGCAACTCAAATCATTTTCATCAATTGCATTTGAGTTCAAAACTCGACTTCACTCCACGGTATTCATACAGCATACTTAACAAGGCAAAAGAAATGCGCTAATTCAATCCCCCCCTTTTTGGGTTGAGTCCATGACTCACCATTCAATTACCATAATCACAATCCATATGACACACCATTCACCACAACACTCATTATTAACGATGCGATGCACATGAATGCTCATTGCCGTATGCGTCACCGATCTTCTGAGAGTGCCCACCGCCGGTGTGCACCCTCACGTCCCTTCCATCCCGTAGATGGAAGGTGCCTCTTTCTTGTCTCGCTCCCATTCACCTCGATGAATGGGACTACGATAGGACTTTCGTGTTCACTACGTGTGAAACACAGAGGCCCAAGATCGGCATGGGTCGCCTCTTCCATTATGTATGCACAAATGCAATTTTCATGAACGAGATGCAACTTTTCATTCAATGCCAACACTAACACACCATAACCACATACATACACATAGCCAAAATTCTCACATTCATAACCATAAACATACACAGACATAAACATAGCCCAATTTCTCACATTCATAACTATCTAATCTATTCGCACACACTCAATTCCATTTCCCAAATGGGGCACAATTAAGTACGAGTATCCACGTACCCCATACTCTCTACTCACTGCAATGTCAACAAGGGTACAGAAAACTCACCGGGATTAAGGCTTACCAGCAACCACTCGAATCCAATAGCTATTCACGTCCTCGAAGGGACGTTCACCAATATAGCTCAAACTTTCCACAATCAATAGAAATTAGCCATGAATAGATAAATAACAACAAACAACTCATTTATGCACACAACTCGATGTACTTGCCTTGTACCGGGAGGAGCGGAGTGGCGCGAGGAAGATGCTATGCCACTCCCGACGTCCTACAGGATAAAGGTGCAAGGCACTAGCTAAATCTTTATTCTCCTTTTTTGGAATGCATGATAGTAAATGGCAGCTCCACTTAACATCTTGGCATAAAGTTAGCACGCTAAGCAAGCATTACTAGTAACCTTAGCATATGACATGTATGGGCCTAGTAGACAAATGCTTATGAATCATTCAGTAAAGTTGCATGCCAACTAAATCATGAACAAAATAACACTCCACGATCTAATTATAAACCTTAAGATAGGCAGTGCGGCATGCTAACCAATTTAAACATACTAATGCATGAATAGTAGTACTAAATGATTGGAAGATTTACTAAGGGATAGACAATTAATTAGGGACATGGTTGAAAGCTCTAACATTTATACTTCTCATGTGAAATTCAATAGCAAGTATTCCTGGATCACATGCATTCCATTTTGGCAACATAAACAAACTTATCGTGCTGTTAGGAGCAAGAACCTGTGGACCAACAGATCAACCTCATTCTTTGATGCAAATATTATCAGTTTCCTCTTTAGCAATTGATTACAGCAAAGCATGCTTGTATAATAGGGCCAAATCTTAATGCCATAAACATGATTATTCAAGATACCGGTGCATGCAGAGATGAATTCCTAGGGCTTGTAACATTTCATCGCAGAGAGATGCATAACTTGATTATCTATGTGCTCCTTGACAAGCAAGGTACTATATTCTCTAGACCCTATTGCTTGGAAGGTGTAAATATCACCGAGAAGCACATAAGAAACATTGTGGTCTAAACATACATGTATGAACATAAGAGCATGGAGATTACATTTTGAATCATACAAAGTTAATCACAAGTCCAAGACACCAATCTCAACCTATTGTTAATAATTAAGCTCATGGATAGATAGATAAATAGTTCAATAAGCATCTCATATCATAGAACAACTAAGAAATCACGATTATAGTATCATAATCTCATATTCCAAACATCACTTTGCAACTATCATCACAGATAGCTAGTGCAAACTTGAGATGAGGAACTAATAGCTCTTGTAGACATTACCACAAACACTTGACATGCACACATGAACCAAATACCTCAAATTAATTTGTGCCTAAGCACTCACCACAAGAAGGCAAAGGAAAGCAAGGTTGATCTTTGGTGTCTTTGCTACATGGTCAGTCTTCTTACTGCCCTACTCCGCTGCTTGCTTTGCTGCCGGTATTCGCTTCTTCAACAGGGGGCGCCGAGCAGGAAACTCTCGCAGGGAGGGAGCCCAGAGAGGGAAGGAGGTGGTGGCCGTGGGTGACGCCGACGACGCTTCTTCTTGGCTTCGGTTGGTGCTCTCGATGCTATGGCTGGGCTCTGTACTTCTTCTTGCCGTGGCTCTTGCCGAGAGGGAGGAGCGAGGAGGAGGCGCCTGTAGGGGAGGCTGGGGAGGAGCCGACTGGAAGGAGCTGGGGCCAGGGAGGCGCCTTGGCGAGGGACAGGGGAGGCTCGGCCAAGGAAATCGACGCCAGAGAAGAGGAATTGGGGAGTCGGCTGGATACTTGAGAAAAATCAGTAGGGGCTGGATTGGGGAAAGAATGGCAGCCACACATGGAAAAGGAGAGGTGAGGTTAGGTAAAAAGGTAGGTGGAGGGGAAATTCCAAACATACCCCTCCAAAACCTAAATCTTTAGCCCTAACTCTCCCTGCGGGGCCAAACACCCCTGAGAATAACTGCCAGACGGCCCCTGCTCACCCGACAGAAGGCCCAAAAAAATTTGGGAAAGACTTTGCAGTATTACAAGAATGCATGCTAAGCTAATTAAACGGTGTAGTGTTGATTGTTGATGTCCTTGTAAGATTGCTGCAAAGCCGGGCTGTCATATTGATAAACGTGAGAAGATCAGGCAAAAGAATGAGAAGAAGCATCACAGCAGAAGGAGAGGCGTGCCCAGGAATTGCATGGCGAGTCAGAAGATCCAAAGGAAATATAAGTTAAAGGCTTTCAACCATTGGCTAATGTAGTGTTGTAAACGTATTAATGTTATGCATGTGGCTCGATTCAGTGTCGATAAAGCAGTTCCTGTGATACTCTGGATTGACACATAATCGCATTTCATCATACTAGCTGTTCTTGTCATACTCTGTCCAGAATCATTTCATGAAAAAGATTTTTTGTAGTAATAACTGGGTTGGAATATTATAGAAATGTTAATTTATCTTCTTTATTCCGAGGTTTATTTTTCCAATTTCAATAAAAATGTATTAATAAAAAAAATCCTACATGAATTTATCTTCTTTATTCCGAGGTTTATTTTTCCAATTTCAATAAAAATGTATTAATAAAAAATCCTACGTTGCTTGTTTAAATATTTGGTAGTTAGAAGAGGATGATGAAATATGTATTTTTAATATGGGAAGGGAGTAGGGAAGAGAATGCTGTTGGAGTGTTTTTCTGAGAAGGGAATGAAAACTGAGAAGGGATTCCCTTCAGGGTGGGGAAGGGAATGAAATGAAGGGAAATTGTTGGAGATGGTCTAAGGTGACAATGCGGCCCTGAGCTTCTCCACTTCCTCTCCCTGTCTAAGCAGCTCTTCACTGCTGCGATTTCGTCCAAGCCACCTCAGAAACAGCCATTACCAGTGAAACTAAAAGGTTGAGCCAAATTTCAATTAAAGCAATTTAGTGAACCTCCTTCAAATTCCCTTGGCCCGAAGCTTGATCGCCACGTTCTGAACCCAACGCCACCTTGATTTATAGCTCAGAGCTCCTGAATGGTCACCACCCCAGTCATCTTCTTCTTCATCTCAGGCCGACAATGGCGAAGCAACTCCGGTTGTTTTCCGACCACATCAACCAACAAAATGGGACTTATGTAACCCCCTGATGCTGATGTCACTACCCATTCAAGCTCTAACGCCATAGTTCTTGCTCCCGGCTGAAGTCCTCCATTTTCGCCGCTCTGCTCCGTTGGCCACCCTGTTTCGGCAGTCACCGGCTACAGCTGAGCTTCCCCAATGGTACGCAAGCTTCATCTCCAGCCCACTGAGCTTTCTTCTGAGCCCCTCCGCCTCTATCTCACCACCGGCGAGATGCCCTAGAACTTGCCCTGTAGCACCGCAAGTCTTCTTTGCCTGGTTTTTTTTGCCAGAATTGTTTTCCACCTTCTTGATTCATAGTTCAGCCATCGCGCGGTTATAAATTCTATTAAAGGTTTTGGGTTTTTCGGTGAAATGCTTATCGGAATGGGTGTTTTCCTCAGTGCCGTTTAATTTTGCGGCAAGTTGTCTATCCTGACAATTGTCGTTTCGCGCCAAGAATTAAATTGTTTGGGTCGCGCTAATGGTTAAAACTGGATTTTAGTTTTTTTAGGAGGGGTCTTTTTGGGAATTTCCCTCCCTCACCTAATATCTCTCTCTCTCTCCTCAAATATGTGGCTGAGAATCCTTGGAGGCAAGCTTCTTATTTTTCATGTGCTACCGACACCTCCAACCTTCCTCTCCTTTCTGCTTACAAGCAGCAGTAATTGACGCCACTTCACTCCTCTCTCCAAAGGCGCTCCAGCCATGTAGTAACAACCATTTCGGCACCCCTCCAAGAAGAACAAGCAGCAACAACCTCGGCGCCTCCTTCCTGCAGTCGGCGACGCCTACCCTGGCCAAGCTCCTCGGCCGACCTCACGGCGTCGTGCACCCTTCCGACGATCTGACTCTCCCCCACCTCCTCTTTGCTCCATGGACGCCTTGAGGTAAAACCCTAGAAAATTTGGAGAGCTAATTGCTTGCATGCCAAGTGTTTGATCAAATGCCTAGCTAGATTTTCATGAGCTTGAAGTGATGGTCTCTCTTCTCCCTAAATTGCTTTGCTAGAGAGTATGGTTGTAGTCTATTCTTTAATATGGAATGGCTGCATGTATTGGTAAACCTTGTTGAATTACAGTTCTTGGGGATGGAATTGATAAGCATTTATGATATACATATATGATTGTGAATTTGTTTGGTTAATAAACAACTGCATGTTAGAGTCAATATGCTGTAATCATGATTTGTCTGCTTGCAATCAAAAATATGTATAGCTCATTGAGTGATTCTTGCCATGCCGTGATTACGAGTATCTTACATGTATTGAAATGGCCGAATTCTTAGTGGAAAAGATGTCTTGCTGGTTAATGGTTTTGGTTTAACCATTAGAGGCATTTTTGGTTTGTAGTGATGCTAGAAGACTCTTATGCTGATTAGTTCCTAGTATGAATTTGTGGATATGAGTGAATAAAAATAGAGAGTGTGTGCTATTTGCTTACTAGCTTCCATGCCCTTATGCAGCTAACCATATTACTTCCTGTGCACTCGTAATTTTCTCTAGTAGCAAGGATTAATTTAGTTAGATCTGGAATGCCGATATGTGTTTAGCTTATAAGTGGACATTAGTTTTGAAGAAGTCAGTTATGCAAGAGAGTTGTTTTCTTTTGTCGCTTATTTTCGAGTGTGCACAAAGTTGAGCTGGATGATTATTGTTTAAATTGCAGAAAAGGTTCTGTCAGGAGTGGCCTCAACCGTATGCCACTCCATTCTTCGTCGGTAAAAGGCAAGTGCATTCCCTAAATTGTGGCTAGGAAGATTAATCAAGTGTTTGCTCTTAGCGTAAGTAATTGCCGATACATACGCAAGAGGTAAGCCTTACTTGGATATAACTAGAAAGTGCTTCCCCTTATGAAAATGTTTATGATGATTAAAAGGTTAAGGGAATGGAGGCAAGCACACCGTGTTATTGAGTGTGGATGTGTGTTCATATTTGATGCTCCTCAGTTTAATTGTTGCTCTGTTAATTAGATGAACTCTAATGGAGATCGAGCTTTTAGTAAGGTTGTTTTTAGTGAGTATATTGTTTGAGTGATTGGGACTAATATGAGATTGGTTCAAACGGTTAAGTCTTTTATAAAGGTAGAATTTTGTGAGCATTTAACCAAGTGTATTGTGTGAGCATGGCTCGGTGGTCAGAGGATGTAGTTGCAGGATAGAAACGTTGTTATGAGTTGCCATGCCTTATGGTTGAATCTGATTATACTAGTACCGCTAGTGACTGGGGATTGTGAGAATTTGGCTATATTTATGTATGTGGTTACGGCTATGTTAGTGTTGGCGATGAATGAAGTGTTGCAATTCATTCATGTAAATTGCATTGTGCATTCATTAAAGGAAGAGGCGACCCATTTTGATGCGGGCCTCTGTGTTCACACGTAGTGAACACGAAAGTCCTATTTCGTAGTCCCATTCATTGAGGTGAATGGGAGCGAGAAGATAAAGTAGGCACCTTCCACGGGATGGAAGGGGCGTGAGGGTGCACACCGACGGGTGGGTACTCGGCAGTACCGGTACGTGCATCAGAAGGAGCATTCATGTGCATTGCATCAGAAAGAGCACTCATGCATGTGTATTGCATTTTTAATAATGACTGTTGTGGTAAATGGTGTGTCATATAGATGGTGATTATGGTAATTGAAGGTTGAGTTGTGGACTCAACCCAAAAAGGGGGAGATTGAATTGAATTTGATGAATTAGCGCATTTCCTTGCCCTACTAACTATGTTGTATGAATGTCGTTGAGTGAAGTCGAGTTATGAACTCAAATACAATTGATGAAAATGGTTTGAGTTGCAACGAGGGGTAGTTAAGTCGAGAGACGTTGTGATTCAGAGTCAAGTAATGCTTCTGTGGTGTGGAATGGTTTTATTATCAAGTTGATGACTTGATTGCGATGATTTTTGGTTTGGTCAAATTTTTGCTTTAAATGGGTATAAATGCGTGTTGTCCGGATGTTGTTTTATTTGTATTACTTGCTCTTATGGTCGAGTTCTTGTTTTACTTTCGATAAATCTGGAATTTGCTACACTTGTGTGCTTTGCTGAGTCTTGGACTCACGCTTGTTGTTTCTTGTTTTTAGGTACTTTGAAGATGACTCGTCGGGGTGGGAGTAGTAACACGTGCACGACTGCGATCTCCAACAATTTAATTAACCAATTCGTCAATCTGGATGTAATTGTTGTGGTTGTAATTTATTATTCATCGTGATGAAATTCATTAATTTCTATTGGGTGTGTGATTGATTAACTAAGGACCTGCTAGAATGATATTATAACCGCTGTTATTCTTTTGTCTGCTGAGTGGATGTCCTCTGATCTAGAGAGATCATGACGAAATTTTGTAGATTTTGGTGGCTTAGTTTCTAAGTCAGTCTTAAGAGTTTAGAGGGTTGGTAGCATCCGTGGCGCGTTTGGGCCCCAGGGTGTTACATGCCCCTGCTCTGGCTCTCTGCATTGCAAGACCGATTGTTAGCCAGACACTTGCAACAACCTATTCAATGGGAGAATACGCTTTCACAATTCTGAAGACGTCTTTTCACCTTTTAGTTCATTTTTCCCAAACCGAAATGCATGCAAACCTTTATATCTCTCTCGTAAAATCCAATTCTAGTAAAATAAAATTTTAAATTCATATAAAATCATATATTTTCGTAATATGCAAAAATATTTAATTTTGAACCTAAGATCAAATTGTTTGAATTCAAATTTAATAAAAACTCTATTATGGAGCATAATAGAGATGATGTAAAACACTAATTATAAAATAATTAAATAATTTTGTGAACTCCTGAGACCATTATAAACTCATTTCTACAAAAATATTTAACTTTCAAACTCATTTTGAAATTGTTTGAAAATAAAACATGAGAAAACCATAAAATGGCTACTATTAAAAGTATACAAACTGTTACTCCTAAAATCATGAGATTAATTATGGAAATTTCTAACACCGAAAGTACTCTATTTCTACAAAAATATTTAGATTTGAATCTATTTGGTATCAAATTTGAAAATAGATAATATTCAATGCATAGAAATGAAAATAGCTAACAACTTGAGCATATAAGTTAAAATAATGGTAAAAATAATTCTTGGACCTTAGTAATACCATAAAACCCCTATTTATGCAAAAATATTTCTTGTTTGATTGAGATTAAACCAAATTTGTAAACAAGATACTTTCCAATATGATAAATACTCCAACAAAAGTAAAAGTGACATTTGGTTTATAAAGATAATAAAATAAGCCCTTGGAAATCACTAGAGCCACAAGAATCTCATATTTGCAAAAATATTTAATGCTTGATCTAGTTTGAATCAAGGTTGCAAATAACTAGCTGTTATACACACAAAAAGATAGTATATGAAGAAAATGTTGCAAATAGATGCTAATATATGAAAAACTAGTTCTTGAATGCCCTACATGATCAGACCATATAATACATCAAAAATCATTATAAAAGATCATAATTTGTACTTAACCTTTAAGTTAAAGTATACCTTCATATGATATGAGTGAACTTAAGTGTGTGTGTGTATATGTATGTATGTGTGTGTGTGTATAAATATAAATATATATAAAAGCCTTTTTCGCACTCCCGGGTGTACATACTCCCACCTCTAATAATATACTACATAAATAAATATTTTATACTTCTTTAGCACTTTCGGTATACTTTAATAATAATTATAAGATACTCCAATATGATATGGTTGAAAATTTTCATTGAAGCACTTTATTTTTTTGCTATATACAATTTTCCATATGTAAAAGGAGAGTATACATAAATTATGCTATAAAAAGTGGAGCATGATAAAATTTGTCATGGAACTCACTTTGGAGCATCTTATAATCGATATTAGAGTATACTCAAAAGGATAAAGAGGTATAACAACATCATTTAAAAGGTATACTTAGAGTGGGAGTGTATATATATATATATATATATATATATATATATATATATATATATATATATATATATATATAGGTGAAATCCTCATATGCCACTAAAAGTTTACCTCATCCCTTATTTGCCACTCATTGTGTCAATGACATGTGGGCCTGGTACATTTTAGAACTTCCCAAATTACAATGACAAATAAGGAATTAATCCATATATATATATATATATATATATATAATGCCATAAATTAAATGGTGGAATCATGTAGAGTTAATCTCAAAATATCCGTAAAGTTAAGATCATGTTAATCAGCAAAAAGAACTAAATTGAATTAAGTTTCATAAAAGACTTCATTTTTCACACGCATATAAGCTATCGTGGATAAAATAAAAATGATGCAAAACCAGTTTTAAAACACTTCTAAGGTTGTAACCTACTAATGTTAGAAAAATAATTACATAATCATATAAAGTGTAGTTGCAATCCTAAAACAAAGTATGATCTCTTATAACGTAAACTTTAAGACTATACATGCTATTTCAACAATGAATAAAACATCTCGGCTAAACACTAATATTAATAAAACCAGTGTAGAAATGCTCCTTGGGGCGACAATATCCTATTCTAAAGAAATAAGCTCATTACGACATGCTTTGCATATAAATTCTATTAAAAAAATAGAACCCTAAGTATTATGAACACTAAAATCCGAAATATGAATAAACGAACTTAATAAATAAGAAATCAATAAATAAGATATTTGTATCACCAAAACCTTCTTAAAATAGTGAATATAAAACCAGTAGCATAAACCTAACAAACCTAACATATACTGAAATTACTTCTCATGCAAAATCATTAAAGGTCGAAACCTTCGTCCAAGCATAACATATTATATAATAACTAATATCTTAATTCTACTAATCCAAATAATTTTAGCCTCTTGAATTCAAATTATAAATATAAAAATACATAATTTTAGCCTCTTTGAATTGTAAAACAAGAATAGATAATCTATAAAAAGGAGTCATATCATCGCCTAACCTAAAGCTACCGGTAATATATATAAAACTAACTAAAACGTGAGTACATGAAATCATACAACCCTAACCTTAAACCACACCTATTTTCTATGGCATGTCTTTATTTGGTTTCTATTTCTATTCTTTTTGCCCTTATTGAAATTTGTTTTTTGCTATATTTTCATCAAACGACATATGGAACTCCGATGTCACTAATTACATCGTCGACAACGCTAAGCTAACGACCCACGACTTCGTCGTGAAACAACAAGTAAGCAAGGTAAGCACCCACTTTGATCATATTGATTCCAATGTTTTACTTTTCATTTTATTTTATCAAATCAATTTATGCATGCGTTTATTTTTTGTAAATTTGCTATATTATGGTACTGGTACATATACCTATTGTCTCATAAAACTTCCTTGATATGTATGGACACATAAATCTTGATAACCATAGAAAAAGGCTAGATAATACATAATATCAACCTTGGTATATGCGATTACATATTAACCATGCTTTAATAGCAAAAATTTAGATAAGCAGATTAAATTGTTTCTTGAGAACTTACAAAGGTGGGATGTGACATGGATGGATGCTGGTATTTTGGCTAAAAACTCAAAATAAAACTATGGTTTTGACATGGGTGGATTATTGGCAATAGCCGAAGGTGTAAGTGTTGCACGTAGTGTAGGAGGAGATTTTCGCCCGTGTCAGATTAAGGACCGAACTATGGATTATTTTCAAGCTAAAAAACACGTACAACCATAAGTGCTGGTATGAGATAGCCTTAAACTAATTAAGTTATCTAGTTTAATTTTGGACTTTGGAAGGCTGGAGTGGCACAGGCAATCCGGTCAGGTCTGCTTGTAGGTGTTTCTATATACTAATGCAACAGTGTATGCCTTGCTATAATGGGGAGTGAAGACTCAACAAGATCGACTGTGTTGAGAGTACAACATTGTACAAATATCTTCTACCGAAAGTGAGGACTCATCAGGTTTAGCCTGTTGAGATTACAATGGATGTAGAAATATCTTCTTCCATTATAGAAAGGGGTTTTTCATTACCGGGCTGGTGCAAAATTAACCTAGATAATATAAAGATTTTCTTCATGAACATTCTGGCCACACGCCAAAGGTGAGCAAAACATGCGGTAAAAAGAAAAGGTCATGACTTGTGGGTAAAGCTGTACACCTTTGCATAGTGTAAATCTAATCGATTAGCCATGCCCGTGGTCATAGGCACTTAGTAAAGTCATCACATAGTTCGATGTTTTATTATTTTTAAAATGGCTTTGTTTCATCTGTTTTGTCTCATTTTGGCAAAGAATGGTGTTGGTAGGAACTGGACATCTCAATGTTTACGTCATGGAGGACTGTGAGTATTACTTATGCTTTATTTACCAGTTATTTTCATACCAGTCAAACTTTCTTTTCCAAATTCCTTTTTGTGAATTACAACTTGATTTATAAATTCAATTTTGCTTTATGTAAATTAACTGTAAAAGCCTTCTTTGATATAACCAGACATTACTACATATTGCAAATACCACTTTAAGTATTCTGAGTATGAAAGTACTCAACCTTACTTAATATGTTGTTTTAGATGGAAATGAAACGGGACGCCAAAGATTATTTTTCATCACAGGTTCAGGAACTTCAACGAAGCAATCTTTCTAAGGATTATGCCTTTTCAATTGCCTGAGAGTTGGATAGACACATTACAAGACTTTTGCTTTTTCTGCTACTATATACTCTGAATTATAAATATACATTGTATAAATGGCCTCCACTTAAATAATATGATATATGGTTGTGATTCTAATTGATGTAAATGTGTGTACTAGCCACTGATCATGAGACTAGCATTGTATGCACATTAGATTCTCATTTTCACAATTTATGCAAAAATGGGGGTCGTTACAAGTCCTCATGTTAATCTTAGGAGGGTGAAAAAGCTAGAAATTACCACATTAATCGCAAAAAAAGAAAAAAAATCTAGAAATTTCCACATTCATTAGAACAAAAAAAATCTTGACTATATAATTAACGGCCAAATGACCATGTTGTACCAAACATAAACTCAAAACTTGCATCTAATTAAAATCGGACATCTATCTATATCTATACTAATTTGATACTCCTAGAAGGTTCCACATCAATCTTAGGAGGGTAAAAAATGTAGAAATTACCACACTAATCGTTAAGAAAGAAAAAATAGAAATTCCAGCATTAATCGAAAAAAGGAAAAAATCCAAATCATGTAATCATTGGCTAGATAACCATGTTGTACACGAACATAAACACAAAAATTGAAATGGACATGAAAGAATTAAAACATGTCATAATTCAAAATCCAAGTTAAATAGAACTAAAATTAAATACTAGATTAAAATAATATTGATACCAAAATTTAGTTAGTTAATCAATGGTTAAGATGACCATCTTGTACCTAAACATATACACAAAACTTGCAATCTAGTTGAAATTAGATAGGAAAAATCATTTTTATTTCTAAAAATCTCGCCGAATTTGCTTGGGCCCAGTTCCTATATTCCCCAGTTCGGCCCAATGCCTGTTCATTCCGCCCGGCCCAGCTCTGCGCTTCGTCCAGCCCATCCAGCTTGCGAACCTCCACCGCTCGATCGCCGCCACGTGTTCGGTTTGGATGCCGCCACGTCTCCTGCTCTGTGCTTGCGAAACCCTACACGTCGTCGTCGCTGAGTCCGCAGGAGCCCCGCGCTCATCATGCTGCGTCCGCGCGTGTTCCCGAGGCTATAAAAGGGGAAGCCGCCACCAGATTTGCACTCTCCGTCTTCCGCCGCGTTCGTTGCCCGTTTTTCGCTCGTCGAGACACTGCCGTCGTCGAGATAGAGCTCGTCGGAGTTCCCCGCGCACCCGAAGCCTTCTGTCGCCATTTTCTTCATCGCCAGTGCATCTCCACCGCTGTCGGTTGCACCCTTGTGCTGCTCATGAAGCCCCCTTCCAGCTCCGCGGTGTCTCTCACCTAGTCCGGCCGTTCTCTGCCGCCTTCCTTGTCATTGTCCTTGGCACTGGTGAGTTGCGCCGCCGTAGCGTCATCGATCTGATCCGAAGATCCGTGGCCGTCCAATGGGTTGCGTGCGTGCCAGATAGTGCCATGTCCCCGCCGTCCGCTACCTTGCTTCTCCACCGCTCGATCTGTCGCTTGTGCTCCAGATTGCAATGCGTCACAGCCACCGTGTCCTCACCCCTCTAGCCGTCCGATCCACACCGAGCCGCCGATGCGCGACGCGTGGTCATCCACGTCAGCGCTTGCGTGTGCGCCATGTCAACTGCCGCGTCAGCCGTTCGCCTACGTGTCATCCCTGTCAGCAGTGACATCACCCTGGCATTGTTCCCGTGAGACCGGTCCACCGTGGACCAGCGCTGTGCCGTGGACTCGGTCTATGGACCGATGGCCCACATGTCAAAGAAACAGGAATTTTCCGATTTATTTTTATTTTGGGAAAAATTGGTTGCTGACATCAGCATTGCATCATTAATCGATTTTTCAGTAGAAAAATAAATCGGGAAATTCGGATTTTCTTTTTTTCTCTGAATTAAATCTTCCGGAGGTTCATTCTAGCTCATACGAACTCCGATTGGAGCGATTCAAATTTCTAAATTTTTGTAAAATCGAGCTCTACCTTCCAGAGGCATTTATTTTCAGTTTTGAGCTTGTTTGTTTCTCTGTTTTTTATTTATTTGGTTTCGTTGCTTTATTTTCCAGTAGACGCGAACCTCGAAGGAGCAAACGGAGACTTTGAAGACCAAGATTCAGCGCTTGATCAGCAAGGCAAGTCGTAACCTTTGATCATGTTGAATCTATGTTTGCGAAAGTATTTTGTTTTGTACAATTGCATGCTATTTGTGCATCAATGCTAGTTTATGGGAGTAGCTATTCACCTGATTGCCATTATGCCACATTGGTTATCGGAATGCTATGTATCCATTGTTAACTCTAGGTTAGGACATTACTAGTTGGATATAATTATAATACCAACATTGGGTTAACGTAGCTATGCTTAGACCTACTTAGTCGTACGTTGGGATTCATATCACCTATGAATTAATGTTAATCTTGACTTAATGAGATATTGAATTGTGGCTGCTAACCACTGTTGTAAAACTTATTGTATCATGGCAGGGGATGCCATTGGTCTTGATTGAACAAAATGTTTTCCCTCGGGCAAGTGGTCGTGCAGTAAAGGGGGTGCTGTCTAGTACATTGGGATGTGGCTGTCTTGCCTGAGACAACTTAAGGATTTAATCTTGTGCGCCATTGAACTGGGCCTAACCGTACAACCACAAGTCTGGTATGGGACAGACCTAGCTGATTAATTTGCAATGTCTAGTCTTGAGTACTGCCAAGTGTTGGTGTGGGTTCCGGGATGGACGGGTAGACTCACATGATTCAAGAGGGGGCCCCGAGGGGCGAAACCTTAGAAGGCAGTATCGAGTTTAGACATACATTGTAAAGGCTTTGTAGTGATCTATCTACCAACACACCCAAGGAAGTGTGTTCGTAGCGCTTGGCACTAAGGGATGATCATGTCTTGTGGGTAAAACTGTACAACCTCTGCAGAGTGTAAAACTATTCGAATAGCCATGCCCGCGGTCATGGACAAGCCTGGGGATTTCACACGGGGTATAGAGTGTTTCATGAAATATAGAATTGTTAGGATGTGAACGGGGAGTTCACTGTTGTTTTATTGTCTCAAGCTATACTGTTGAATTGTGTGGTTGATACTTGTTTCGAATGATGTAGGGTGATGCCTCGCCATTCTATTCATGTTGTCTACCATTGATTTACCAGTTACTTATTATTGTTTTCATCAATCTGCTTTCAATCTATTTATTGTATTTAAACTCAAATTATTGCTTTCTGCAAATGAACCATATGACTATCCTTTGTCAAGCCGTGCATGAATATATTACATCATTTTCACGACTTCTTGAGTACGTTTTGTACTCACGGCTTTTACGCCCATATTGTTCGATTGTCGAGGAAGGACCAAGTAATGAATATCAAGAGGAGGGGTACTATGAAGACTATGTCGGCTAAGAAGGCGTTTCTCTAGACGATTGCCTGTGGTATGTCGAATGGCCCAAGTTACCTTATTTCTGCTGCAATAGTTTTATTTGTTTCTTAAGCCAAGAGGCATTGGTGTATGAACCTTGACCATAAGGTCATTCGCTTTATTCAATAATAATTTGCTTCTTCTTAGTTATTTCGATGTATGGAATGATGTGTCATCTATGTTTTCACTGTGTGCACTAGTGTGATTCTGGACTAGTGCAGAATACATAGAGGGTTTCGGATTTATATATCCGGGTCCCGACAAAATCTAATTGAAATCGGACATGAAAGAATTAACACAAGTCATAATTCAAAATCCAAGTTAAATAGAACAAAAATTAAATCCTAGATTAAAATAATATTGATACCAAAATTAAGTTAGTTAATCTATGGTTAGTTGACCATAAACACAAAACTTGCAATCTAGTTGAAATTGGATATGAAAGAATTAATGCTTGTCATAATTCAAAATCCAAGTTAAATGGGGATGAAATTAAATCAGGATTAAAATAATATTGATACCAAAATTAAGTCAGTTCTAAATATAAATTTTGAACGTAAACAATTGTTACTGAAATATGTTCTTTCAAACATATAATGTAAAATTATAAATTTTGATATTTAGAAATATCAGCATTTGTAACTAAATTTGCAAAAACATGGAAAAATATGTAGTCCGTGCGATGCATGGGTTAATGACCAATTTAGTCTAATTCTTTGAGCCTTACTATGGCGAAGCCGAGAGAATAATGCAATCAAAGCCCACAGATGACAGTTTAACCTAATGAGTAATATTATTTTTATTCGTAGCAAAAGTACATTTAATCGGCTAGCCGTAGCTTGAATTTCCACATGCACATTGCGAACTTTTTTCACAGCATACTTTTCATTGTCGTTTCCATTAACTTGTGCACATGAACTCAAAAGAAACGCACAAAGAATTAGTAGAGAATATCTGGGCCGCATTGAAGAGCGCAAACCTTTCCTTCTCTAAGAAATGAGACACATCGTATATGAATATATATGTGAGACTTCTTTTCGAAAGAGTGGTCCAAATGGTTCTCTAAAGAAGGTCTAAATCACCTTTGTTCCAAAGACTTCGCCATTTTATTCCTCACAACATATTAATATTATTAGCTGAGATAAATAAAAGTCATGCGCTCGATTCGTTCCCATCGCGACGATGCGTGGCTTTCCACCTGCCGGCGACTTCCTCCAGCGCCCGCCGCGACGAGCCCTCCGGCGACCACGCCCGCGCTGCTGCCTCCTGCAGCTCCGTCGCCCGGCGGCGCACGGTGCTCCCTTCTCTCCCTCCACGAGCTCCCTGACGGCCGCCGCGACCTCCTCGCGCACCACGAAGCCGTCGTCGCGGACCACCGGCCGCAGTGCCACTCCCATCACCTCGGTCAGATTGGCCGCGTTCATCTTCTGCTCCGCGAAAAGCGGCCACGTGACCATCGGCACGCCGGACGCCACGCTCTCCAGCGTCGAGTTCCACCCGCAGTGCGACACGAAGGCCGCCGTCGCCGGGTGAGACAGCACGCGCACCTGCGGTGCCCACGCCGCGACTGCGAGGCCCCTGTCCCTCGTCCTCTCCAAGAAACCATCAGGAAGCCACGCCAGTGGGTTGTCATGGCCATAGCTGGTCCCCAATGCGCAAGGGTTTCCATCCAGGTTGGGCATGCGCACGACCCAAAGGAACCTGTGGCCGCTCGCCTCCAACCCGGCGGCGAGCTCGGCCGTCTGCTTTACGGACAGCGCGCCACCGCTGCCGAAGGAGACGTACACCACCGACCCCGCCGGTTGGCCATCGAGCCACTCCAAACAGTCCAACTCATCGGCTTCTTCGCCGGCGCTTGACCGAACGAATGGCCCCACGGGATACACCGGCGGGAACGCGCCTTCCTCGGCATCCCGCTTGAATGCTTCCGCGATGGCGGGCTCCAACTCCTCAAAGCTGTTCACCAGAAGCCATCGGCGCGGCCGTACCGCCGCGCCTCCTCGACGACGTAGGTGTAGGCCGGGTCAGTCCGGTCCCGGAAACCGTCGGGGATGTCGGCGTGGCGCAGTGGCGTGCAGCCCGGGAGCACAAGCGGGTCCGGGAGGTCACGGTACTCGCCGGAGGCGACACCGTCGTGGAGGTCCACGACTTGGCGCATGATGGAGATCATAGTGAAGCTGTTGGGGAAGAAGACGTATCCCGGGACGCCGAGCTCTTCTGCGAGGGGCAGCGCTGCGGTGCCGAAGAAGTCGCACACGAGCGCGGCGTTGGAGCTGACGGAGCTCATGAGCTCGCGGAGGTGCGGTAGGGAGCGGCGGACGAGCTCGAACATCAGCACGCCGAAGCCGATGTCCGCCGTGAGGTCGTCGAGTGCGACGGCCGGGAGTGGGACGGCCGCGACTGAGGCTGGCACAGAGGAGAGCACGGCAGCGTCGATGGCCCGGTCGGAGAGTCCGGTGATCATGACGAGCGTGGCCGCGAAGCCGTGATCAGTCACGAGCCGCCGCGCCAGCTCGACCAGCGGGATGAGATGACCCGCTCCTGGGCTGGCCAGCAGGACGACGTGCGGCAGCATCTCCTCCACGCCCGTCGGCGCTAGCTGCTCGATGGGTGAGGCATCACTTGCACTGGTGGTGGCCGCCGCCATGGAGGAGTATTGCGCCTGCTCAATTTTGGTGGCTTCTCACTTCGTAGTTTGCGTGTTGTGTCAAACCGCCGGCTAGTTTGAGTATATGGCTACGACCACGGCAAAGCAGGTATGGACAGCACAAAGTCCGAGACCTCTCTCTCTCTGATAGCTCGATGGGTGACGCATCACTTAGATAGACAGGTGCGTATCAAAGTAGACATGGAGAAGGTTTCCAAATATTTTAGTGTTCAAGTAGAATTAATCAAAGTGATGCGATTAAACTGAAGACGATGTTGTGGAGAGAATACAGGGGTCTGAATGAAGTATTTTGCTATTTTGGCGGGCGCCCGCTAGATCATTATCTAGTGGATGGCCGCTTGCTATTTCGGATTGAGAGTAGGATCAACTAGGTAGTGCGATACAGCCCACCTGTTATCCAGGGAGTACCAGGCTACTCATGCATAAATATTTTTTTTATACCTGAGAAGCATACGTGAAGAACTGAGATACAGCCGCATCAGGTCAAATACGGGCGGAGATAGATAGCACATCACATCAAATAGATCAGGTAGGGAGATCCTTCTGAACAAACGCATATATCACATCATATAAAACCTACTAATATTAAAGAAGTTCGGAAGACCGGCTGCTTCTCAGCCCACGCGTCTCCTTGGGCACTACAGTAAGTAACTACGGTAGTAGTTTTTGGACTGTTTGGTTTGAGATCAAATTTATCAAATTAAACCTTATCAAAAATTAGTATGTCAAAAATTTGATCACCAAATTGGTAGCCAACATTTGACCAACAATTAGCAAAAAAATGAACTAGGGTTGCCAAATTTGACAAAAAAATCCTCCTCGCCTTCGCCCTCGATCCGTGCCGCTGCGAGATATATTGTCTCCCTTGATCCACTGTCTCCCTCGAGTACAATTTATTCTAGGCAACACATATGACTAAGAAAGTTACTCCCTTCGCTTTTTTAAGACATATTTGACTTTACACAAGAACTAAGATTGTGTTGAAATTGAGAAAGATACGAGAAAAAATGACTTAGATACCCCTACCTAATTGTTTTGGAAGATGAAAGATATACTTTGTGTGAGTGGTAATGAATAAATGTATATGGATGAGAGAAAATAAATAGGGGTATAGAAGAAAATATCTCATTAAATCTACATACAAACTTTACATTTGTAAATAAGAACATTCAAAAAATAAGCCTTACAAAAAAACGGAGAGAGTAGTAACATATAGTTAAGTCTAGGCTACACATATAACTAAGAAAGTTATTTCATTCGTGCACATGTAGAAGTCCATATATTATGTACATGCAGGTGTATAGCTATAGCATGATCCCGGTATACTGTACTAGTGTATTTCGAGTACAATAAGACTCGCTGACTTGCAGGATATCATGTGCCATCAACAGCTCTGGAATATGCTGCATATATACAGGTAAGCAAAAACTAGATGCAAAAAATGGTCAGATGTGTCAGCAAAACGCATCAACGTGCGTGCTTGATCTATGCGATCTAAATCAGATTCGTGCATGGGAGTTTAATTTCATTTAAAACTAGCAAGATGGTCACATTTGCGTAACTAGATTTGTTATATATTGTGTGTACAACTTTTTGATTTTTTTCTTAACTATAAGTCAAACTTACTGGTAATTAAATTAGCTTTTTAAGAGATTTACATGAAATGTTTAGATAGACATTTAAGATTATAAAAAGCTTCTAACCAAAATACATTTTTGGGAACTTAAATGAAGTTTTGGTATAAAATAGTGCGCTCTTTGGGTAATAGAAACAAATAATTCAAATACACGTTGGTTAAAAGCATTCTCCTAGGAAGCTACTATATATTGTTCTAACCTTATCTATTTTACTTTTCTTGCTCCCCTCATCTATTGCTTCTTCTCTCTCATATGTATCCTTCCACCAAGACTTGAAGCAAGACACTAATAGTTCTTTTTGGCTGCTGCTAAACACCGTATCCTCTTTCTTGTTAAGCCTTAAGAAAAGAATAAATTACAATATTAAAACTTTTTTCTTAAAAATGAATAAACTATGAAAATTAGTTTTTAATATAACATTATTTTGAATTTCCATCTTTTCAAAAATTTTCTTGAATTTTGGCTTTTGAGAAAATCTTTTATATTAATTATTTTCTTTTCCTCCAAAATATAAAACCCAAAATATCTTAAGAAATAAAATATAGAAAATTCATATAAATCCCAAATAATATCTAGATCCTTATAAAATTTTTTCAAAATAATGTGAACTAATTTAGTGCTTAAAAGATATCAAGAACTCTACAATGTGACATGAACAGCACGATGTCAGAATTATTAAATTTTTCAGACCTTGTTACATCCTTCAAAATTTACCATATCATCTATTGAACCAGGGTAACTTTCATAAAATGTTACAAAAATAATAAAGTTTATTTTTTCATTTTATAAAATAAAAAATATATTTAATTTAAAAATAATATTATCAATCTCAGAATTTTATAAAATAAATATAACTGATAATCATTTAAAATTTTTATGATAAATTTAAATAATTATTATGTTTGTACATAAAAAATTTGGTATAAAATAAAGCTTGTTTATTATCAAAAAATAAAACAAGAAAAGAGAATTTTAATGCATATGTATTGTCAGAATTTTAATAATTTCCAAAGAAAATATCTTCAGCTGAAAATTTTAAAGTATGGTAAAAGTTGTCTCTAGATGACTCAAAAAAAGTTTCAAAAATTTTCAATTATGAACGCAGCTCATTTATTGCTTTTACCTATTCCTATCCAGTTTGTTAAAGTTGGTACAACAGTCTTATCGGAATTTAATAAAATTTTACAGATAAAATCTTCTCTTGAAATTTTTTCCAGAGAATAAGGCCTATCATGAGATTATGCACGAAACTTTTCATCCACTTTAGACAACAAATAGACCCCATTCCTCCTTTTCTCTGCGAGTTTGCCAACATGCCTCCTGCCCTTTTCTCATTCACAGACCTTCGCCATTCTTTTCTCTCCTGCCACCTTCTTTCTTCCCCATGGCAGCAAGAACAAGCTCAAGCTTTTCCATCTTCTCTCCTTCAAATCAATCCTAAAGATCAAGAAACAAGCAATGCATGTTAGATCACTGCATTCCTCACCGCACAAACATTCCTGTCGACGATCGGGATCGCCGGACTGCAAAAGTATATGGGGGTTAATCGTGAATACGGGACCCGGAACTGACTTCGCTCACCGAAGAACTGGATGCACTGTTCTGATGGTCGGAGGAAAAAGAAAAAGAGGGAGACACCAAGAATTATACTGGTTCGAGCCCCTATGATAGGTAATAGCTCTACTCCAGTCTTGCCCAGAGGCGGAGAAATTCACTATGTTTGAGTACAAAGGGCGCTCTCTAGCTCGAGCTTCTGTAGTTTGAGTGTTTGTGTGTGTTCCGTGTTTTGATGCCCGAGTATGCTCGTCCCGGGAGGGGGGGGTTTATGCCCCTCTCGGCCGTTACCAGAAACGGCCGGGAGAGATTCCTTGGAGAGTGGCTTCATGCGCACTGAAGGTAGATTGTAACTGTCCCGGATTTGCTGCCCACGTTTGCCTTAACTCCATTATTTAAGGATCTTGGTAACCGCTAGTTGAATATACGACTTGGATCCCGAGCTTGACCCCTCAGAGCAGAAACTAATTCCTTAGCCCCTACCTTGAGGTCGTAAGGGAGCTGCGCGGTCCACGTCGTGGTCAAAAGCTTTACGGCTCGAGCTCAAGCTAGAGGCGCGTTGACTATCCGTTGACCAGACAAGGAATTCCCAGTCCCCGACAGCTAGCCCCCGAGGCTCAAGTCGTATCCAGGCATCTGGGATGACCTCGAGCCTCACGATCTGGAAAAGGGGACGGCCTTCTGTTTGTGCTTAGAGTTGCCCAAGCTCAAGGTCGAGGTCGGACGGAGACCAACCAAGAGACTCAAAGCAATTACGCCTGGCAACCTGTCGAATCGCAACCAGCATGCCTTTTGAGACGCAATATCTTCCAACTGGCGACGATTGGGGCCTATAAAGCCCGAACCTTCGGCTCCCCTAAAAAATTCCCGAACTTCCCTGAACTTCCTTCGATCTCGACCTTCCTGGTAACCTCCCCTTCCCACTCGACCAAGCACCAAGCTTTCCTCATGGCCAAGTTCGGAAAGAGCTCTCTGTCGCTGGTTAGGATGAAGGAGCTCGAAGGTATAGGGCTGCTGGACCCGGCGACATGGCGGTTGCCGGGCGGAGAGACCGAACCGCAGACCCTGAAGATTTAACTCACAAGACCGCAAGCACTATATGCTCTTCGCTTGCAGGGACGGGAGAAGCGACTTCGTGGCGTCGGTCCTCACACAATGCGAGATCGAACTCGTCAACCTGGTGCTGAATTCTGTTCTTCTTCTTTCCATCTTCTCTCATTTGTGCGAGAGGTTCCTCGGAATCCTTCCTACCCCATCTCTTTTTTCCGTTTTTTCTCCTTGTTCCGCACCGGGAAGGACCCCGTGGTTGGGTGCCTTTATTTCCAGCTGCGGACGGGACTTCCCTAGTCCTTCCCCCAAGTTCATGCTCGGGACTCCCTTGGTTCATGGACCGAGAGGTGGTTCTACTTAAAAAGGGGTGAAAACGGCACGCTCGCATATGATGGAGCGCCCATTGTCGGCAAGCGCTAAACCCCCGAGGCGGACGACCTGGTGGTCGACCAGGAAGCCATCACCGCCATCCACATCTGCGCCACGTGCGGCCTCACCGGACAAACCATCGCCAACGAATTCCTGCGGAACCGGGTGTTCCCTCTGCGAAAGAGGTTGCATCCGTTCTACAAGATCAAGGGTCGTGATGACCTCACCCATGAGGGCCCGTCCGGTAAGTCTTGAACTGAAATCCGCTCAAGCTCAAACTTGGGGTTTTCTAACAATCTTTGCTCTTCCAGTAGCACCGAAGGAGTCTTGGCTAGCAGCCAGGATGACGGAGATGTTCGGGAAGGCGGCATTCGACTACACCACGGACGATCCCGTCCTGAAGAATGTGTTAAGTCAGAGCGCCGAGGTAAGATATCTTGAGTTAGGTCCCAATTCGGGAACGCTTGAAGCTCGTCCTGACCTTAGAGTGTGTTTGCAGGAGAACCAAGAACTGCTCCAGACGGCAAAGTGTATACTACTGCTGCCCGGAGCAAGTAAGGGCAAGAAGGCAGGCAAAAGGCCGCTTCTAGATGCCCCGAGCGGCAAAGCCCCGAAGAAGCAGCACGTCGAGTGGGGCGACCGCGCAGTGGTAAGTCTTCCTGTGGTCGAGCCTGAGTCTTTGCTCAGTAAAAGGCTGCAACAGTCTTTGATTCTTTCTTTTTTCTCGCAGCAGCAGAGGGCTGCAGCCGCCGCCAGGACCTCTAGCCCCCAAGTGGCCCCAGGGTCTCGATCATGAGGCCCTAGGTCTGCCACCACGGAGAACCCGGAGCCACCGCGTGCTCCAAGGTCCCCAGCACGAGGCGCTCGGAGAAGGGACGCTTCTTCACCCTCGGGACACCGAGACTCTCAACAGCCCCCTGCGAGGCGGAGGCTCATGACTCAGGTACCTCACTTCTCTTTTGGTCGCAGAACTTTTTTTTGCCTTAGCTTAGTAATCTTTCCTTGTCGCAGACCTTGAATGCTCGAACTCACCCCCAATACCTCCTGACAATGACTATCGTCCAGGGCGAGTCCGAATCCGAGGAGGAGGCCTCGTACGAGCTGGTGCACCACCTCCCCGCGAGCCAGAACCACGCTGCCGGAGGCCCCCATAGTTGGGTCGTGGCCGGTGAGTCCGAGCATGGGCTCATAGATCCGGACGAAGACGCGGCCTCACCTGCCACCGATGGAGGGGAAGCCGACGACACTGTGGCCTCTGAAGTTGATGTCTCCTCGGCTAGGGCCGTAGCGGGAGGTGAAGCTCAGGACGCCTCAGCCGCCGCGACCGAGGTCATTCAAGCCGTCCTTGCTGTGGTCGCTCCGACCATCAAGGTCGGGACGACCCTGACCACCGAGGCTGACAATACATTGGCCGAGGCTGCTGCGGGGGGCCAAACCGAGGACCCGGTCGGGGTCTCCGCGAGGGAAGAAGCGGGAGATCCCCCGACCATGGAGGTTGAGGCCAACTTGGTCGAAGGAGTCGAGCCTGAAGGCGAGTTAGGCCTTCAGGTAGACGAGGAGACCCAAGCTGAGGCCGCCATCGGTGAGGTCGATCATACACCGGAAGAACTCCGCCCAAGCGCCTCAACCTCAGCGGAAGGCCGTACCGTGCCTAGGGCGCCAAGCGGCAGGTCCGTTGAACCCCACCGCATGGCTTTCGAAGACTGGCTTAGCCAAGTACGGTACAACTTCTTCGTACTTCTCTTGTTTCTCAGCTCGTTTTCCTTTGATGAAACTTGATTTCCTTTGAATTTTGTAGGCCGTTGGCCTCATCACCCAAGGGCTTCAAGGTCTTTAGGGGCATTCTGATGCTCTGAAGATCATCTTCGACAAGGTAGAGGAACGGAGACTACTTTGCTCGGCTCGAGAAACTTTGGTGATCGGCGGGGAGGAGGCCGAGAGTAGGACAGCGGCTTACGCAGCCGAGCTTGCCGCCCTCCACCAAACACTGAGAGCACTCAAGGTCACGCACTCATCCGAGCTCGACCAGGCAGTCAACACTTAGCGCGACCACGGGTTCAAGGCCGTGGAGGACGAACGCACACGGTCGGCCAAGGCGCTCGAGGCTGAACGAGCGAAAGTGGAAGAGCTGCAGAAGGTGATCATGGATCATGCGCCCGCCCCAGCAAAGGCCTCCGCTGATCTCGAGGCAAAGGTCATCGAGCTCGAGGAAAAGCTAGGGCGAGCAACCAAGACGGCGAAGAACGCCCTGGCCCAACTCCAAGACGAGCGAAGCCGTGCCTCCAACTCCGCAGCCGAAGCACTTCGTCTTCAAGGTGAACTGTCGGCTCTGAGAACCAAGGTTGTCGAGCTCGAGTAGGAGAAGCTCGCCCGCGACATAGTTGACCTGTAGCTAGGATTAGTTCTGAAATTTTGTAACTAGTACTTGTAAAGACAAGGAAGGTTGATGAAACAAAGCCATTTTTTGGACGAAATGAACTTGTTTCTATTTTTTGTCGTGTACTTAGCTTTTTCCAGGGCAGTATGCCCTCGTCCAGCCCCCGTTGTGGTCGAGGTTGAGCAATGCCGGCCTTGGACACAAGCTAGGAACCCCAAAAACAACCTCTGACGCTGTGACCTGTAAGGTCGGTAGAAGATGTGTATCCCATAGAGGAGGTTGTTAGAATCGTTAAGCATAATAAGTGTACCCCTGTATGAGAAGGTGCTTAGTCCCCGAAGATTCTAGAGTCAATTAGATTAGACCCTAGAACTCCGACCGCGATTTATGCTTGCACAACGGTCCGAATGTGGGCTTTGGTTCAAGTCACTGCGCAGGGGGACCGAGATCTAAAAGAATAAACTACGGTGGCATGACCCTGAGGCGAACTTCAAGCTCAGAACATCTGGATCGAGTTCAAGAGCACTCGTGCTTGAGTCGGATTCAGAAAACTCTAGCTCGAATAAAACTATACATCCTGGCGAGACCTCTGACTCAAGCCCTTCCACAGGGGAAGTCGTAACGCGATAAGAGTCGGCTTACTGCCGACATGACCCTTAGAGGTGAATCTTGAGACCGCAATGCCTAGTACGAAGTATAGGAGAAAGAAGGGACACAAAGACCAATATAGCCAACAAATAATGACTTTTATTGAAATTTGAGACAAAGGCGTTAAACATAGAATTTACGGAGTTGATCAATGTTCCACGAGTTCGAGAGTTCTCTGCCATCGGATATCGCTAGCCGGTAAACCCCCGTGCGATCTGTTGAAACGACTCTGTAGGGGCCCTCCCACTGCGGGAATAACTTGTTGGTGTTGGACGAGCCCTGAATTCGTCTTAGGGCTAAGTCCCCAACAAAGAGCTCCTGTAACATCCTCATTTTTCATAAAAAAATTACATGTAGCATTAGTAAAAAAAATAAAAGATAAAAAAATAAAATAAAAATCTTGTTTATAATAAAAACATTTGAAAAATGAGAATGTTCTCTTCAAATATTTTCAAAAACTTGATTTATAAATTAAAGTTTGTTGATTATATAAAGTTTTATACAAGTGTTTGATTTACTAAAACAATTTTTGTAGAAAATCTATATTCGGAAAAATTCCAAAATCAAGTTTATTAGGTTCCAAATATTCCCTAATATTTTAGAGAATTTTTCCAAGATTTTTAGAGTCTTTTTACTATTTTATCTCAAGCACTATATGTGTCAGCCAAATTAAATCCGAAAAAAATGTCGGTCCACCTGTCAGGCCACTGTACATCGTCTTCAACTCCACGTCCAGAGAAACACTACTCTCTCTCCTCCATTAGAGCCTAACCGAAGCTTCAATATCTCCTCCAATTAATCACCAAAAATTCAATAAAAATCATATTCGGGATCCACGTTGCATCCTCATCAGTCCACAACCGTTTCCCAAATTAATTCTCCACAAATTTGCTTTTAAATCGCATAAAAATGTTAACTCGGCCGTTTCCGTTTCCACCGCAATTTCTAACTCTCCGGTGCTCCTTCCGCACTATAAGAAGGGGCATTGGGTGCCTATCTTCGTCGCCAACCCATCCCTCCACTTCTCTTGAGCTCCCACTACTCGGTTCCGCTGGATTTTGCAAGATTGAGAGGTATGAGAGTTTTCCTTTCCCTGGCCGTGTAGTTTTTTTTTCCGGTCACTGCCGTCGCCGGCTAGCCGCCCTCCGGCCGCCACCACCGGCGTCGGTTTCGCCACGATGTGCCGCCACTGATCAACCGGTCGGTAGGTTACCCTAGTCCTTCTTCCACCGAGCGCCATAGCAATTACAGAGAGCATTCTTGTGAAGCCATGTGCAGCCAACTAAGAGATCCATTGATCTGTAGTTTGTACATGTTACTTTCAAAAATTATGAAATTTGTGATTTTTGTTGCAAACACGTTTTAGCTCCAAATTGTATGCAACAAATTTTTTTAATTAGAAAAAATTAATACCTATTCACGATAATTTTTGTGAAATTTTATAAATAAATTTATCTTGTCAAATTATCCATGGAATATCTAAATTTATGAATTTTGTAGCTCTTAAAATATATGTCTGAAAATGTTGAAATAAATTTTATAAATCTTTTAAAATGCTAAACTATAGATCTGGAAGTTTTCATGAAATTATGAATTAATTTGATTCTCCGTATTTTCCATTGTGTGTTTATTCGTTGTTTTAGGTGGTGATAGAAAGCGACGAAGCGTCGGCGCGTTCTTCGATCCATAAGAAGACGACTCTCTCGCTGACCAAGGCAAGTTCCCAGCAAGTCCTAGCAAATTTTCTGCAAGTTCCTTGAAGCATGTTGATCCATGTTTTGAAATACTTTGTAGATTTACAAACTTGCATGCTATGTTGATTACAAATATATATATATTATGATAGATTGTAGTTAAATACCTTGTTAATATGTATGCTTGCTACATATTTATCCATCTGTCCTTTGGCTGCCCTAGAATGATTAATTATAATATAAATGGCTTGACACCTTGTTTAGTATAATAGTAGTGCTTAGTTATGCTAATTGTATGTTTAATTGAAGGCTAGTTACTTGAAATTCTAAATGATTGAGTGAAAATATTATTTAAAAAGGGCAGTTGGTGCTGCCGGTTTAGTAAAATAAAAGAAAAGATTTGGTATTTAAAAACTTGAATAGGGTGGAAGGTTGCAAAGCGGTCTGAGAATGCACGAGACTCGGGTTTGAGTATGTACCACCCTAGTCACCTTAAGGACCGATCCCTTGTGATTGTCAAACAATGTACAACAGTGCGGCTGCGGGTTCTGGTATGGGACGGGCCTGGCCGAGTAGCTAGTGAAAACTTGATTAAGGCATGCCAGATGGTGGAGTAGGCGTGGTTGGAGCCACATGAGTCCTATAGGCGCAAGAGGGGGCTTCCATTATGGTTGTAGCCATTTGGCGGTGAAACCTCAGCGGCCGTGACTTAGTTAAGATGCAGCTAGAGAAATGGCCTTGTGATTTTCACTTGGGGTTATATGCCAAAGGAAGTGTATGACCGAAAAGAGTGAAATATCCCTCGCGGGTAAAGTGTGCAAACTCTGCAGAGTAAACAAACTATTCGAATAGCCGTACCCACGGTCAAGGGTGGACAGAGGGCGTTGTCACATGATAGATTTCCCCTATTTGGTTTCAAAATCAGATTTTTATAAAATGAAGTACGGTTGGAGCCGTGAATGTTTTGATTTGATAAAAATCCGTGGTTGGAGCCACGAGGAAAAGATTTCAAAAGAAAACCACGGTTGGTGCTGTGGAAAAATATTCTTAAAATAAAACCATGGTCGATGCCGTGAGTTGGTCTATGTTTTGTTTTTTTCCACGATTGAAGCCGTGTCTTGAAAAGTTTGAAACTCTCATTTTTTAAAAGAAAATACCTTTGAAAACTGCTCTTCAAAATTCTAGGATAAAATCTTAAAAATTGGCTTTTTGCAAATTAACCATTGCCCTCCCTTGAATTAAACTACATACTGCATTTCTTTCCGGATTTGTTGAGTATGTTGCATACTCACCTCGCTTTTTATTGGGTGCTTATTCCATAAAGGCGATCGAGAGATCGAGATAGCTATCCAAGAGCATGCTTCCCCAGATTCGACATCTGCGATGAAGGCTTTGAAGAGGAGGATTATCGAGACGTTTAGGATCGCGTTTTCTCCGATCTTTGCTGTGGTGTTTTGGACTTCGCTTCGCCAAGTTTATTTGCCAGTTTAATATTTCCGCTGCTATATGACCTCGGGTCCAACTTTTGTAATAATGGGCCATGTCGGCTAGTACTCAATTCAATTTTTATTTATCGCATGGTTATGGTCCATCTTGTTATGATTTGTGTGTACTAGCTATTGATCCGAGGACTAATACAAGTAAACACTGTTGGGGCCCATATCCTTTTGCGGGTTCAAGCTCCTAGGTCGCACTAATCGAAACACATATCTCGCAAAGAACTGCGGGTAATGTCTTGAGCATAGCGAGGCACGACATCTTACTTCTTACGCGAGTAAGGTCAAGAGACCATTCTTACTCGAAGTCGACTTGATCGACCAACTCGACCCTTAAGGAGGCCCGTGACCTCTCGAAGACGGGGCGGCTTGATCGAATAGCCGGAAGGGTGTGGACCTGTTGCGGCCGGCCGGGTAATGCGAATAGACCATAAGGCGGTGGGAAGCTCATCCACCCAGTTTCAACCGTGTCGTTCGAGCTCATCTGAAACTCGCTTCTTGACGCCTTGAACAATCTATCCGTTGGCGCGTTCCAGTGCTCCATTGCTTTGCGGGTGGCTCACCGAGGCGTAGCACACTTTAGTGCCTATGTCTTCGCAATATTCCTGGAACAGCTCGCTGGTAAACTGTGTTCCATTGTCAGTAATAATTCTGCATGGAACCCCATACCTGGTGACAATAAACAAGCGGAAGAACTTGACAGCCGCCCGAGCAATGATGGTCGAAACAGGTTCAGCCTCGATCCACTTGGTGAAGGTGTCGATAGCAACGAACAAGAACTTCTTCCCACCAACCGCTTGAGGTAAAGGGCCGAGAATGTCGAGCCCTCATGTCGAGAAGGGCCATGCGGGCGGGATGGTCTGAAGCACGTAAGCTGGTTGATGTGACTTCCGAGCATGGAGCTGGCAGGATCGACAGGTGCGAATAATGTCCCGAGCATCCTGTAGCGCTATTGGCCAATAGAACCCCATGCGAAAAGCCTTGCCAACCATTGTCCTAAAAGAGGAGTGCGCACCATAGAGTCCCGAGTGGATGTCGTTTAACAGGTACTTACCCTCCTCCGAGGAGATGCATTTCATCAGGACTCCAGAGATGCTCCGATGATAAAGCCGACAGTCGACGAGTTTGTATGAACATGCCCGGTGCTTGATCCTACACCTTTCGGCGGGGTCGGACGGAAGTTCGCCCCACGAGAGGAAGTCGTAGATCAGCTCCGTTCACGAGGGAGCACCTTCAATGAAGACGACTGACACTTCTTGGCTGGAGATCGACGGTGCTGCCAAGGTCTCAAGGACGACGTCCAGGGGAACTTCATCATCGGATGACCCAAGCTTGGAGAGAAGATTGGCGCTGGAGTTGTCCCTCCTAGGCACGTGCCTGACTTCCAGATTCCGAAACCACCTCTCCATTTTGTGTAACTCGACGAGGTATTTGGCCATTGAGTCTTCCGAGCATTGATAATTTTTATTGAATTGGTTGACGACGAGCTGGGAGTCGCCCTTGACGATCAACAGACGCACACCCAGTGCCTTGCAAGCTCGAAGACCCGCCAGAAGAGCTTCGTACTCTGCCACATTATTGGTGGCCAAAAATCCAAAACGAACCACATACCTTAGTCTATCCCCTCGAGGGGTGAGAATGAGGATCCCAGCCCCCGAGATCTTGAAAGATCTTGAACCGTCGAAGTACATGACCCAGGGCCTTTCTCCTTCGACCTCCAACTCGGGAGCCGGCTGCGAGGTTTGTTCGACCACGAAGTCGACCAGCGCTTGTGACTTGATGGCTGTGCGTGCCACGAACTGAATGTCAAACACAGCCAGCTCCATGGCCCACTTGGCGATGCAACCTCCGACCTCTGGGTTCCTTAGAATTTCACCGAGCGGGAAATTGCTCGGGACGACCACCGAATGCGCCTGGAAAATAATGCCGGAGCTTGCGCAAAGCCATAAGGAGGGCGTAGAGCAACTTCTGAACCTGAGGGTAGCGCTCCTTTGGTCTGTGAAGCACTTCACTGACGTAATAGACCGGATGCTGCCGTGCCTTTCGTTTGGCCACCAAGACGACACTGACAGCCTGGGTCACGGCCGCGAGGTAGAGTAGCAATTTTTCACTCGGCTGCGGGGTTGTGAGCAAAGGTGGGCTTAAAAGGTATGCCTTTAGCTCGTCAAAGGATCGTCGTGCCTCGGGCGTCCACTCCAAACTCCCTTGTTTACGCAGAGTCTTGAAGAACGGTAACCCACGCTCGCCAAGTCTCGAGATGAACTAGCTGAGGGCGGCCATGCGGCCGGTGAGGCATTGCACCTACCTTACTGAAGTTGGGGAGCCATCTTTTCAATCGCCTCTACCTTCTCTGGGTTCGGACCGACTCCTGAGCCCTCGATCATGTAGCCAAGCACCTTTCCCGAGGCGGTGCCAAACATGCATTTTTCAGGATTAAGCTTAATCCTATGCCTGTTCAGGTTGGTGAAGGTCTCCTCAAGGTCTCAAACGTGGTCGTCTTCAGAAGAGCTCTTGACGATGATATCATCCACGTAGACCTCGAGGTTGCGGCCGATCTGAGGGTTGAAGATCTTGGTTATCAGGCGCTGAAACATTGCGCCAGCGTTGCGAAGACCAAATGATATGGTCATGTAGCAGTATGTCCCGAACGGCGTAATGAAAGACGTTTTACTTTCATTGTCGACTGCTAGCTTGATTTGATGATATCCAGAGGCACCCAGGAAACTCAGCATCTTGGCGTTTGCAGTGGAGTCGACGATCTGATCTATTCGCGGAAGGGGGAAATTATCCTTCGGGCATGCCAAATTCAAACTGGTGTGATCCACACACATCCTCCATTTCCCGCCTTTCTTCTGCACGATAACTGGGTTGGCTAACCATTCGGAGTAGTCGATCTTACGAATAAAGCCAGCTTTCAAGAGCTTGTCGAGGTTCTCCCATATCACAGCTACTTTCTCGGGAAAACGACGTAGTTTTTGGCGCACAGGTCGGCAATCGGGCCTTACTTGCAGTTTGTGCTCGATCACCTCCCTTGGGACACCCGGCATGTCCACCGGCTCCCAAGCAAATATACTCTTGTTGGCGCGGAGGAAGGTGACGAGCTCGAGTTCCTATTTGGAACTCAACTCGGTAGAGATGTGAACACATTTGCTCGAGTTGCCCTCTTCGAGCTGCATAGCCTTCGTCGTTCCGCTGGGCTAGATCGCCGCCTTCTGGCAGGCGGGCATTCTTTGTGGTCGCCTCGGAACCTCACTGAGGTAGAATGCCGGCAAGAGCCAAGGCCTTGGTCTCGCACCCGTGCACCGCCTTGAGATCACCTCGTACCATTATGACGCCATTGGGCCCTGGAAACTTCATGCAGCGATGACCGTAGTGGTTTGCTGCCATGAACTTGATCAACGCCGGGTGTCCAAGGATGGCGTTGTAGGGAAGATCTCCTTCAACCACCTCGAAGGTGATAAGCTTGGTGCGGAAGTTGCCCGAGTCGCCGAAGGTGACGGGCAAGACCACTTGCCTAAGGGGAGTGGTCGAACTTCCCGGAACGATCCCGAAGAACAAAACCGCTATATGTTTGACCTTCGACCAGGGAATCTGCATCCGGTCGAACGCGCTCGCTAAGAGTACGTTAAGGGAACTATCGCCGTCGATCATGACACGCCCGACCATGGTATTGTTGATGGTCGGGGCACAACCAGGGCGGTCTTTAGATCTTTGGACATACCTTAGGGAGAATCCTCCCATGAGAAAATGTCGTAGTGACCCACTTGTAGGGCTGGTCAGCAACCTCAAAGAATAGCTTGATAAACAGTACGCGCAGCATTCTTGATCTCGCGCTGGGACTAGTATGCCGATGAGCCGCCGAAGATGACGTCAATCTGGCGATCTCCATGTTGGAACTCCAAGTTGTGGTCTTCCAAATCTGCTCCAGCATTGATCCCCTTCTTTCGGGAGCGAGGTCATCTCTCGACGCCCATCATAGAAGGCGTCTAGCTTATTCTGCCAGGCCCTGCAATTTCACAAGTCGTGGCCTGGGGCCCTGTGAAATAGGTAGAACTTTTCTTCATCATACCTGGGACGTCCTTCAACACCCTATGGTTGGCCGTCGATTTGTTGGGACCTAGGCCGACGATTTCCCTAGTGAGGTCAACGCAACGCCTGTTGAGGTCGGGGCCGATTTCGCTGAGGTCGGGGCCCTTCTTGGACCGGTTCTCGCACCTCCATTACCTCACGATGGCAGTTTGCTGCAACGACCACTCGCGGCCGGCTGCCACCATTCTTGCGATCCCTCTTCCGCTTCTTGGCAGTCGAGCCCGGGTCGGTGCTTTTAGCGTTAGAGGGACCAACCTAACCCGAATTGAGACCAAGCTTACCTTGGTCATAATCACGCTTCCATCAAACCGCATCGTCCACGTCCGCATATCGTTCCGTCATGTGAAACAGCTGGTTAACACTGAGCCTTGCTGTATTCTCCAGGTCTTCAGTGAGATGTCAGTCACGAACGCCGAACTTGAAGGCCTTGATCACACCCTCGTCGGAGACGCTCGGGATTAAGTTCCTCGTGTGGATAAACCATCGCACGAAGTCACGGAGGGGCTCATTCTTCCCTTGGATGACGCGATCTATGTCATTCTCCCTTCCAGGCCGTTCGTAACAACTCTAAAAATTAGGAGGGCGCTTTGTATCTCGCGCCACGATCGGAAGGAAGCAGGCTTCTGGTTGAAGAGCCAGGTGCGCGTGGCGCCATCCAATACGATCGGGAGATAGTTGGCCATCACCGCCTCATCTCCGCCGACCGCCAAGATTGCGGTCGAGTAGATTGAAAGAAACTCGTCGGGGTTTTTTTGTCTCGTCGAACCGCTCAATCAAGGCGGGCTTGAATCGAGCTGGCTAGTGTACCCGACGAAGGTCGTCAGAATATGCCGAGCAGCCATAGGCTGGAATAGGACCACGTCGAGGAAGGTGATCACTGCTGCTAGACCCAGAGTCGCGGTCGCCCCGGCGACCGGATCTGTAACCACGCTGGTCGTGGCGATGGGAGTGGGCGTCACCCGGGAGGTACCACAGGTGTTTGTGAACCCTACGATGCCTTTGGTGGAATGTCTGGGGACAGGGTTCCAGACATGCCGCTGCTGGAACGGGAGGTGCTGTAGCTCTGTTGTCGCCGAGCGTCATCCGGGGTCATGTTCAGGGGACGGTGACGTGGAGGAGTCTGGGACAAATCTCGGGATCGCTGGCGCGAAGGCGATCAGTGGAGGCGCATACGCCTACGCAAGGAGCTGTCGTCACTCATCAGGGAGCGGGACCTAGAGTGCCGACTTTGGTGCCGCGAAGGTATGACTTCGACAGCAGCTTTATTGAGCTCATCGGTGAGAGCTCGACCAAGAAGACTTGACCTCACCTGAGCAGGATCGGACATAACCTGGGCAATGGCACGGAGACGCTCACCCAAGCGAGGAAGCTTGGATCGTTCAGACGAAGTTCCAACGTTCACACGCTCCTCTCGCCGGAGGGTGGTTATAGCCTGATTGATGGCAACTCGGGCCATTCGGCGAGCATCTTCGGGAGTCTTTGGATCGCGATCACCCACCTCCACGCTTGTGTCGTGGCTGGCAGCCATGAAGACAAACTGTTCACGCAGCGGCGGTGAGGGCAAAAACAGGGACGTGGAACCATCACGCTCGGGAACTGCATCCGAGCCTGAACTCTTCGAATGTCCTGCAACGGTGTGCGCCATATTTCTGAGGTTTTGAAGTTCCTTCGAATGAGCGAAGCTTTCAGGCCCCACAGTGGGCGCCAGCTGTCGATGATCAGGATCGTCGGACTGCGAAAGTGTATGGGGGTTAATCGTGAATACGGGCCGGAATCGACTTCGCCACCAAGAACTGGACGCGCTATTCTGATGGTCGGAGGAAAAAGAAAAAGAGGGAGACACCAACAATTATACTGGTTCGAGCCCCTATGATAGGTAATAGCTCTACTTCAGTCTTGCCCAGAGGCAGAGAAATTCACTATGTTTGAGTACAAAGGGTGCTCTCTAGCTCGAGCTTCTGTAGTTTGAGTGTTTGTGTGTGTTCCGTGTTTTGATGCCCGAGTATGCTCGTCCCGAGGGGGTTTTATGCCCCTCTCGGCCGTTACCGGAAACGGCCAGGAGAGATTCTTGGGAGAGTGGCTTCATGCGCACTGAAAGTGGATCATGAATCATCCCAAATTTGCTGCCCACGTCTGCCTTAACTCCATTATTTAAGGATCTTGGTAACCGCCGTTGAATGTACGACTTGGATTCCTTACCCCCTAGCTCAAGGTCGTAAGGGAGCCGCGCGGTCCATGTTGTGGTCAAAGGCCTTACGGCTCGAGCTCGAGCTAGGGGCGCGTTGACTATCCGTTGACCAGACAAGGAATTCCCAGTCCCCAACAATTCCATTCTTCGAAGACTCATTCGCATGCATACTGCTGGTTTGAATGATTTGGAGAAGGAAAAGGGAGGAGCGAAGGTGGCTTGGGCATGGCATGGATGGTAGGGCCAATGAGGCGCGCGTCTGCGCCAAGTGAGGGCTCGGCGGCGTGGCGTGGCGGCGGTGCTCAGCGTGGTAAAGCGACCTGACGACCAGCGGAGGAGTGTCATGGTCTGCATGTAGGCGTGGCCTGGCACGGTGGTCGACGACGCGTCTCGTGGGCACGTAGTGCGGTGGTGCGGCCAAGAGGTGTTTCATACATTTTCTGTTCGAGCTTGGCCGAGTCTTGTGGTTGTGCATGTTAGAGTTGAGCTCTAGTGTGTACATGGTCGCACAAAGGCGCGTCGCCCGACATGTCCTCATGCATGCGAAAATGGCACATGGAGATGGATAACATGGCGTGCATTTGATCGGGGAGGCCACGATCACTTGTTTTGCTCCCAGATTGTTGCTTTATATATTGAATAAAGTCGATGAAAAGTTTGCCGCCGAAGACCAAAAACCTCTCTGAGTATTCCTCCATTCTTGCGAGCTTGTTTTTCTGATTTGCTTCTAAAAATTGGTATCAGAGCCCCGTTCTTCATTCATAGGCGAGTATGTCATCGTCATGGGCTCCAGCGGGCAGGGCGTCGAGGTCGCCCATACGACGAGGTCGCTGGCGCTTGCCAAAATCTCCCCCACGCCGAAGTCGTGACGCCGGCCACACCAGAGTGGTTGAGCGCGTTGTCAAAGAGGCTGTTGGCACCGTAGTCTATCCGATGTTGACACGCACAAATTACCAAGAATGGTCTTTGGTAATGCGCGTAAATCTTCAAGCCCAGGGTCTGTGGGACGCCATTGACCCTGGTAATGATGACTACCACGAGGACAGGCTCGCACTCGCTGCAATTCTCCATGCGGTGCCACAGGAGATGCAAGCGGTGCTAGCAGTGAAGGAGACGGTGCAGGAGGCATGGGAGGCAGTGAAGATCATGCGCGTTAGAGTGGAACGCGTAAGGGAAGCAAATGCTAAAAAGCTTCGACGTGAATTCGGCGAGATGGTGTTCAAGGACGGAGAGTTCGTGGATGATTTCTCAATGCGGATCATGAATCTCGCAAACCATCTGAGGGTATTGGGAGATTCCATTACTGATGCGGAGGCGGTCAAGAAGATGTTGCAGGTCATTCCAGAGTGTCTGCAGCAGGTCGCCATCTCCATTGAAACACTTCTCGATCTGAGTATGATCTCGGTTGAGGATGTAACTGGTCACCTCTGCGTCGTGGAACAGAGGTACAAACTTGGTTCTTCGGGTGAGAATAGCGGCCAGAAGCTGTATCACACCGAGCAGGACTGGGAGGCTCGACGGAAGCGGTGCGAAGCGGATGGCCAGTCTGGCGATAGCGCTGGTCGCCGGCAAGAAAAGAACCGAGGCCGTTGGTGTGATAACGCCCCAGGTGACGGGGCCTCCAACCTGGCTAGCTCAACTTGTAGCCGGGCTCGGTCCAAAGATCAGTGCCAAAACTATGGGAAATTCGGACACTGGGCCAGGGAGTGCCGTTCTAGACCCAAGAGGCAGGAACAGGCTCATGTGACCCAAGAAGAGAAGACATCCTTGCTGCTCCTTAGGGCGAATGTTGGCTCTTCATCGACTCCGCCGCCGCGTGCATCTACTTCGCCACCAAGAGAGTCCAAGTATCTATCGTACGCCCGCGAGGAGGAGTGGCGACAAAAGGAGCCCGCCCAGCTGAGGGAGGAGAAGGTGCTTGTTCAGTTGGGGCGGGAGGAGGAGCACAATTCCAACCTTTGGGTCATCGACATTGGGGCGACCAACCACATGTCAGGATCTTGGGCTGCGTTCGCTCACCTGGACAAGATGGCCTGTGGCACGGTGCGGTTCGGTGACGACTTCGTGGCCCAGATCAAAGGCTGTGGCACGGTTTTGTTCGCCTGCAAGAATGGCAAGCATGGAGCGTTCTCCGGCGTGTACTACATTCCGTAGCTCACCACCAACATCATAAGCATTGGGTAGCTGGATGAGACCGGCTATTCGGTACTCATCAATGATGGGTTGATGGAGATTCGATAAGCCAGGCCGTGTTTGCTGGCGAAAGTTAGGCGATCCCAGAACCGGCTCTATGTGCTCAACATTAGCATTGCACAGCCGGTGTGTCTAGTGGCAAGAGGCGCGAAGAATGCCTGGAGGTGGCATGCCAGATTTTGCCACCTCAATTTCCCAGCGCTGAAGAAGTTGGCTCAAGAAGGCATGGTGCGAGGACTCCCGACGATTGAACAAGTGGACCAGCTCTGTGAGGGGTGTCTCACGGGCAAGCACCGACGAACACCATTTTCAGAGCATACTGAGTACCACGCCAAGCGCATTTTGGAGCTGGTTCATGGTGATATTTGTGGCCCAATTGGCCCACGACACTGAGCGACAAGAGGTACTTTTTGCTCCTAGTCGATGACCACAGCCGGTTTATGTGGGTGGTGCTGTTGCAGTCCAAGGATCAAGTGGCGGCAGCCATAAAACACTTCGAGGCTGCAGTAGAGGTGGAGTCAGGGCACAAGTTGGGCATGCTCCACACTGATCGAGGAGGCGAGTTCACATTAGCAGAATTCATCGAGCATTGCGCTGATCATGGCATCCACCGGGAATTGACTGCGCCGTACTCACCGCAACAGAATGGTGTGGTCGAACGCCGAAATGCCATGGTGGTGGGAACGGCACGCTGCATGCTCAAAGCCAAAGGGCTGCCAAGGTGGTTCTGGGGCGAGGCGGTGACCACGACAGTATATGTCCTAAACCGCTCACCGACTAAGAACGTCGAGGGGATGACTCCATTTGAAGTTTGGTATGGTAAGAAGCCTGGAGTCCATCATTTGCGTACTTTTGGTTGTATTGTCCATGTCAAGACGACTACACCACATTTGAAGAAACTAGAGGACAGGAGTCACCCGATGATCTTCGTTGGCTATGAGAAAGGATCTAAGGCGTATCGCGCCTACGATCTAGTCATGAAACGTGTCTGTGTGACACGGGATGTGGTGTTCGATGAATCAACGCAGTGGAATTGGGGAGATACGGAGGAGCACGACGCACCCCCTGATAACATTTTCATAGTGGAGTACTCGACTGTGCTCCAGCAGAATGGTGCAGAAGAAAACTCTCAAACTGCACCCACGGTGACCTCACCAGTGGTGTTGGCGGCTGGTGAACCAAATGCGGCAAGAACCGTCCTATCCAGGAGATGGAAACTCAATTTTCAACTCCTACACAGGGTGTGCATTTGGATGCTGATCATGATGATGCACCACTACGGCTCCGCAGGATCGACAGCATCCTTGGACTGGCGACACCACCAGGCTACGCGTTGCATGAGTTGGAACCTGGTGAACTGCACTCAGTGAGTGCGGATGAGCCCATTTCACTAGAAGAGGCGAAGCAGCAGCCGAGATGGCAGAAGGCAATGCTAGAGGAGCTGCGGTCAATTGAAGAAAATCGCACCTGGTCACTTACTGATCTTCCTCAAGGGCGACGTGTGATCGGCCTTAAGTGGGTGTTCAAGGTAAAAAGAAATGAACATGGTGCTGTGACGAGACACAAGGTGAGACTTGTCATGAAGGGGTATGCACAACACTAAGGGATCGAGTACGACGAGGTGTTTGCTCCGGTGGAGCGCATGGACACGGTGCGTCTTCTCATCGTAGTGGCAGCACATGAAGGGTGGGAAGTCCACCATATGGATGCCAAATCCGCATTTCTGAATGGCGATCTCCAGGAGGAGGCTTATGTGGAGCAGCCACCGAGATTCGTCAATCCTGGCAATGAACACAAGGTGTTGAAGCTTCAAAAGGCGTTGTATGGCCTTCATCAAGCACCGAGGGCCTGGAACCAGAAGTTGGACGAGAGTCTTCTGTCACTTGGTTTCAAAAGGAGCGCATTGGAACATGCCATCTATGTCAAGCAAGATGGTGAAGGACAGGTGGTGCTGGGGGTATACGTGGATGACTTGGTAATCACCGGCACAAGCAGCAACAATATTAAGTCTTTCAAGAAGGAGATGGCAAAGTTGTTCAGCATGAGCGATTTGGGTAAGCTCAGCTACTATCTCGGCATTGAAGTGAGACAGGAAGCAGATGGCACCACTCTTAGCCAAGGCGCTTATGCTGCGAAGATCCTAGAGAAAGGAGGAATGTTAGGATGCAACGCATATCAGGTGCCGATGGAACCGCGACTGAAACTCGGTAAGGAGAGTACAAGTATACCAGTTGATGCATCCATATATAGGAGCTTGGTTGGAAGTCTCAGGTATTTGATCAATACTCGTCCTGATCTGGCATTTTCAGTCGGGTATGTGAGTCGGTTTTTGGAGGAGCCGCATGAAGATCATTTTTCAGCAATGAAACATATACTGAGGTATATTGCTGGGACAAGAAATTGGGGACTCTATTATCCAAGGAAGAAGAAGAATGAGGCGCCAGCACTAAGGGGATTCAGTGATAGTGATCTTGCTGGCGATATTGATGGAAGGAAGAGCACTACTGGAGTGTTGTTCTTCCTTGGTGATAGTCCGATCACTTGGCAGTCAATGAAACAGAAAGTGGTGGCTTTATCTAGTTGTGAGGCTGAATATATCGCTACTGCTACTGCTACTGCTGTTTGTCAAGCAATATGGCTAGCACGGCTACTGGCTGACATAATGCATTTAGAGCTCAGTAGGCCGATGCTAAGAATAGACAACAAGTCCACAATCTCGCTGATCAAAAACCATGTGCATCATGACCGAAGTAAGCGCATAGACACAAGATTATTTCATCTTATTCAGGAATATGCAGAGAGATTGAAGTGGAGTTCATTGGAACCGAAGAGCAATTAGGTGATGTTCTGACAAAGCCTCTTTGCAGGATCAGATTCCAGAAGCTTTGCAACAAGATCGGCCTGATTGAAGTCAAGTAATTCAACGTGACAAGATTTAGGAGGAGATTTGTTGAATAAATCTTGCAAGTTTCAGTGTTTCCTTTTGTTTTTCTGTTCAGAGCATGGCCGAGTCTTGTGGTTGTGCATGTTAGAGTTGAGCTCTAGTGTGTGCATGGTCGCACAAGGAGCGCGTCGCCCAGCATGTCCTACTGCATGCGAAAATGGCGCATGGAGATGGGTAACATGGCGTGCATTTCGGTCGGCCGGAGAGGCCACGATCACTTGTTTTTGCTCCCAGTTTGTTGCTTTATATATTGAATAGAGTCTGATGAAAAGCTGCCGCTTCGCAACACCAAAAACCTCTCTGAGTATTCCTCCATTCTTGCGAGCTTGTTTTTTTGATTTGCTTCTGACATCGGTGCACGATGAAGGCGGCTGAGGCACAAGAAACCAGGGTGGCCGGTGGCAAGCAGCTCGGCTTGGGGATGGCCAAGAGGCCACTGCTCGGCGCAGATGGCCGGGGCCGGCGCGGTGGTGCATGAGCTGCCGCATGGCCAGGCGGAGCAGAGCGATTGAGGCGGTCCATGGGGGTGCCTGGGCTCAGCGCGCAGCCCGGCATGCGGCATGACCGAGATTTGGAGGCAACCACCGTGATGCGCACGCAGGTGGTGTGGCACGGTGCAGCTACGAGGCCAGTCGGCGTCGGGGTGGTGCATGGCCGGTGTGTGGGGCACGCGACGGGCAGCGGTGTGTGTGGTGGATGGCCGCTTGCTATGTCGGATTGAGAGTAGGATCAGCTACGCCTGCCCACCTGTTATCCACCTTGCCTTCGCCCTCGATCCGTGCCGCTACGAGATATATTGTCTCCCCTGATCCACTATCTCCCTCGATCCTAGCCCGATCCCCTTCCCTAGACTCCGTCTCCTTCATCGCCCCTTCTTTGCGCCGCAGCTACGCCTGCCGCGCGCTATGCCCCCTTCCTTGCCCTCCGACACCACTGCATCCTTCCACAACTTTTGACCGACCCAAGGCCGGCGCCTTCTCTCCCTCGAGCCTGATTGGTACAATAGATTCCTCCTCGGCACCTCCACAGACCAACGTCGTCGCCGTGCAGTGCACTGCGCCGCTGCGCCTTAGTTACGGCCGTCCTGGGCATCGCCCTTGCCATTATTCCTAGCGCTGAGCCCAATCAACCGAAGGGTTTCCTCCTCGGTGCCTTCGTCAGGCTTCACCGCCAGCATGCTGTGTCTAGTGCCACTGTCGCTCCTATGGTGGTCGTTGCAAGGTATATTTTTCTTGCTCCTTCTAGGCACTGCTGTGTTACTGCTGGATTGTTGATCTCCGGTGTCCTTGCAGCTTTTGGTGTTGTCTAAGTGCAGCATGGGGAGTTCACTGGTAGGCCTCTCTTATCTGATGTTGTGCTGCCCTCACATAGGTTCGTATCTTCCTAGTATAATGTTTGATAGTCTAATTAGCTCCCATCCTGCGAGTGCCATTTTTTAAGTACTGATTAGTAGGGGTGGAAACGAGCCGTGCCGAACTGGCTCGAGCTAGGCTCGGCCAAGCTAGTTTGGAAACACGGCTCGACTCAGCTCGTTTGGGGAACGAGCTAGGAACCATGCTCAACTCGACGTGGCAAGGGGCTCGAGTTGGCTTGTTTTGGCTTGCGAGCCCAATGATAGATTAGAAGCCCCTGTCGCCATATCAGTGGGAAACATGTGATTTAGTATATTAGTTGAAGCATCTTACCAGTGCTAACGCTTAACAAGCAATTTCTAAGAGCAGAACAGTAATACTCCATTGCATCATTTTTCCTAACTCCTAATCTCTTTGATGCTAAACATGAAAGTTGTACAGAAAATGTAAACATGACAAAGTGAAGAACTGGAGATGATTATCACGTCGGTTCTCAGGATGCATATGTTGTTTAGCCAACAAAAGCCTCCAGATACAACTCTAATACACAAAAGATATAATTTGTCTTGACAATCATGTTTAGAAAATGAATGAAATAGCAAATTATAGCCTCAAAAGCAAGAGTTGGTTTTTGTTAGAATACCAGTTCAAACTTCAAATTAGAGAAGTGTGTCATCGGTGAAAAATGAGACAGCACAGTGAGGCTATTACCAACTTGTGGAGTTCTTTAACCAGCTTATTACCAACTTGTTTAGTACTTAGTTATTCTTCTGTTGGATATGAATATAATTTAGCTATAGCTGTACCTTATTTCTCTAATTAATTTGATGGCCTGATGCTTCACTCTGACAAATGATTGCAGACACTGGTGGTGGTAACTCTCTGAACGTCCAGCGTACTGTTTAAGATCTGATTGCAGTAAGAAGATCAATGTGAAGTGTCAACCACTGCCGAGATTTAGGAAACAAAGATGGAACCATGAAATTAATCAAAGATGAATGTCTTACTTGTTTACAAAATTCTTAAGAACAGAACATCACTCTGACGAGGGACATTGGAAGGTTTCATACTCTCCATTGAATCATCCAGCAAGCATAATGGTACACAAAAGAACCAAGCATAATTGTACACAAAAGAATCAAGCAGCAAAGTGTTTATTTACAATTACAGTAAGCATAACTTGAGAATAATGGTACACAAAGGAATCATCCAATATAGAAAGCATAACTTGAAATCTGATGAATTGAAAAGAGATCCAAAGTGTCTATTTAGTTGATAGGGCGATACTGTTAGGGAACGGGTAGGCTACTTTAGCAAAAAATCAAAACATTTTTCTACTGCGTAACCAAAAGACCACTGCAAGTTATAGATCATAGAATTACCACTAGACGTGCAGATCCATAGCGAAAGTAGAGTCGATGTAGCGCGGTGGTGCAGATGTAGTCACATTAGCCTCGCGCCTCCTCTAACAGCTTCTTGTGAGCACCGCTGGTTGTGGGTTATCCTAGCGTTGAAGCTTCGTAGCAACACTTCCAAGGTATCCACAAGTACAGGGCGGGAATACCATGCGTCGGTTGCGTAGTTCTGGGCGGAGGAGGGGTGACGGCTAGGGTTTCAAGAATTCCAAATTCCTATTGTTTCTTTTCGTATATATCTCACATCAAAGCCACCAAATCCTCCTTTTATATAGATGTCCCATGATGGATTTCAACACTTGAAGCCCATCGGGAACTCTAATCCCATTACAACTCGGATCCCTATCCGAATTAGTTACAGCCCTTTAAGTGTGTGATCCTATAGGTTCATGTGCACTCGGACATGGCTGGAGTACCCCTATTGATCATTGAGTACTCCTACTTGATCATCGGGTACGCTTACCTACTTGACCATCGAGTACTCCTACTCGATCATCGAGCATTCGACCAATAGTCGATAATAGCCCCTAGCAGGACTTATTGACTCCTGAGTAAATGTAAAGATCGGACAAACCTCAGCAATATCCTATTTGCATTTTCTTTTGCCTCACGATGTGAGTCAAATCCAAGGCGAGTTGTTGTCATTCTTGTTTGGATGGCTCGATCACTCTTTCTCGATGTCATGACTCGGATTCTCCGAATGCATCGAGTTAACTCTTTAACTCGATGACTCGAGTAACTTTTTACTCGAGTAGCATGGCCATGTATTTTTCGGAATCCGGCCACTCGAGAGACTTAGAGATATCTCTCCTGTTGTATGGAGGGGCAAATCTTATCTTGATCGTCCACACCTTGCAGCATGTTTTATAACAAATCCGAAAGCCATCTTTATAATTACCCAGTTACGGAGTAGCGTTTGACGGCCCCTAAGTAAGCCATTACGCATTTTGAGAACATACGATAATTTTAAGTCGAAGGATATAGCATATACATCGTATATGAGACTAACTGGTGACATGAAAGAATACAACGTTCTTGCAGCGTCTCATAGTGGGTCAATATCCAACATCATGTTCTCTAACATGTGTCCATATTATTAGTTTGATATCTCCATATCTATGATCTATAAAATGTGGCCATCGACCAATACATATGCTAGTCTACTCATGTGTGTCCTCATATGATTATTGACTAGGAATTCCGTTTAGAATTAACATTATAAAGATGAATATAGAGTTTCACAAACAAGTCACGCACTTGTTAATCAAAAATTTTAAACAAATAATAAAACATTGGGTGTTGTTGTGACATTTGTGATGTTTTGTAGGAGTATCTGCGAACAATATTCGTATTTTTTTTGTGTTTGATACCGGAAAGACAAGGTAATGCTGATTTATGCATTGTCAAAGGTTTTATATGCCCACGCTTTATCCTTTTACTTGCTGAAGAATGACCGATTTGCTCCTCTATTCTTACCGAGATTACTTTGCCTACGCTGATGAAAATGCATCGTTGTTTAGTGTTAGGATGACATACCACCTATCCCAAAGCAATATCCAATAGGCTATTGCTAGTGATGTACAATGCGATGAAAAGATTACATGCAAACGTTTCTCCCCATTTGGCAAAGTTAAGACAAGGTCAATGGATGACAATGGCAATTTATCTTACTTTTTGTCTTCCAAACCACAGATACCAAAATAAACCAAAATGGATGGCCCATACAAAATACCACATAGTGGCAGAATCTCCTGAACATTTTACAAGTAGGCCATTTTGTTATATATAAACATTTCACCTCATCATAGCAGCTTGGTGTAATAGTACTATTAACAAAGGCTAATAGTTACTCATGCTTGCTCTGATTAATGGCAAAATGTTAGGTGAAAATGCGAATATGATGCAAATTCTATTTTCACCTAACTCAGAAGTTTCAAAAATTTAGAGAGAAAAAAATATGTAGGGGAAGCTACGTTATATGTGTCGGCGAAATTTCATAATCACTCAATCGAATTTACAAAATAGAAAAAGACAAAAACTTTCTTAAATAGTATTTTACTGTTTGGGTTATATTGTAGGAAGAGTTTGTCTTTTTTTTTAATCTCTCGATTGATTTTGATCTTGCAAAAGACATACCGCATCATCCTCATCCCCTACACCGACTAATATTTCAGGATTTTTTTTAAACTTTATGTTATGTGAAAATAGAATTTGCACCGAATTAACATTTTCACAAGCAGATCAAAGGACTCGGAACTCGGAAGTCTGATTGTTACAGTGCACAAAAACTACCCCAGCCAGATGAAAGGGATGAGGTACTTTCCCATGCATCTAGATCACTAGATCGAGACGACGATAGGTATGAATCAACCCACAGTGTATCGAGACGATGAACGGTCTGGATCAACCAATAGTGTTAAACTATAGTGACTGTTACAGTAGAAAATTAGCACAATATTTTTACTACAGTACCCTAAAAATATATAAAGCTATTAATTTTTTTATCTAACGAACCAGACGAAACAGCCAAAATTATCCCATTCGAGATGAAAGACCAGGAGTCCAGGACAACTATAGATGTAAAGAGGGGAAAAACGAAAATAAACGAAAAGCAAAAACTCAAGTCTCCCCAAGTCCCCGTCGCCGATCCCGTCGACCCACCGATCCACTCCGCCGCCGCGATGCCGGCGTTCAAGGCCCCAGCGCCGGGCTTCGCCGTCCGCTTCAGCCCGTTCCACGAGAGCCGGCTCCTCGCCGCCGCCTCCCAGCACTTCGGCCTCGTCGGCAACGGCCACATCCTCGTCCTCGACCTCTCCGCTGCCGGGCCCGGCGGCCCCGCCCCCGCGCCGCTCTTCTCCTTCCCCACCTCCGACGCGCTCTTCGACTGCGCCTGGTCCGAGTCCCACGACTCCCTCTGCGCCGCCGCCTCCGGGGACGGCTCCGTCCGCCTCTTCGACGCCGCGCTGCCGCCCGCGCAGAACCCCGTCCGCCTCCTCCGAGAGCACGCGCGCGAGGTCCACGGAATCGACTGGAACCCCGTCCGCCGCGACGCCTTCATCTCCGCCTCCTGGGACGACACGCTCAAGCTCTGGTCCCCTGACCGCCCCGCCTCCGTCCGCACCTTCCGCGGCCACGAGTACTGCGTCTACGCCGCCGCGTGGTCGGCGCGCCACCCCGACGTCTTCGCGTCCGCCTCCGGCGACCGCACCGCGCGAGTCTGGGACGTGCGCGAGCCGGCGCCCACCCTCGTCATCCCCGCCCACGACCACGAGGTGCTCTCTCTTGACTGGGACAAGTACGACCCCTCCATCCTCGCCACCGCCTCCGTAGACAAGTCCATCCGTGTCTGGGACGTTCGCTCGCCGCAGGCGCCGCTCGCGCAGCTCGCGGGGCACGGGTATGCCGTCAAGCGCATCCGGTTCTCGCCACACCGCCAGGGCGTGCTCATGTCCTGCTCCTACGACATGACGGTGTGCATGTGGGATTACCGGAAAGAGGATGCGCTGCTCGCGAGGTACGGCCACCACACTGAGTTCGTAGCCGGGATTGACATGAGTGTGCTCGTGGAGGGGCTGCTCGCAAGCACCGGGTGGGACGAGATGATTTATGTGTGGCCATTTGGGAGTGATCCCAGAGCAATGTAACAAAACGCCTTTGGTATGTCAATTGTCAAGTGATTTGGACTATTTCTATTGAGCTTTACATTGGTTATACATGTGAGTAGTGAGTTAGCTCCTTATGAGTTAAAGAAATTGAAATAATCATCTCGTTGCTGTCTAATTCTCAAGGCAGTTAAGTTCGCACCACGTTGAATTAAACTGTCTTATACATTGCTAGTATGCTTAAATGTTGGTATTAGGGTAAATTAAGGAGAATTTTGCATTTGGATAAGGGATAGGGCTGCTCTGTAGTGTCATCTAGGTGGCTGGATATTTAGGTGAATATATGTGAGATTGGAGGATGGCAATACTGTGTTCATATTGAGATAATATGAATGGATTATAACTGGAGTGCTGTTAATTAAGTGGAATGTGCATATATTATTAACTATAACTTGCAAGACTGGGCTGTATTTTAAAAACCTGATCACAGCTCAGCCTCAAACCAATCAAAAGATAAACTACTACTATTTCCAAAAGTCAGTTGATTCTGGTACCTTGTTCTTTTCTTTTTCTTAAACCAGAAAGTGTTAGTACTTCACGAACTGTTTGTCCAAAACTTGTTGAAGCTCTACAACAAAAAAGAAAAATGTTGTAGTAAGTGTGGTATAATTTTGCCGCATATATAAAGGTAGCAAAGTCTATATTACACAATGTGATGGTTGAATTATAACAAGCATATAATGAGATATGATAAACATATACTTAGATCCTGGTATCCTACAATGTAAGAATGGTCCCTTTTCTTTTCTTGTTGGCACAATTTCTCTCTGGGACCTCTTATTGTCATAGAGTAACAACCTTGCAGATCTTCTTGGCAAAATCTAGCAGTTATATGTTGAACTTCCATAACAATAACAACAATAACCAAGCGCTCGGCTGTCCTCTGCCTCATGTTTTCGAGACAGCTAAAATTTCTACTATGCACCGTTGCCTTAGGAGGCCTCCGTTGGAGCTGTCTAAATCATCTCAAACGATGTTGAACAAACTTTTCTTCAATTGGTGCTACCTCAACCCTATCACGTATACTATCATTGCGGATTCGATCTCGCTTTGTATGACCATGGATACACCCAGCATCTGCATCTTTACTATGCTCATCTCTTTACATATTTTCCTAATGTTGCCCAACATTCCGCTCCATACATCATTGTAGATCTGATTGCCGCCGTCCTATAGAATTTACCGTTTAACTTTTGAGATAATTTTCTATCACATAGGATACCAGATGCTTGGTGCCATTTCACCCACCCCTTTCATATCCTGTGGCTCACAAACACCAGATGCTGGGCGCCATATGTTGAATTTTCATCTACCAGACATAAATAGGGGCGCTTTGTGCAGTTTAAGTAGTGCTATGTGCTATTATATTGGGTAAATATAGTTGGAGTTTAATTACTTTGCAATATGTAAATTTCATTGTAATGATCTTATATTGGTCCCAACGATGATAAATTTGTAGCTTTGTTAGTGATTTGATCTTTGTGGACAGGTCATAGCATCACCTTTTGTTGATGTTTGATATTTAAGGTAGCTAAAATTGTGATTTCCTGTTCAGGCTGGTATGGACAGGCTATTATTTGCCGCCCTGGTCTGGAATTTGTGTTTTGAGGTTTTTCATTTTTAATAAACATTTCCTTTCCTTGATTGTTTATTCATTCTATCTGCACGGTCAGGTAATGGCTGCTTTGCACTATTTTTTAAAAAAAATCTTATGGGTAATGTGTTTTGTGACTTAATTATCATTAATAAGGTTGAACAGTAAAGTGATGGTTGAATTTTGACAATTTGACTTGTTTGTGTTGTGTTCGAATGTTTTGTTGCCACTTTCAGCATGCATGTGGATTCGGAATTACTTGGCATGTTCTCAGTAATTCGTTTTTAGCATTACCAGGTATTCGTATTTTATTGGTACCATGCTGGATGTTATGCTTTTTTTTATCTCTGTTATGTGATATTATTGGACTTGCCACATTGCCTCGAGCTAAATTTTGTTGTAACAAAGTAAATCCCTAATGCACCATGTCCTGCAGCATAAATTGCTTTGTTTAGCATTATTTGTTCTTGCAATTTCGGCATCCAATAATTAGTGGTTTTCAACCCAAACACTGTTATACAACCTCTTCATCTGCAAATATCTGACCGTTGGAGATAACCTCACATGTAGTGAGCTTCGGTTTCGAACACAGAAAATTAAATTCTACTTTGTCTGGGTGTTGCTTTTTTTATGTTTTGTGGTTTTACAATTACTGGGTAAATTCGATCATGTTTTCCTCAGAAGAAATGTTGATCAAAGCTTTGAATCTCCAAGAGGTATCATGTGTGAAGAATTCTTATGATCGGTTTGGTTTGGTTCATGATCAATATTAGCCATGTACGTCATGCCTATTATTAATTTATTGTTCTTCTATTTCCTCATTTTGTGATGATTTTTAGATCAAATCATTTTGTGATGATCACAGCTATGTGTGCCACTATTTTGCCGTACGATAATAATACTAAATTTTGTTAGTTGTTACTGACCGAACAAGTTACTAGTTACTTCAGCCATTTGGTCCCTGGAAGAAGAAAAAAGAGTAACATCAATTTTACAATTGTTTGAACTTTGCACTACTGGATCCAGAATGCTATCTTGAACCAGTTGCTACGTTTTGCGCATGCTGTTTTCTCCGGAGCATGTGTTTATGTGAACAATACAGGATTGTTATTTGTTAGTCATTACAGGTTTTCTTTTTGTTTTGCTCATATGCATTCTTCTGATGTTTCATAATCGGGTTTGGTTGGTCCATCTACCATTTTTCCTTATCCGTTATTTTTGTGGCATTCTCTCAGTAACAGTGAGCAACATGGTTTACATCTAGAAACCCAACACATGCCAATTTTCTTTGATGTAATTTGATATGATTTTGCTTATTTTATATCTTAGAAGCGTTACTGGGTGAAAAAAGGTGTGTCAGTATTAATTTCGAGATATTTGTTCATGCTTCATACAAATAGGATGTCAACCAAAACCAGTAAAAGCATATGTTAAAGTTGGCTTAGTAAAACTACATGCACTGTTTGCAAGAATATACTGAAGTAGGCTTGGTGTAACCGTATGAATTGATTGCGGCAACAGACTCATGGCAAAACTTTATGCATCATTTGCAAGAACAGACTAAAGTAAGACTTCGTTTATCTGGATTTTGATTTTTTTTCTAATTGATCTAAGATGAAATAATTAGACATTATCTGCCTACAACATTTGGCTCGTTATATTTGTAAGATATATTATTTCAATGTATTTATAGGATACAGTGGTTCTTGTAGAAGAAATATCCTGTGCAATCACCCATATGTGTGCAAGCGTGCAATCAAGCGATCTGGAGCACTCAATCTATATCCAACGCGGCTGCTGTTTTTACGCTTAAACCCTCCCACCTCACCTCCATCTCTTCTCTCCTCGCTTCGAAATTTCTTTGAACACCCCTACCAAGAGGCGTTGGATCTGATTGGGTGCTCCAGATTGCTTGATGCACGTTTACATACATATGAGTGATTGCACATGATATGACCCTGTTCTTGTATTGCACTAGATTTGCCTTCTAAACCTATAAACATCACTTGCCCAGTTATCTCTCTACTATAATTTTCTTAGCAAAGAAATATGAAGTGGACAGATACATGATGGATACACATATTAGACACTTGACACAATACATGATTTAATAGTCCTATATTTCATACACGTAATTTAAATCAGCAAAAGTGCACAACACACCACAAACAGGGTTTCTTGAGTTTCATGTATGTTTAATAGTCCTATATCTGCGCTTCCTGTCCAACCTTTCTAGTTACTCCCTATACCTTGTTTCAGTTCTCTTATATCTTCCCTTAAATCTCGAAACTCTCTTTTGAGTTCATACATTTTTCAGATCCACATTCCTCCGCAAATCTTTCAGGACTTCGACTTTGTTAAACAATACATATCTGTATCCTGATCTCATCTTCTGGTTTCCGTTTAGCCATAGGTTATTCCTTCTGTTTCTTATCTCCTGTATTCAGTTCTGATACGGCTAACAAACCGAGATGAGATCGATTCCGTGTAAGCCACGATGGGGGCTTTTCCCATCCGTATAAATACACCTACGCGGCCTCCTACGGGAGGTAAGAACGCTTCCTGCCCTCTGATTTCCTTTATGGTATCAGAGCAATAGCCTCATCAATTTCAATCTGCAGATTCATCTTTCTGTCATCATGGCTAGCTCGTCGCGGTTTCCTACTGTCAATCCGCTAATCGGCAATATCATCTCCGAAAAGTTGAACAAGACTAATCACGCAATATGGAAGGTTCAAGTGCTCGCCGTTGTGCGTGGTGCACGCCTTGAAGGCCATCTGACGGGAGCGACAAAAGCTCCTGCAGCCATGATAATGGAGAAGCAAGGGAGAAAGAAGCCTTCGTTCCCAATTCTGCTTTTGAAGAATGGTACGCCACTGATCAACAAGTGCTTGCGTACCTGCTGTCATCTCTATCAAAAGAGGTGTTGTCCCAGGTCACAGTTTGCTCAACTGCTGCTGCTGCCTGGGCGATCATTGAAGGCATGTTTACTTCGATGACAAGAGCGCGATCAGTCAACACGAGAATTGCGCTCGCCACCATGAAGAAAGGCAGCATGTCCATCGCCGAATACATCGGCAAAGCGCGGCCCTAGCAGATGAGATGGCGTTCTCTGGCAAATCAATTGATGATGAAGAACTCATTTCATACATACTCACCGGGCTTGATTACGACTACAATCCCATCGTCTCGGCGCTGATCGCAAGACCTGATTCCATCACAGTAGGGGAAGTGTACTCCCAACTGCTGAGCTTTGAGCAACGAATGGAATTACTACACGGTGGAGAATTGCATCCTTCAGCCAACGTCGCAAGCCGTGGACGCGGTGCTCAGCACTGGCGTGGTGGCGCCCGTGGACGTGGAGGACGCAGTAGAGGGCGCAGCAACAGCAACATGCCTCGCCCACAATATCACAACAATAACAACAGCCGAGCCAATAACAGCAACGGTGAAGGTGACACTAGGCCTAAGTGTCAGCTATGCTTCAAGAGAGGGCACACGGTAATAGATTGCTGGCATAGATTTGATGAAAACTTTGTTCCAGATGAAAGATATGCAGGTTCGGCCACTTGTCGCATGCTGTTGACAATCATTGGTACACGGACACTGGTGCCACTGATCATATCACAAGTGAACTAGAGAAATTGACCGTGCGAGACAAATACAAAGGTCATGATCAGATCCAAACTGCGAGTGGTGCAGGTATGAAGATTAGTCATATTGGTCATTCAATTGTTAAAACCCCTAATCGTGATCTTCATTTAAATAATGTTCTTTATGTTCCAAAGGCCAGTAAAAATCTTGTTTCTGTCCATCGCCTTGCTAAAGATAATTCAGCTTTTCTACAATTTCATCCTGATTTCTTTTTGATCAAGGACCAGGCCACGAAGAAAATTCTGCATAAAGGAAGTTGTCATCGAGGGTTGTATCCTCTCTTTTCTGCACCACCCATAAAGCAAGCTTTTGGAGCTGTTAAACCTTCCATTGAAAGATGGCACAGTCGTCTAGGGCATCCCTCAATTCCAGTTGTTGAAAAAATTGTCAGTAGTTTTGATCTCCCATGTTTAGTTGAGTCCAATAAACAACAGTCAGTCTGTGATGCTTGTCAAAAGGCAAAAAGTCATCAGTTGCCTTATTCTATATCTCATAGTGTGTCACACCATCCGTTGGAACTTGTTCATTCTGATGTTTGGGGTCCTGCGCCTACCTCTGTTGGTGGACACAAATATTATGTTTCCTTTATTGATGATTATAGTAAATTTACCTGGATTTATCTTCTTAAGTTTAAATCTCGTGTTTTTCAGAAATTTCATGAGTTTCAAAGTCTTGTTGAACGATCCTTCAATAGAAAGATCATAACCATGCAGACTGACTGGGGAGGAGAATATCAGAAACTTCATTCATTTTTTCAAAAAGCTGGCATAACACATCATGTATCTTGCCCTTATGCTCATCAGCAAAATGGTTCTGCAGAAAGAAAACATCGTCATATAGTTCAGGTTGGTCTAGCTCTCCTTGCCCATGCCTCCATGCCATTGAAATTTTGGGATGAAGCATTCCTAACTGCTGTCCACTTGATCAACCGCACTCCTAGTAAAGTCATTCAAAATGCTACTCCTCTTGAACGTCTATTTGATCAAAAGCCTGATTACATCTCTTTACGTATATTTGGTTGTGCCTGTTGGCCAAATTTACGTCCTTACAATTCTCATAAACTTCAATTTCGTTCCAAACAATGCACGTTCTTAGGGTATAGTACTCTACATAAAGGCTTCAAATGTTTAGATTCCTCCCCTGGCCGGATTTATATATCCCGCGATGTTATTTTTGATGAGAATGAATTTCCTTTCTCCAAGCTTCATCCAAATGCTGGTGCAAAATTGTGCTCAGAAATACTCCTTCTTCCATCTTCTCTTTTGAATCCTGGTCATGGGGTACAACAATTGAATGGTAATATGCTTGAATCTTCTAACGCTGTTACTACTGATACTTCTAAGGATACTGTTGCTATCCAGGAACAAACACAGGTGCCAAGAGATGAACTGCGTGACGAGACTCTGCTTCCGACTGGATCACCGCTTGCTCCAAGAGATATGTGTCCTTCACAGCAACCAGTGCAAAATGTGACCAGCTACCCTCAATCATCTCCTGCCTCGGTGGAACATGCGGACGCTCAACTATCACCTGAGCTCAACACAGAAGAGCCGTGGTCTTCGGTCCCAGGGGAGGAACCTGTGCTCACGGCACATGCGCCAGGGCCTTCGACACACGCGTCGGGGTCTTCGACTCCAGAGGAGGCGCCAGCTATACGACCAAAGACTCGGCTTCAAAGTGGTATTCGTAAGGAAAAAGTCTATACTGATGGCACAATTAAATACAGTTTCTTTACTACATCCACTGATGAACCAAGAAACTTAGAGGAAGCACTAAATAATGAAAATTGGAAACTTGCTATGGATGTTGAGTATATGGCTTTGATGAAAAATAAAACCTGGCATTTAGTTCCTCCTCAGAAGCATAGAAATGTTATAGATTGCAAGTGGGTTTATAAAATCAAGAGAAAACAAGATGGCAGCTTAGACAGATACAAAGCTAGACTGGTTGCAAAAGGATTCAAACAACAATATGGCATAGACTATGATGACACCTTTAGTCCTGTTGTCAAAGCTACTACCATTAGAATTGTTCTATCTATCGCTGTATCCAGGGGATGGACTATGAGGCAACTGGATGTGCAAAATGCCTTCCTCCATGGTATTCTTGAAGAAGAAGTATATATGAAACAACCACCTGGATATGAAGACAAAACCTTTCCAAGCTATGTCTACAGACTTGACAAAGCCTTGTATGGGTTAAAACAGGCACCACGGGCTTGGTATTCTCGACTGAGTAAGAAACTTTGTGATCTTGGTTTTAAAAGCTCCAAGGCGGATACCTCATTATTCTTTTATAATCAAGGAAGTACAACAATATTTGTCTTGGTTTATGTTGATGACATCATTGTGACAAGTTCAAAACAAGAAGCTGTTTCAGCTTTACTACAGGATCTTCAGAAGGAGTTTGCATTAAAGGATTTGGGTGATCTACACTACTTCTTGGGTATTGAGGTAAACAAAATCACTAATGGCATTATTTTGACACAGGAAAGATATGCTTCTGATCTACTAAAGAAAGTTGGCATGTTTAACTGTAAACCAGTTAATACACCTTTGTCCACAAGTGAAAAACTGTCAGTTCATATGGGATCTCCCTTAGGCCCAAGTGATGCAACTCAGTATAGAAGTGTAGTTGGTGCTTTACAGTATTTAACCTTGACTAGACCGGATATAGCTTTTCCAGTAAACAAGGTTTGTCAATTCCTTCATGCTCCAACTACTGACCATTGGGCAGCCGTTAAAAGGATTCTGAGATATCTCAAGTCTTGCACTAAACTTGGACTGAAAATATGCAAATCCACATCTATGCTTGTGAGCGCTTATTCAGATGCGGATTGGGCAGGCTGCCTAGATGATAGAAAATCAACAGGAGGTTTTACTGTTTTTCTGGGATCCAATCTTATTTCATGGAGTGCCAGGAAACAAGCTACAGTGTCAAGATCCAGCACTGAATCAGAATATAAAGCATTAGCCAATGCCACTGCCGAAATTATGTGGGTACAAACATTATTGCAAGAACTTCAGATACAAAGTCCCCCTACCGCACGCTTGTGGTGTGACAACATGGGGGCAAAGTATTTATCATCTAATCCAGTTTTTCATGCCAGGACAAAGCATATTGAGGTTGATTACCACTTTGTGAGAGAACAGTATCTCAAAATCTTCTTGAAATAGGCTATGTATCATCAGAAGATCAAATTGCAGATGGCTTCACAAAAGCTCTCACAGCGCGGAAATTAGAAAATTTTAAGTACAATCTCAACTTAGATAAGTTGTGATTGAGAGGGGCTGTTAAACAATACATATCTGTATCCTGATCTCATCTTCGGTTTCCGTTTAGCCATAGGTTATTCCTTCATTTCTTATCTCCTCAGATTGATTCTCGATACGGCTAACAAACCAGATGAGATCGATTCCGTGTAAGCCACGATGGGGGCTTTTCCCATCCGTATAAATACACCTACGCGGCCTCCTACGGGAGGTAAGAACGCTTCCTGCCCTCTGATTTCCTTTAGACTTGACCTTCGGTCTCATAACCTTCCAGGAGTATGTATTTCATGCGGCAATCTCCAAAGCCCCCTTCTCTGCAAATTATGGAAGGGACAAAATTCCTATAATCTCCTCCTAGTTTTAGGTAACTATTTAATGGCAGCTCTCTAGGCTCGAAATTATATACCATAGCTCCTACTTTGGATGCCCTACTATCCATATCTCTACTACTTCTAATTACGAGTTGGTGACGGTGATCCATTCTCCCCTCCCCCGGAGCATACGTACCCACAAAACCGTTATGGTCCGGATCTTCTATACATTGACGAATGGAGAAAGTTTTAATTCGGTTGGATATACATGCATGCGTGATTGTTCAAAATGTATTAAACTCTTATCTCAATCTGCCGATTTTATTTTCAAATATTGCACAGCCAATTTTTTTTCTATATACTGCACGCATACAACTTCTGAGTTATCTTGTGTCTTTGAGTTGCCATATGCATCCTTTCCATTAAATATTTACTTGCATGTGTAGATAAGATCATCTTTTCTTTTTATCTAATCGCGTATGGACTTGATTTCAGTCGGCCAGCAGTTTGCGTACGGCCATGCATGACGCGACTAGATAAGTTTGTTATCTCTATCTCTACTAATTCTAATTAGGAGTTGGTGGTGGTACATCTATTCTCCACCCTCACCCCGACACGTGTGCGCACTCGCGTGGCTAAGTGAGAAGCAGGCAATGGCCACCCCGGTAGATTGGATTGGATCATCGCGTCATGGGAGGTAAATGAATATGCATGACTCATTTATTGCTTTCCTTTCTCCCATTGATCTGTCATTCGAATCGGCGGCAATTGCTCCCGGTGCTTTTCGGATTGGATTGATTGATTTCTTTCCGAAGGAAGTAGAGCTCCGATTCATGGAGTTGGGTCTCTTCTTGTCTCTTTCCCTTTTGTTGCTTTTCATATTCGACAATTTCTTAATCGGGATTTCATAGATATCTCCTCAGTTGCTAAATCTATATAACCCTACCGCTTTTTACCTCTCCTGCAGATGTGTTGAGTTTATCTGTTGAGCGGAGGTAATAGACGATCTTCCTGATCTCGTCGATGCGGCACAAGGGTAAGTCGCCGGTGGTGGGCAATGAGATAGATTGGCGGCATTGCTAGAGCTCGCCACGGTGGATGATGTCAATAGGTTGAGGGAGGTGCTCGCGGGGGAGGCGAGGAGGTAGTGAAGCTGGTTGATGGGGTGAGGCTATGATATGGCCAGAGTAAGGCGTACGAGCCACGCACGCCACTCATGGTGGTAGCCATATACGGATGATGCCTACCTCTTCAATGCCTCTGTGCCCATGGGGCAGCAGGTGATACCTCTTTTAGTCAATCGATCAATCTCGAATTATAGCGTTACAAATTTACAATCCTAAGTGAAGTGATGTTATTATTTAAGTTTGTGAAATTAAAAATAATTTTAAGCTTAAGTTTGTAAACATATGCTTGGAATTTGTATGTTTCGATGAATTAATTTAAACATTTAACCATTGCACATTCAGAGTGAACATTATTATTCAGATAAGATTAGTGCTCTTTGCAAATAATTTTTTTATCGTAAATTAAGTTTCCATTACAACGCACGGGCACATAGTTATCACTTACCAAGTTGCAAAAAATTTGCTACTTGAGATGTTCATTTGGTTTTAGTGATTAATAATAAATCTAAATATGAGACTAACACACTTGTTGACTCAGATATTAATTATTCTCATTTGGACGGAAAGATGGAAATATCTAATCGTATGCGTTCGATGTTATATTATTATATCTTGTTGCATTATTTGGATTCAAAATATAGGGCAGTGCACTCTACAAAACTTTCAACTTGTATTTGTGCATATTGTTTCCAATTCATATATATGTATGCACGTATTTAGGAAGAGTTTATTCTATATCTTGAGGTTCCACTATCGTGAATCTTACTTTGAAACATATCCTTTGAGTACATAAAGATTTTGTAGTTTTAATATATTCATGTTGATTTAAATTTAATTATTTGCAATTGGGATATCGTCAATCACTAAAGAGGGAGATTAAAGGATCTAGACCCTTTATTATGTGTTAATTTTGCACTTTGGTGATTAGTGATGACAAGATGTGTTGGACTAACTTTTTTCCATAAGTTGGTGAAATATGTTAATTGTAATGATGATGAAGAATTTGGATGACATTATGTGTTGATGTTCATCAAGTCAAGCTTCGAGATGAACGATGTTATCATGTGTTGATGAGCATCAAGATATGATCACGAAGTGAAGGTAGTTTAGCATGTGTTGATGAACAAGATAAATACCTAGAATTAGAGAGAAGATGATTATCATCAAGTGAAAGCTTTTAGTGGATGTGTAAAGCAAATGTATAACTAGCATAAGCTAGAGATATATTCCTAGTCTTTCATGGTCTTTGTATTTGGTTGGGAGACCAGATTACTAGTGTAAGTTGCAGGTTGTCGAACTATTAAGAGGGTTTTGTCTAGTAGTTTAAGTCTCATCATGTGTTGATATCTCAATCCCATTAATTCTAGATTTGCGTTGTATGATGCTATTATTTGCGAATGTGTTTTGCAAATGTTAAAGCTTATGCACTTACTCTTTGTAGAATTCGACTAAAGTTTGCAAATGTGTTTTATAAATTATTGAAGTTTGTGCATTGATCATTTCTAGACTCTTGCTAACTCTAGTCATGCTCTTGATCAAGTTTATGATAGAGATTTAGAGAAATTAGATATTAGACTTGCGTGGCTACATGATTTAGAATATATGATTTGAAATGTTCGAATTTGATTTTAGCATATTTTAGAAGAACATGTGTTTTATAGTCAATTTGGATTATAGAATTCTGAATGTCTGAATTTTATTTTAGGACATTTTGATTGAACAAGTGTTTTGGAGTCGATTTGGACTATATGATTTGGAATGTCCCAATTCTGGAAGTTAGGAATATCCTAATTTGCCTTCTACAATGAATGGATGCCACGTTGATTTGTGACCGTTGAAAATGTACATTTTTGCCAATTATGAATGCCCAAATTGGGTAATTATGAATTTTTTAATTTGCATTTTTAGAGGATTTTATTCCCAATGACTAGTTATTTTGAGGAGCTATATAATCGACCGAGTATGAAGGTTTTAGCTCCCGCACTCATTTGAGACATATGTTTGATAGCAAAGCCTTAGAGAGAGAATAGAACAACCCTTAAGAGATTTGAGAGGTGAGCTAGAGTTTCTTGTGTGTGAAATCTCTTGGCATCTTATTTTCACTCTATTGAGCTAGTGTAAGCCTCTCTACTCAATTGTGCATGTGTTTTCTCTTGTGAGCATGGAGAAAAGAGTTCTAGGTATATGTATTGCATCTAAAAGTGGATTGGGTGTTCACTTGTGCATGAATTGCACTTGGCGAGTGTAACATTCCGTTTTTCAATTTCCGGAAACTTGAATTTCAAAATCCGAACCCGTTGCGATTTATTGGAATTAACTACAGCTTAATTTGAATTTTAAAGTCAAAAAGGATTTAATTGGATTAATCTAAACTTCAAATTAATTATTTCTTATTTTTATTGAGTTCCTTGTGCTTCATTTGATTTTTATGTATTTTTGGGGATTTTTTCGAGTTTATTTGCTATTTATTTGGATTTATTGAAGCTATTTGGATTTTCTGGTATTTTATTTAATTCGGAAATCAATTTCTAATTCTTTTCTTCCGTGCGGGCCGATTTTCCTGTTCATGTGCGTTCGGCCTGATCCTGTTCACTTTTTCGCCGGCCCAAAACACCCGCTCGGCCCAACTCCCCGAAACCCTAACCCTATCTCGCATCACCACCGTCGATCACCGATTCAACTACGAGATCGGCCACCACACAAGAACGAAACCCTAACCTTAATACCGTTTTGCCGTCGCCGTTCGATCCCGATCCAAAGGACGTGAAGGAGCCACGTCGCCCGAAATCCCGCCGCCGCCCGTGCAACTCAGCCGCCCGACCAACCTCGCTTCCCGTGCTTTGTCCCGTTGCCCTAGGCTATAAAAACTCACCCCGACTTCCGTGCCGTGTTCGCCGCTCCACGCCGCCCCTTCTCCCTCACGTCTCACCTTCTGAGTCACCACCGTTGAGCCGCAAACACTCGCCGGAGTTCGCAACCGTGCTCGTGGACTTCTCCGCCGCATATCGTCTTCCCCGGTGAGTCTCCGGTGACATCGTTTGCACCCTCATGTTCCTCGTATCGTCCTCTTCCTTTTCCACACTTTGTGTTGGTTAATCCAGCCCGTATCCGCCGATTCCTAGGTTGTCTTCCTCATCTCCGCGCGTGTTTTTGCCAACGCCTCGCCGTCGTTTCTTCTCCGGTACTCTCAGCCGTCGGATCTTCTACACGGCCAGATCTTCGACGACCTCTTGGTAAGCCTCTCGAGCCCAAACCGCCGAGTCATTCTCCACGTTAGTGCCGGTGTTATTGTGTAGACGCCACCTCCTCACCACGCCACGCCACGAGTTGGACACTTCACCGCCAGTAGCATGCGTGTCACGCCACAAGACCAACCAACATGTACGCTATGTACACGCCAAGCGTCCGCACCACATCGTCGCCATGTCACCACCACCGCACACATGTCTGCCACGTACAGCCACGTCATCGCCACCGAGCCGATGACAGGCGGACCCCGCATGTTAGTGGTACTGTGTTCATTTTCTTTTTTCGATTATTTTCCAAATAACCGAATTTCTAGCCAATCCGAAGCCGACACGTGTCACCCTTTATTCTTTTTCTGATTTTTCTCTCCCGTGAGACTTCCGAGAGCCCGTTCTCCTCCGTTTGAACTCCGATTCGAACGATTCAAATTTCTAAATTCCTCTAATATCAAGATCTATCTGTTGGTGTATTTATTTTGAATTTTTGGATTTTATTTATTTTTGTTTTATTTATTTTTGTCTCGTTTTGCGTGTTTCGCGTGTAGACGACGCAGCGGTTGAGCGAGCGGAGCATCCGACAGAGGTTGCAGCGGGAGAGGTTGAAGGCAAGTCTTCCTTGACCTTATTGAAGCCAATTTTTATGAAATATTACTTTGTTTTAAATTATTGCATGCATTATTTTGCGTCTTGTACTTTAATGCCATTTTAAATGATTAGATAAATGCCAACCGGTTATGCCCACATTGATATTCATCTTGACAACCATTGACACCCTAGGAAAATTAATTACTATTAATATTAACCATTTTGGTATTATGGGACTAGAGAAAATGCTTAGCCATGCTTAATCACGCTCGGTACCTTACCATTATGGAAATGCTTTCATATTTGATTCAAAATGAATTGTGGAAATTATGGCAATTGGTGTTGCGGTATTAATTTGAAAATAAAAGTGAAAAATAGTTTAGACCGGGCGGATTGGTTGTATGGCGAGTGCGGGATGCACAAAATTCGGAATGTGATTGTCCGCCTACCAATTAAGGACCTATTGTGTGTTACCATGGGCCATGCTATACAAGACAACCACATATCTATAATGGGCACGACTGGCTAAGTAATTTGCATGTATCGTTATTTGACTTCACCATTTGGATGTGCGGTTTGCCGGGAGGGTACTTGCAAGGCGCAAGAGGACTTCATCTTTGGCGGATGTAGCCCTAACAATGTGAAACCTTAGCGCGGAGTCAGAGCGGTATTATGCATTGTAAAGGCCTTGTCATGATCTCCTACCGGCACACCAAAGGAAGTGTGTCAATAGCTTGGCGAAAGGGGTTGATCATGTCGTGTGGGTAAAGTGTACCAACTCTGCAGAGTCAAAACTACTTGAGTAGCCGTGCCCACGGACAAGGGCAAGCGTGGAACGCTTTCACATAGTAGATTTTCTGGTTTTTGGTTTTAAATGGAAAAAAATGATGATTTGGTTTAAAATGAAAAATGTGGTTGGGAATCCGCGAGTGGCTAGAACTCCGGATTTAGTTTGGCGGTTGGAGCCAACCAGGTAGTTGGAACCTAGTAAACTGTTATACTTCAATGTAATTAATTATGCTATTTACATTTTGCTAAATACTGCTTCATGAATTTAGTACTTGTATTTAAATTTTAAATTCCTGCTTTATGCAAAATGAACCCTATATGCTATCCTTTGTTTAAGCCTTGCATTTAGTTATTTGCATTAAGTTTCCGAAACTTGCTGAGTATGTTGCATACTCACCCTCGCTTTTCATTGCGGGGCTGCTTATTCCATAAAGCAGATGAGGAGATCAGAGCATGCAATCCTCCTTTCGACATCTGTGGTGAAGACTTTGAGGAGGAGGACTACTCGGACTACTAGGGAGCGTACCCCAGTCGGTTGCCTGTGGGCACATTGACTGGCTCTTTTTGTTGCTACATTTCCGCTGTTACTTTCACACTTAAGCCGTAAGGCTCGATACTTGTAATAATGTGATGATGATGTTTACACTCTTTTGCTTTATTACTGTTAATTTCTTTATGATATGTCTGTGTTATCATCACTGTATGACTGTGTGTGCTAGCTATTCCTGGACTAGCACGGTGGAAATACAGAGGGTTCGGATTTGGTAAATCCGGGTCCCCACAGAGGTGGTATCAGAGCCATATCGACTGTAGGTCGCAACCCTAGTTAGAATGGTCGTTAGAATTTCAAAAGTATTTTCTAAATCAAACCAACAAACTGGTAATTAATAGATTGTCTCCTCTTACCTTATTCTTAGGTTTCTATCTCTTCCCTTTGTTGAAACATTATTTTGAGAATTAAATTTGATCTTACCCCCTGAAATTTCTTTAAGCCTTCGGTTGACTACAAGATCGGTGGAAGGACTGCTAGAAGAATCAAGTTGACGGAAGATCGCTCAGAAGGACCCCTATCAAGAATAAGTTATTAGTGCCCGTGTCATCCCTCCTTCGCTTAGTAGTCGGAGTTTATTTGGATTTCTGTTGCTTGTTTGTTGGGTGTGTTGGACACTTGCCCCAGGCGTGGTGTTGCAGCCACCTTTCATTGGAGTTTTCGTTGCCTGTTTTGCCTTGGAATGGCTACCTCCTCTCTAGTTTCCTTATCTTTTGCTTTTTCCCTCTCGTCTGTAGCTAGCATTTCTCGCCCGATTGCTCGGTGGACATGAGATGTTGCTTGGCCACCGCCGGCAAAAGGGGAATGCAATGCTGCAGAGTCCAAGGCTTTCACCGCCACCGGTTGGGTCACTATGCCAACAATGTCCTCGAGGCGCCAAATGCTACTCCAAGATTTTCACTTGGGAGCAGCTCACCAAGACTCGGCTCGAGGATCGGGGCGTGGTGCGCCTCACACCCCAGATCGAGCAAATATTTGGGAGAGGCGTGTCAACCACGTGGCAGAGGAGGCTCAGATGCACGTGTGTGGTTTTGGGTACGTTTCTTGTCAATTCAATACCGCCATGCCTTTATTCGATTCTCGAGCATCACATTCTTTCATTTCAAAGAATTTTGTTGATCGGTTTGGTTTGGAAACCCTTGCTCTTAAGAATCCCATGATTGTTCAATCACCGGAAAAGAAATGAGAAGCGATTTGGTGTGCCCTAGTGCAAGCAGTAGAGATTAATGGGGTAACATTTCTAGCGAATCTCATTCTCTTGGATTCGAAGGATTGGATGTCATCCTAGGGATGGGTGGTTGACCAAGTTCAAGGGTCAAATTGATTGCGCGATGAGAGCCATCACTCTCACCAATGCGAAGGCATCCGAGTGGAGTTTAAGCACGATAAGTCGTTGGGTGAGAATTGCATGTTGAACAAGTTGAAGGAAATCACTTTGGAGAGTGTGCTCAGAGTGAGCGAATACCCGATGTATTCCACGAGGATTTGCTGGGCATGCCGCTTTGATCGGAGATCGAGTTCACCATAGAGCTTGTTCCGGGTACAGCTCCAATTTCCAAGAGGCCTTACCGCATGCCAGCGAATGATCTCGCCGAGATGAAGAAGTAGATTGAAGAGCTGCAAGAGAAGGGGTTTGTTCGTCCGAGTTCGTCGCCTTGGGGAGTGCCAGTGCTCTTTGTGAAGAAGAAGGACAACAGCCTACGGATGTGCGTCGACTACAGAGCTCTGAATGAAGTCACCATCAAGAACAAGTATCCTTTGCCCAGGATCGACGATCTGTTTGATCAGTTAAAGGGTGCTTGTATCTTCTCCAAGATCGATCTGCGATCCGCTATCATCGGTGAAGATAAGGCGCAGGACATCCCGAAGACAGCCTTTGCCACTCGGTATGGACTGTATGAGTTCACAGTCATGTCTTTTGGTCTGACCAATGCTCCAGCATACTTCATGAATTTGATGAACAAGGTGTTCATGGATTATGTGGACAGATTTGTGGTGGTCTTCATAGATGACATTCTCATCTATTCTCGAGATGAGGCTGAGCATGAAGCACATTTGAGAATGGTTTTAGAGAAACTCAGAAGTCACCAGCTGTATGCCAAGTTCAGCAAGTGTGAGTTCTGGTTGACAGAAGTTGCTTTCTTGGGCCATATTGTCTCTGTCGGAGGTATCTCAGTGGACCCGGAGAAAGTGAAAGGAGTGCTTGATTGGAGGCAGCCCAAGTCAGTGCCGGACATCCGGAGTTTCCTTGGTTTAGCGGGTTACTATCGGAGGTTCATTGAAGGATTCTCAAGGATAGCTAGACCGCTCACTCAGCTGCTGAAGAAAGAGAAGAAGTTTGAGTGGACTGAAGCTTGCGAGCAGAGCTTTCAGGAGTTGAAGAAAAGGTTGACTACAGCCCCAGTGCTTGTGTGCCCGGACATTCAGAAGGGATTTGAGATCTATTGTGATGCTTCGAGGCAGGGTCTGGGTTGTGTGCTGATGCAGGAAGGCAAGGTAGTCGCATACGCCTCGCGGCAATTGCGACCACATGAGGAGAACTATCCAACCCATGACTTAGAGTTAGCTGCTGTTGTGCATGCATTGAAGCTGTGGAGGCACTATCTCATTGGAAATCGGTGCGAGATCTTCACAGACCACAAGAGTCTGAAATACATCTTCACTCAAGCAGATCTCAACTTGAGGCAAAGAAGATGGTTGGAGCTGATAAAGGACTATGATGCAGGCATACATTACCATCCTGGTAAGGCGAATGTGGTTGCCGATGCACTGAGTCGGAAGAGCTAATGCAACAATTTGGTGGTTCAGGAAGGTCAGCCTGCACTTCACGAGGAATTTCAGCGTCTGAACTTGGGGTTGGTGGAAGAAGGGTATGTTGCTGCTTTGGAAGTTCAACCAACTCTGGTGGATCAAATTAAGAAGATGCAGAAGTTAGACAAGGAAGCCGCGAAGATCAAGGAAAGAATCAAGGAAGGTAAAGCTCCAGGATTCTCAGAAGATGAGGAAGGAACAGTTTGGCTTGGGAAGAGTATCTATGTGCCGAACCAGAAAGAGCTCAAGCAGTTGATACTGAAGGAGGCGCATGAGTCAGCATACTCAATTCATCCCGGCAACACCAAGATGTATCACGACCTTCGAGGTGTTTATTGGTGGCCCAGGATGAGGAAGGAGATTGCAGAGTTCATAACTATGTGTGATGTGTGCCAGCGAGTCAAAGCTGAGCATCAAAGGCCAGCAGGTTTGTTGCAGCCATTGAAGGTACCTGAGTGGAAGTGGGAAGAGATTGGGATGGACTTTATCACAGGACTTCCGAGGACCAGGTCAAGCTATGACTCGATTTGGGTTGTCGTGGATCGACTGACAAAGGTTGCACATTTTATTCCGGTAAGGAGAACCTACAATGGGGATAGGCTAGCAGAGCTGTATATGACTCGGATTGTGTGTATGCATGGTGTGCCCAAGAAGATCGTTTCTGATCGGGGTACCCAATTCACATCTAGATTCTGGCAAAAGTTACAAGAAGCATTAGGCACCAATCTGAATTTCAGTACAGCTTATCATCCCCAGACGGATGGACAGACTGAGCGAGTGAACCAGATTCTGGAGGATATGTTGAGAGCCTGTGCATTGTCCAATGCAGCCAGTTGGGATCAGATGTTGCCATACGCGGAGTTCTCCTACAACAACAGCTATCAGGCCAGCTTGCAGATGTCGCCGTTTGAGGCTCTGTATGGAAGGAAGTGCAGGACACCTCTCTGTTGGCATGAGATAGGAGATCGCCAAGTCTTTGGTCCGGATATTCTGCAAAAAGCTGAGGAACAAGTGAAGATGATTCAGGAAAGGTTGAGAGCAGCGCAGTCCAGGCAGAAGAGTTATGCTGATAACCGCAGAAGAGCATTGACCTTTGCCCCGGGTGACTATGTGTATCTGAAAGTCTCCCCGCTCAAAGGTATGCGCCGATTCGGAGTGCGTGGCAAGTTGGCACCGAGATTCATTGGACCCTTCCCAATTGTTGCCAGAAGCGGAGAAGTGGCGTATCAGTTGGAGTTGCCACCATCGCTGTCCAATGTACACAATGTGTTCCATGTGTCACAGTTGCGGAAGTGCCTCAGAGTGCCAGAGAAGCAAATGCAAGTTGATGATGTTGATTTGCATGAAGATCTGACCTATCCTGAGTATCCGATCAGAATTCTGGAGGAAGCTGAGCGCAGAACAAGGAACAAGGTGATCAAGTTCTGCAAAGTGCAGTGGAGCAACCATCCAGAGGCGGAAGCCACTTGGGAGCGCGAGGAGGATCTTCGAGCGGAGTACCCCCAGTCTTTTTCCCTGGTTAGTCCCAAATCTCGGGGTCGAGATTTCCTGTTAGGGGGGAGGTTTGTAACATTCCGTTTTTCAATTTCTGGAAACTTGTATTTCAAAATCCGAACCCGTTGCGATTTATTGGAATTAACTACAGCTTAATTTGAATTTTAAAGTCAAAAAGGATTTAATTGGATTAATCTAAACTTCAAATTAATTATTTCTTATTTTTATTGAGTTCCTTGTGCTTCATTTGATTTTTATGTATTTTTGGGGATTTTTCCGAGTTTATTTGCTATTTATTTGGATTTATTGAAGCTATTTGGATTTTCTGGTATTTTATTTAATTCAAAAATCAATTTCTAATTCTTTTCTTCCGTGCGGGCCGATTTTCCTGTCCATGTGCGTCGCCCGATCTGTTCACTTTTTCACGAAGCCCAAAACACTCGCTCGGCCCAACTCCTCAAACCCTAACCTATCTCGCATCACCACCGTCGATCACCGATTCAACGGTCGATATCAGCGCGGCCACACAAGAACCCGAAACCCTAACCCTAATACCGTTTTGTCGTCGCCGTTCGATCCCGATCCAAAGGACGTGAAGGAGCCACGCCGCCGAAATCCGCCGCGCCGGTGTAACTCGTACCGACCAACCTCGCTTCCGTGCTTTGTCCGCTGTTGCCTAGGCTATAAAACTCACCCCGACTTCGTGCCGTGGTTCGCCGCTCCACGCCGTCCCTTCTCCTCACGTCTCACCTTCGAAGTCGCCACCGTTGAGCCGCAAACACTCATGGGAGTTCGCAGCCTGCTTTCGTGGACTTCTTCGTCGCATATCGTCTTCCCCGGTGAGTCTCCGGTGACATCGTTTGCACCCTCATGTTCCTCATATCGTCCTCTTCCTTTTCCGCACTTTGTGTTGGTTAATCCAGCCCGTATCCGCCGATTCCTAGGTTGTCTTCCTCATCTCCGGCGTGTTTTTGCCAACGCCTCGCCGTCGTTTCTTCTCCGGTACTCTCAGCCGTCGGATCTTCTCTACACGGCCAAATCTTCGCACGACCTCTTCGGTAAGCCTCTGAGCCCAAACTGCCGAGTCATTCTCCACGTTAGTGCCCGGTGTTCGCTGTGTAGACGCCACCTCCTCACCACGTCACGCCACGAGTTGGCCACTTCACCGCCGTAGCATGCGTGTCACGCCGCGTCAGCACCCGAACCAACATGTCTGCCACGTACACGCTGCGTCCGCACCACATCGTCGCCATGTCACCACCACCGCACACATGTCTGCCACGTACAGCCACGTCATCGCCACCGAGCCGATGACAGGCGGACCCCGCATGTCAGCGATACTGTGTTCATTTTCTTTTTTCGATTATTTTCCGAATAACCGAATTTCTAGCTAATCCGAAGCCGACATGTGTCACCCTTTATTCTTTTTCTGATTTTCTCTCCCGTGAGACTTCCGAGAGCCCGTTCTCCTCCATTTGAACTCCGATTCGAACGATTCAAATTTCTAAATTCATCTAAAATCAAGATCTATCTGTTGGTGTATTTATTTTGAATTTTTGGATTTTATTTATTTTTGTTTTATTTATTTTTGTCTCGTTTTGCGTATTTCGCGTGTAGACGACGCAGCGGTTGAGCGAGCGGAGCATCCGACAGAGGTAGCAGCAGCGGGAGAAGTTGAAGGCAAGTCTTCCTTGACCATATTGAACCCAATTTTTATGAAATATTACTTTGTTTTATATTATTGCATGCGTACTATTTTGCGTACTGTACTTTAATGCCATTTTAAATGATTAGATAAATGCCAACTGGTTATGCCCACATTGATATTCATCTTGACAACCATTGACACCCTAGGAAAATTAATTACTATTAATATTAAGGGTTAATTTGATATATGCCACTGCAGGAATCGGTTATTCGAGATTTGCCATCGTTCCTTTCGTATTTCTAGATTTGTCATTACGAAACCGTGTTTATTCGAAATATGCCACCGTTCGTGACACGTGTCCCTTCTGGTCAAACTGAGCGCAATTTGGACGATTTTGCCCCTCCGCATCAAAGTCTTGTCAGAATTTTGTAGAAAACTCCAAAAAAGATCTGAAGCTAAGATTTTTACCTTAGTGACACGAGATCCTCATCTACCTCTGGTAAAAATATAAAAAATTAAAACTTACATTTGAAACTTTTGGAAATTCAAAAATAGAAAAATAAAGTTGAAAATAGCAATGTCGAATTTTTAAAATTTAAATATAAAAGATAAAATTTTAAAACTTTATATAAGATTAATAATACTATTTTAGATCTTGATAAAAATGTCATAAAATATTAATACCATTTTAGCCTTAAATTAAATATAAAATAAAAATAGGCGGAGGCAAAATTGTCCGAAAATTTGAGTCATGCACTCGGTTTGACGGAAAGGACACGTGTCGCGCGGTGGCATATTTGAATAAGCACGGTTTCAGAATGGCAAATCTAGAAATACGAAAGGAATGATGGCAAATCTCGAATAACCGATTCTGCGGTGGCATATATCTAATTAACCCTAATATTAACCATTTTGGTATTATGGGACGGTAGAAAATGCTTAGCCATGCTTAATCACGTCGGTACCTTACCATTATGGAAATGCTTTCATATTTGATTCAAAATGAATTGTGGAAATTATGGCAATTGGTGTTGCCGGTATTAATTTGAAAATAAAAGTGAAAAATGGTTTAGACCGGGGCGGATTGGTTGTATGGCGGGTGCGGGATGCACAAAATTCTAGAATGTGATTGTCCGCCCCAGTCAATTAAGGACCGGTCGTGTGTTACCATGGGCCATGCTATACAGTACAACCACATGTCTATAATGGGTACGACCTGGCTAAGTAATTGTAATGTCCCGAAATTTGCCCGGATTTAATTTTTGGAGTTTTAAAATTTTTATGAATTAATCAACCTTTATTTGCATTTAATTGAATTTATCTAAATTTTTGGGGATTTATTGGATTTAATTAAAATTTATCTGAAATACCCTTGCTTGATTAATTGATATCAAAAAGTATTTGTTAAAATAAATAAAAATATTTTATTTAGGCTCAAAGTGCTCTGAAATATTTTCTAGAATTTTTTGAGTATTTTTAGAGCTCCAAATAAATACTTTGAATAACTAAAAATATTTTTACTGGCAAAATCTGGAAAATCGCTAGCTACAGTGTCGGGCCGAGCCCAACACTGTGCTATCGTCGAAAACCCTAGCGCCGTAGATTTCGCGCCGCGCGATCTCGATCGGACGATCGTAAGTAAGCCACGTCGCTCTTGTCGCTTGAGCCATTGGATCTTGGAGTCAAGCCGTTATGATGGCGATGCGTGGCATAGCTCAGCCGAAACGTTATTCAATCCGCGCCGTTGGATGACGATCGAACGGCCGATGTGGCCGAAGCTTCTCGGGAGCGTGCGCACTGTGCACCGCCGTCCGCCGTTGGGTGCCGGAGATATTGTCAGAGATATGGCGCGAGTTCCAAGGCTCGCCCGTGCAGGAGATAAAGCCCGTTGCGTTCAGCACTCTATCCCGCTCCTTTTGCCACCTCTCGTGCACTCTCGCCACGTAGACCTCGTTAGAGCTTCGCCAAGTAGCAACTCTTCTCGCTTTGGTTTCCTTCGCCTTCGCCTGCCGTCAAAATCGATCTCCGCCGAGCCCAAAACCTCCACCGAGTTCACCGAGCCAAGCCGCGTACAGCAAGTTACCTCTTCTGACCGGAGACACCCGGAATCGCTCGCGCCTTCGTCTTCTTCCCCAAGTCCGGCAGCCAGCGCCACCGTTTCTTCGTCGACGCCTCGCGAGCAACCTCCGCCGTCGGATTTGCATCGGACGCGCGAGGTAAAGCCACGTTTTTCCTTTTTAAATACGAATCGAATCGGTATTAGTAAATCTTGTCTGTTGGATCCGCATCGTGTGGTCCTAAGGAGCCTACGTAGACTAAGGAATAGTAAACCCGCTGGGTAACGTTAGCCGTCGGATTCTCATCCAACGGGCGACGTTGCGCCACGTCTTCCCCGTAGAGTTAAGTCGATTATGCACGGTAGATCTCGGCCTTTGGTTGGTAATCGTGCGGCTCTGGTGTGCCCACATAGGTGCGATGAGCAGTAAACTCCCCGGGTAACCATGGCCATTGGATCTTCATCCGACCGCTCTGATTCATCCACGTAGGCTTAGTAGCAGTGCAACGCTCGGGCAAAGACCAACCGTTGGATTTGAATCCAACGGCCCGGGAAAATTGCGCTGCGTGGCTTGATGATTCCTCGGCGTGTCGGGCATTGTGTGGTCAGTCATTGTTAAATGGGGCCCACATGTCGATATGGTGACCAGTTGTCTGCCGACGGCATGATGTCATCAGGGCCCACTTGTCGCTGACCGTGAGCGACGTGGAAGCCTCTGGTGCCGACACGTGTCAAGCCGAGGATTTAATCCGGATTTCCAGTGGAAAAATAAATGGAATAATTCGATTATTCATTATTTGAATTTCAGAAAACTTGCAAAGGCTATAACTTTTGCATTATAACTCGGATTTGGGTGATTCCAGTGCCCAAAAATTTGTAAAAATGCAAACTATTTAATGGTGATTTTTTATTTTATTTTTGGTGATGATCTTGCTGTTTGTTTTAGTATATTTATTGTGTGCACGTTGTTCCGAATAGACCCCGAGTTGCCGGAAGTCGCCGAGGGAGAATTCGAAGACCCATCGCAGACCTCGGACCAGAACCAACAGCTTTTTGAAGGCAAGTCATGCTTTGACCATGTTGCCCCTAGATTTTCAAAGATATTTCGATTCAAATTATGCATGCTATGTTAATTAAAAATGATATTGCTCATGTGGGAAAAATAGATAAAATACCTATCTTGCTTACGACACCTTGTTAATACTTTTGTATGCCCTGAACACCTTGCCACCCTAGAATGCTAAAATATGTTGGTTGCTATATTAATGCCAACACGGGAGGCTAGACCGTGATTAGTCGCTATTCACTTTGTGCGCGCTAATGTCTTTTAAATAGCACATTAATACTGACTAAACAATTATGGAACGTATTTTGGAATAATGCGATGATGTCATGAGATGGAATTGAGGGTAGCGACCTGTGCGGTTCTACTCGTGCAATGACGTGGGCATTGGCATGTGTTGCATAAATGCAAACCCTGGGTGGGAAATGATTTGAACTGGGGCAAGTGTCAAGAAGGCTCCGTGCCAGGTGGGCATGTGTGGCAACGGGATGTATTGAGTTTGTGAAGGCTATGTGCCGTGAAATATAAAATGGATGTCTTGCCCGGGACAGTTAAGGACTTCACCTTGCGAGCCTTTGAACTGAGTTTCTCGTACAATCACTTGTCCGGAATGGGACGGACCTAGTTTAGTAGGTCTCTAATATCTTTCCTTTGATACCTCGGGGTGACAGTTACACGAAAATGTAACATTATGGGGGAGCGTACCTGTGCTGCGGCTTGGTACCCATCTAACGGTATGTGCCTGTTCTAAGCTTTGGCTCTGTGTGAGGGAAGTGTTAGAAGGGCATCTTGGAGAGGTTCATCGCTAAGTGTTAGTCTCTGAAGACTTTGTTGCAATCAATCACCTGTGTGGTGAGTGATCAGTATCTGTGGGTAAAGTGTCTGACCTCTGCAGAGTGTGTGTGTGTAAACCTATTCGAATAGCCGTGTCCGCGGTACTGGACAATACTCGGTGATTACAGCCAATGGTTAGATTTTTAAAAATAAAAGATGTGGATTGGGTGGCTGTGTGCCAAAAGCTGATAAATGAAACTAGGGCTGAGTGCCAAACTCTTGGAAAAGAATTGAGAAATTAATTACTAATAATATTGATTTTACTGCTTTTAATCTAATAGGATTACCTGTTTAAAAGGAATGCTGCTTTAAGCAAAATAACCAATTAAGCATTTCCTTTGGACTAAGCCATGCATGTAGTACTAGACTTGCATTGTGCATGACTTGTTGAGTATGTTATATACTCACCCTTGCATCGACAAAAACCTCAGAAGAAGAAGCTGTGCCAGCTTGGGAGGAAGAGTACGTCGAAGGCCAGGAGAATCAGGGTTGAGCCGCACTCAGTAGCCTGTGGTTACGAAGGGTTCCTCGTCTTACTTTTGCTTTCGCTGATAAACTTGTGCTACTCTGATATTTATCGCCCTGCGAGGCGGATTATTGTAAGGTGGCCATAAGGCCGTGTAACTCGTTATTATCCATGATTGAAGTACTTTATTATTAAATTCCGCTGTGTATGATTGTGGTACTTCAACCTGTTTAGCCTGTGTGTACTAGCGTGATCCTGGACTAGTACAATATGCACAGAGTGTCCGAATCCGCAGATTCGGGGCACGACAGTAATTTGCATGTATCGTTATTTGACTTCGCCATTTGGATGTGCGGTTTGCCAGGAGGGTACTTGCAAGGCGCAAGAGGGGGCTTTTGTACTGGGCGGATGTAGCCCTAATAAATGTGAAACCTTAGCGGTGAGTCAGTAGCGGTATTATGCATTGTAAAGGCCTTGTCATGATCTCCTACCGCACACCAAAGGAAGTGTGTCAATAGCTTGGCGAAAGGGGTTGATCATGTCGTGTGGGTAAAGTGTACCAACTCTGCAGAGTCAAAACTACTTGAGTAGCCGTGCTTACGGACAAGGGCAAGCGTGGAACGCTTTCACATAGTAGATTTTACGGTTTTGGTTTTAAATGGAAAAAATGATGATTTGGTTTAAAATGAAAAATGTGGTTGGGAATCATGAGTGGCTAGAACTCCGGATTTAGTTTGGTGGTTGGAGCCAACCAGGTAGTTGGAACCTGGAAAACTGTTATACTTCAATGTAATTAATTATGCTATTTACATTTTGCTAAATGCTGCTTCATGAATTTAGTACTTGTATTTAAATTTTAAATTCCTGCTTTATGCAAAATGAACCCTATATGCCATCCTTTGTTTAAGCCTTGCATTTAGTTATTTGCATTAAGTTTCCGAAACTTCTTGAGTATGTTGCATACTCACCTCGCTTTCATTCATGGGTCGCTTATTCCATAAAGCGATGAGGAGATCAGAGCATGCAATCCTCCTTTCGACATCTGTGGTGAAGACTTTGAAGAGGAGGACTACTCGGACTACTAGGGAGCGTACCGCAGTCGGTTGCTGTGGGCACATTGGTAGCTCTTTTGTTGCTACATTTCATTGTTACTTTCACACTTAAGCGTAAGGCTCGATACTTGTAATAATGTGATGATGATGTTTACACTCTTTTGCTTTATTACTGTTAATTTCTTTATGATATGTCTGTGTTATCATCACTGTATGATTGTGTGTGCTAGCTGTTCCTGGACTAGCACGGTGGAAACACAGAGGGTTCGGATTTGGTAAATCCGGGTCCCTACAGCGAGGGTCAAGAGACTTGGCTTATTACTTTTGGTGTTTGTAGACACCTAGACGATATGGAGGTGTCGTGGTCTGGTGATCTTCTCAATAAACTTGTGAGAAGGTTCGGTGTGTTGTGAAGGTTGGAACTTACCTACACGGAGGGAGGAACCTACCATGCGTGGATTTGAGGTGTTTGGCTTAATTCATGAAGACAGTCCGATTTGATTGGGTTTGCCTCATTGTGGACTAACAATGTAACAATCTCTATTTTTACATAAAATGCAAAAATAAAAATCTAATGTGCATATAGTACTAGTCCCATGATCAGTAGCTAGTACATGCATTTACAACAATTGGAATCACAACCATACAACATTATTATTATCACTACAAGAAAAGTGATTTTTAATGACGGTCCAAACTCGTCATCATTAGTCTCGAGATCGTCATTGTAGGTTTTTTATGACGAATTTATGACGAAATTCAACTTGTCATAGTAAGTGCGTCATAGAAAGTTTTCAATGACGAATTACCTTTTTTCGTCATAAAAAATCAACTTTTCTGTGACGAATTACATTTTCGTTAACGAAGAGGTCATTTCTATGACGAATATAACCGTCATTAATTGTACCCAAAATGTCATGAAAAATATCAAATTAGTCATAAAAGAACACTCCGTCGGCCAAAATGAGCGTTGACCATTTTATTTATGACGAAATTGTTAAATCACGCATTGTTGCCACATGGACATGCATTTTCGTCATTGAGCGGTGCGGTGCCACGTCGCCAGCCAGATGTGAGGTGGCGTGGCACGGTTGTGACGCAAATGTTTCATCATAGATGAGTGCCACGTGGACATGCATTTTCGTCATTGAATAGTCTAGTGCCACGTCCGCTGACCCACGATGTAAGGTGGCGTGGCACGTTTTATGACGAAATGTTTAAATCACCGATGAGTGCCACGTGGACTTGCATTTTCGTCATGGAAGTAATGGTGCGTCATTTTCGCGATATTTTGTCATTGAACACTTCACACCCCACATATGATCCATTTTACAACCACAACACACAATACATCTCGACACAACACACAATATTTTCAGGAGACCAATCAATACATTGCACGAGCATCACAAATCACGAGCATCACAAATTAACCACGAGATACATTAAGAGTCACAAACTTTGTTCACAAGATGCTTAAAGTTAGTACCACACTTGAAGCTATTGAAAATAAATCCATAGGTCACAAAGTTGTTACCTAAACTCACTAGTACCAAATGAACAGTTACCACCATACAAAATAAGTATCCTTGCAAAATAAGTGAATAGGTTCATAAACTTCTTGTTCTTTGTTGCTCAACATGCCGTCGAAGTTCATTGCTCCTCGTCTCTCCTCCACTGCCTTGTTGCCTACGGTTTTACCCATTCCACCCCATGATTTTATCTGCCTGACCATAGTTTCACCCCATGTTGGTTGACTCCAATATAAAAGGGATAAACATACTATCATTCATACAAGCTCTACAATCCCACCCCCGCCCATATTAGCTCAAATCTGACCTCACCTTTGGATGCAAGGGCAACCCACCAAGGGCGACCACTTGTCTCTTCTTTCCACGCTTATCACTCCACCTCCCTGGCAAAGCAGTACACAATGTTAAGTTTTGGTATCACTCATCTTCTTTTAAGCATTCAAGAGAAGTAATGGCAATTGTTCATTAGTTGAAGCATAAAATTAGTAGTAAAATGGATAGTAACAAATCAGATAGAGGAAAATTACACACTTGTATGTAATGGTGGTTCTATAATCTAATAGCAAATAATATCAAGGACACACAGCCTTCTAATTTAATAAACCAAGATAATCTTATGCTAGAGGTCGAAGGAAATCGATTACCAATCAAGGGTACATTAACACCTTTTCTATGACTTAATAACGAATATCCAAATAATCAAATACTTACATCGCTCTCTATTGTGAAGATGAACATATAAACCATTAATTCTACATCACCTATCGATTCAAAATGTAAACCATCGGGCATGCGGAAGCTCGATAGCATTTTAGTTTCAGCAAAATAATAAGGATCGAGTCACAAGCACTCCAATCACCAATCTCCACCGCAAGGACCAAGCATAGAAATAAAAATCCCAATAGATAACACTCGCCATAAACAATGACATACATATTCCGAACACAACCATAATATTTGAATCGAATTTTGCACATGCTTTTGTTAAAAGGAAAGTTCAACAACTATAAAATCTGCCATTACGGTGTAAGCAAATGCTCGAACTACCTAAGCATATACTTCTCTGAAGCTTGATATGAAAACAAACATACATCATCAACTTGATTCAATGTGCATTTTGTTTTACTCAAGAGCGATCATCTTTCAATCGGATAACATGTTATACACTATAAACAACCCACCTTCTTGTGCGAACATGAAAGAAAACACTATAACGAAGAAAAGAGAAGAGGGGTGGGTACTTAGCTCTCGGGAAGGTTTGAACCCTAGCAATGGCCAGAGATGTCGGGGTCGGCCATAACCTCTGGGGTGGTAGGCGACGTGGGTGACCACCGTCTACACACAGGTAGCCCAGAGGGAGTGAGCTTTTCCCCCTCCACCCGCCAGATCTGACGAGGATGCCGAGCAAGAAGGGCGACCGGATGATGGGGACCTAGGGCAAGAAAAATGGGAGAAGAGGGTGAGAAAAAAAGGGAAAAGAAGAAGGGGAGACTTACCTTGGGGAGGTCTTCGGCGGTGGCCGATGACCCAAGCCCGACAATGCCAAGGGAAAACCTAAAAAAAGAAGAAGAAGAAGGTGAATAAGAGAAAAGAGAGAAAGTGGGGAAGGAGAGACTCACAGGGACACCGGATCCGCGATTCCCACCAAATCCGGTCGATCTGGGTGGCGAAGGCAGCGAACCCAGGCGGGGGAGTCGAGGAGGAGATCACCACATGGAAACACCAGATCCGTGAGGAGGAGGCGGGTCGGCGGCCGTTGTCGTGGTGATGATGGCGCAGGAATGCGAAGAGGCTTGGATTAGGTAGATCCGTCGTGGCGGGCACGCCGAGGCCGTCGGATCCATGGCTGGTCAGTGGGGCGAAGGTAGAGGAGGAGAGAGAGGAGGAAGCGGAGACGACCGTGACGGTGGCAGCCCATGGTGGAGATCGCAAGAGGGCGTGACGCTTGGAGAGGGAAGGAGAGGAGTTGCGTGAGAGAGGGAGGTCGGAGTGGCGGCGAATGGGGATAAGAGGGAGAGAGAGGGGAAGGGGTTAGGTTGGGCGAATGAGACGGGCTAAAAAAATAAATAATTGAATGTACAAAAGGAAAATGAATAAATGAATAGGTGATTAATCAAACAAATAAATTGTTAAGTAAATAATTGAGTGATGGCCTATGTGACATAGCCACGACTCAAGCATGGCTTATGTGACTTCGGACTGGCCGTCTTTGTTAGTATAGGTGCGAGCGGTGAGACCGGTCATTTAATGTTAAAAATTAAAAAAAACAAAAATTCAAAAAAAGTTAGAAAAATGAGGAAATTGAAATCTGAGCACGTTTGTTAAAATGGCCATAACTTTTGACTCGTAACTCCGATCGAGGCGTTCTTTGGCTCGTTTGAAAGATAATGAAAATCAAATGGTCAGATCCTGATGGTTTGTGCGAATGCGTGCGCGGCGACGGAATTCCAAAAAAACATCGTTTAGGGCCTCAAAACGGCCTCTGAAGTTTTGAATCTGTTTCGATCGTTCTTTTCAATTATTGCACATAGAATATTAGCTCCAATTATTTCAAATGCAATATTATTTAATTTCAATTCTTTCAAAACTACCATCGATGTACTATTTGTGGCGGTTCCAAATAAAATTATCACAAATAGTCTTCCATTATTTTTTTAAAACCACCATCGATAATGCTATTTATGATGGTTCCGAAAACCACCACAAATAGAGATTCACCTATGTCATGTTTTATGAAAATTTTTGTACATGTCGGCAAGATGATATTTAATACACAGTAAAAATTTCATGGTAAAATCTGGTGTAAAAAATTACGATGAATTTCGACAATGTGCCCTATCGATTTTCTATTTTCTCGAGTTTGATTTAATTTATGACCAAAATGTGGTTAATATTTTATTTATATTTTTATTAAGGTTTATAATTAAAATATTTGTATTCTATAAAATTTTGATATTTTTATATTTTACATTTTATTTATAAAAATTCGACATTGCTATTTTCAGATTTATTTACTTTCAGTTTTTGAATTTGTAAAAGCTTCAAATATAAGTTTTAATTTTTAATATTTTTATCAGAGGTGGATATCAAGTTGATGTCAGCATGGTAAAAATCTTGGCTTCAGAAAAGACATATATATTTCTACACAAATCGACAAGATCAAGATTGATATCTTATCTCATGATTACAATTTCTTTTTAATATATTTTTATCACATAATTTGATCATATGTGTTAGTTAAATTATTTTATCACATATTTTGATCCTAGGTAGTTTCAGTATTATTCGACTAAGTACACATATATCATATTATACCCGTCCAGTATAATATCCGATCCGTTTTCTACTGCTCAGAGTAAATACTAGTTATCCGTGTCAGATCCTACTCGATTTTCCACTACCCGTACCTGTACCCGTATCCGAAAAAAAATAATTAGTGTAGGATACAGGATGACCTACTATCCGACCGTATTCGAGCCGTTTTCACCCCTACATATGGGCCCACAAGGCCAAGTTGGACAACAAGGCCACCTCGGACAGGGGGCCCTCTAGATATAGCTTCTCGATAGGCCATGCCTCTGATTTAAAAAGCATATCGTCTGTCTGAACATATGCTTGACGTCAGTCCAAAACAAACAACCATTCATTTTCTATGACGATTTGTATTATTGTTTCATGACGAAATTTTATGTTTCGTCACAAAAGTACAAGGGGCGACGACGCTTGATACAATTAATGACGAACATAAACAAGTTGTCACAGAAAATAGATTTTCCATGACAAAAGTTGACAACGTCACGACATTTTCGTCATAGATAATCACTTTTCTTGTAGTGTATTGGCAAAAGCTAATTGTACATTGCAAACTTACAATTTAGAGTATATATATAGCACACAAAAAGCAAAGTCTTGTAGTGTGCCCATCCGACCTGTAGGTAATTGACAAGGCATAAATCCCTAGAAAGATTGTGTTGATAAAATCCCTGTAACCTGCGATGATAAGAAGTCTTCGAAGGCTCACTATCTTTTCCACCTAAAAATAACATAATAAGCAAGGTTGAGTACTTTCGTTACTCGCAAGACTTAAGGTGGTATTCACAAATGCAATAATGCAAGCTGAATCAAAGGAGGCTACTACAGTTAATTTGCATAAAGCGAAATTGAATTTGCAAATCAAGTTGTAGTTTCTCAGATGAAATTTGTAAGAACAAGTTTGATTGATAAGAAATAAGTAAAGCATAAGTAGTACTCCTAGTCCTTCGCGAGCAATGAAATCCTCCAAATCTTGCCAATCATGACACAATATGGTTTTCGCCAACACGTGGCAAATCAAATAGACCCAAACATTTTGAAAATAGTAAAATCTAACATTGGAATGACTTCACCAAGTGCCCTTGACCGCAGGCACGACTAATCGATTTCTGCAGAGGTGTACAGTTTTACTCACAAGACATGACTGACTCTTTGTGCAGATTATTAGCACACTTCCTTTGGTGTGCCGTCAGAGAGTCATGACATAACCATTACATTACCTAGACTTAACTTTGCACCAACATCGGGACATTAAACCCATACTATGATAGAAGAACTCAGAGCATAAAAATGATAGAACTTCCCATAGCATGGTGTACACCGTTGTATTAGTAAGTATTGCTCCCAACACCTCGGCGAGGGCACCCCGTCAAGCAAACTTTGAAAGGAGAGCCCGCACTACTTCGGCCTTCCAATGTGCAAAGCTATATCTATGTAACTTAATAGGTTAAGCTGCCCCATTCCAACACTTGTGGTTGTACAAATTTCTTGGATCAATAGCGTCCCATTGTTTGGTCCTTAATCGACCCGAGCGATACTTCACCCTACACTACGTGCAAATCCATTTGTACATCGGCTATTGCCAATAATAGCCCACGTCAAAAACCACAGTTTTATTTTAGGTTTTTAATCAAAATACTAGTAACCAATAGTGTCATATCCAACCTTTTTAAATTCTCAAGAATCAATTTTGATCTGATCATCTACATAGCTGCTAATAAAGCATGGCTAAACAAGGTTAATATGTAATCGCATATACCCATGATGACATTAAGTAATGTCTATCCTTAATCTATGGTTATCAAGGTTCACATGTCCATACTTATCAAGAAAGTTTTATGAGACAACAGTATATCTACCAGTACCACAAAATAGCGAATTTACGGAAATAAGCGCATGTATGAAACAATTTGATAAACAAAATAAAAATTAAATACCGGGATCAATATGATCAAAGGGGGTGCTTGCCTTGCTTAATCATTGTTTTTGACGAAGTCGAGGTTGCAGCTGACATAGTCGACGACAGAATCAGTGGCGTCGAGTTTTACACATTGTTCAATCGGAAATATAGCAAATAACAAACTTCAATAAGGGCAAAACGAAGACAGATAGAAAACAAAATAAGGAACCATTGAAGAAAATTAGAATATTTTAGGGTTTGGATTGGATGATTCGACATTCTCATGTTTTAGTTGATTAAGTGTTTATATAGTTAATAGCTTTCAAGTTGAGTGATGCACGATTCCTCTTATAGATATCCATTCTTGTTTTATGAATTCAAGAAGCTAAATTATGTACTCTTATATTTATAATTTTGAATTCAAAATACAAAAATTATTTGGATTAATATAATTAAAACATTAGTTATCTTATTGAGTGTTATGTATAAATAGTACTTAATTCTTAATTGATTTCACATGAGAGTTTGTTTTGAATATGTTAGATCTATTAAGTTAGGCTACTGGTTATGTATTTATGGTTTTTAAGAAGGTTTTGGTGATACAACATCTTAACTAGAGATTTCTTCATTATTACTGAGTTCATTTATTCATATTATAAAGTTGAGAAATCATAATACTTAAGGTTATTTTGCTAATAGGATTTATATGCAAAACATGACGAAATTAGATTATTTCTTCATACTAGGGTAGTCTTTACTTTGAGGAGTAATCCCAAGTTGATTTTATAAATTTTAAGATTTAGACGAGACACTATATTCATTGTTGAAACAACTTATATGGTATTAGGGTTTTCGTTATAAGGAATCAGATTAGTAAGATAGAGCACATGACTAATACTTAGCCCTATGTGCTTTGCATGCGAGGTGATTTATACATGTTGGGATCTACAAAATAAGACTATTGGCTGTATTTACATGGTTACACAATGTTTCTTGCGACACAAGTATTTTATCTACAGATTTCTTAAGTTCAACTATTCATATAATGCGTTTTGGCGACCATAACATTTAGAGTTATTGCACTAGCAGGATTTAGATGAAAAGCAAGTTGTATTAAGAATATTTCTAGAATATGGTAGTCCATATACTAAAGAGTGTTTCTAGGCTAATCTTTTGAAACTTTGCATTTAGACGAGATATTTTATGAGCTGTTGAAAAGGCTTAAGTGTTTCTAAATTCTACGCGATAAAGGTTCAGTTTCCAATTTAGATTTGCGACTGCACCTTATAATATTATTTATCCATTTTTAGGCATTATCAGGGGATATTTCTAAGAGTGTTTTAAAGTTGATTCCGTGATATTTTGCTTTTATCCGAGATAGTTTATAAGTATATGAAGATTAAAGTTTTTTTTATAAATTTAATTCAAACTAGTTCTTTTTGCCAACTATCATGACCTTATCTTTAAGAATATGCTAAGATTAGCTTTACATGGCTCCAACCTTCAATTTAGGATATTTTATTTATATATATAAAGTTCTTAAGTTCACTTATAGCATATGAAAGTGTATTTCGGCTAAGAGGCTTAAGCATAAGCTATAACATATTTTAATGACTTTGTTGTATGGTATGATATGATTTATCTAGGATCTAGTTTTTCCTGGATCAAGACTTTACTTTTCATCACCTATACATGTATACGTTCTTCTACGTAGATAAGGCTTATACTCTTGATACAAACTAAATTTGTGCATATGTATCATTTTAGTGTTTTTCCCTTTCAAAAACATTTCAATAGTAATAAATTCGTTGACCTATTCTAAAATATATGCACATATACACTTCTGTTAGTTATCCTACATATGTTTATATACATACATACACACTACCACTATTCATATACACACATATATACACCTTTTATATTTGAGTCATTCTGATCTTAAAGCTAATTCAAATCAAGATTATTATTTAAACATTTTGACATATTTAGGAGTTTTACTGACATATTAGTATTTAGAAATCAGTTTTACTTATTTTGTATTTCTTTTGCACAATTTATGCATTTTTAATATTTAAAGTATTGAAATTAATCTTTAACGAAAATGATTCAAACAAAGATGAAATTCAATATTTTTATATATTTGAGTTGCTGGAAGTATAAGGATTTCATTAGAATTAGTTTTATTCAATTACCAGTTTGTTTGCAAAAGTTTTGTATGTAACATATCTTTAGACCTTTCCTTTAAATTTGAATTTAGAATTAACTCAATGCTCATTTACAAAATATTTTTACTTATTCTGAAAATAATTGATTTTATATGATTTCAGAAATTTATTTCATTTTATTTGGACTTATAGTGTAAAAGTTACAAATACTTGAATGTTTTTCGGGTAATGAATAATTCGGAGAAAATGCCAAATACGCTTTCCTTTCACTGAAGACGTATTTATGATTTACGCGGGTTTCTTTTGAACTCAGCCTTAGTCACCGACATGTGGGGCCCACATGGCAGCGTGAACGGTGCTCATTCGTGACTGGCTTTCTGACCCCACTGCGCAGCGACTAGGCAAGCGCAAGGGAGGGCATGTGACTGATAGCCCGACCCCACCTGCAGTGAGACCGAACAGAGGCCGGCGGTTTTGGGCTCGCCGACGGCGAACCACAGCCGATTAGGAGGAATGGGTTCCACGGTGAGCTTCAACAGGGTAAGGCGATCCTAGTGGTCTGGTTCCTGAGGCTCAGGGGTGACCGGAGCATAGCTCCCAACGGAGCTCGGTGGCCAATAATGGCGGCGATGGCCGCGGTGAAGGTGTGAGCCAACACAGGTGTGGCATAAAAGCATTTGAGCATCAATAAGCTCAGAGAAGTTCATTTCACCGGTTAATGTAGTTGAAGCTTGACCGTAACGCACCGCCACCAGTCGCCGATCTTGAGGAAGAAAGGCTCCGAAGCGGCGGCTTTCATCTGGTGAACTCTGAAGCAAAATGGAGCAGAATGATCAATAGGTGATCGAGCCATGGCTGTACAAAACAATTGGAAAGAGACTCTATCAATTACTCAATTGAACCCAGATCTTGCTCTCGGTGTTTGGCGGTAAAGATGACACCGACGAGCTCTGGCGATGATCTAGCTGCGTGATGGCGGTAAGGGTGTATTGGTGAGTTGCTAGGCCCAGGAAGGAGCTCAGGTCGCTGCTTAAATAGGCAGCAAGAAGTTCAGCCACAGGGTTTGAACGCGGAGGGTAAATGGCGGCGAGGTTCTGTTCTTTATCGCCAGTGCAACCGGAAAATGCAGAGAGCAGGGCATGGCTGAATGGCGGTTGTCTCATCGCCAATACGGGCATCAGTGAGTTGGGCGCCGTTTTGGCTTGCCACAACAAGGAAAATGGGAACTGAATCGCTACCGTGGCAACTCTACGGCCGAGAAGGGAGGGAACTGAGAGGAAAAGAAAGCAAAGGGACTGACTGGTGGGCCAGAGTTGGCAGTGCTACAGGGCTTGTCTCACTGGAGATCAGGACCTACCTGGCATAAAAACAGTGACAGGCCTCTAGTCAGTTCTTCCAGCTCATCCAAAACGCACCACCCTCATTAAATGAGAGATCATTTCAGGTCTAACATATCTGAATCTTTTTGACCAAGGTCTCCTGGTAGTGTTTATCTCCCAGTAAAAAGTTTAGGCCAAAATATTCTATATAAAAATTATAAGAATTCTGAAATTAGAGACTGCCCAGAAATTCCTTTTTGGATTTTATTTTATTTAAGGGTGAGAATGATATGATTTATTTTTCAAACTTTTTGTCAGAGTTTTATTTGGGTTGAATATGTTTTCATAAAAATTTAAAACCAATATATTTTATATTTATTTTCTAAAAAATTCTGACATGCTGATTTTCAGATTTTTAGAGTTTCTGTTTCTGAATTTTAAAAGGATTTAAATGACATTATTAATTTTGTATATTTTACCAGAGGTGAATATTGTATTGAGGATATTATGGTAAATTTTCCAGCCGCATATGTTGTACGAATATGTTTACTAAATTCTGTTCATACACTGTTTGAGGGTCAAAAGGTGTCTTTTCAATAATTATTTTATTACCCTTTGCATTAAAATTCATTTGTCAGATGAAATCATTCACATGAGTGTTCAAGATATTTAATATCAATTTTTCAAGATTTGAATTTTTCCTTTTTATCTTTTACCATTATCCATTCATTAATTTCATTATTTTATTTTTCATTAAAGCCAAAAATCCAGGAAATTCCAATAAAGATTAGCAATGCCAAGAAAATTCAGAAATAATCACATTTAAATTCAAAATATATATTCTTATTTTATTTGTATTTTTAGAATGTTACAAAGAAGACTAGCAAGTTTTTGAACACCACGGTAAATGATCATGTAGCATTGTGATTTGCTTTTTTTGTACTTTACTTTCTTGCAATTTACATTCTTATAATTAAATTTCTTGCTTATCATCTAGGATTGCAAACTTTGAGTTTGGCATAGGTTGTTGGTGTACTTAGTTGAGACTAATCAATTTAGTCTTTAATTGTACAAAATTGTTTTGATTTACGCTTCAACATATAAAACCGGTTTCGACCCAATAAAAAGAACTTTAAAACCGCCTATTAATCCCTCTAATTAGCCTTCTCGACCTTACAAAACCGTGGTGTTCAACTCACAACTCGAAAGGTCACAGCTCAAAAAGTAGTCTGACTTGTACTGTGCTTGGAGGGTTTGCTGATTGCTAGATTATAACCCTTCGTAGTTTCGTCGTCCAATTCATAGAGATTGAATCCTTGTGCTCACTATGCTATCATAATCCAGTATGCGTGTCTATCCAACGGCTCTGATTCAATCTTGTCAGTTTGTCACTGGATCTTTTCTATTCAATGCTATGAACCAAATAGGATGTCCCTGCGTGTTTCACGTATGAGTTTGTCTTCTTGTTTTGATTGCTGTCCAGAACGTACCAGTACATGGCCACATTACACGTGAAGATTGTAGCAGGTCCAGCAAGTAATGACTGGTTTGAAGCAGAACAGGGGAGCTGGCTGGGTGTGCGAGGGGACTCACTTTCTTTGCCTGGTCAGTGATTTGTCAACATTTCTTGGTATGGCATACTCCTACATGGTACCATTTGTCTGATCGGTGTGTAAGGGTGCAAGTGGACGTGGGCTGCTCATCAGCCCACTAAATCTAGCTCGCAAAAAACATTAAGTGAGATTTCACAAATCAATTTACGAAATTATGTCACAGTTGCAGGAGACCCGTATGGCCCACTAAAATCAATTTACGAAATTATGTGGTACTTGCAGGCAGTGGCGAAGCCAGAAAGTTCCAAAGAGGGGGCTTAAAAAACAGACATCCAAAATCAACTACTATGACTATCGACATATTGTAAAATAGTTGAAATTTAAATTGTATATAATATAAGTATGTAACTATGAAGGGAGAAAAACGTACCGTTCATTGCTTCAAAATAGTTGACAGTTGATATTTACGAGTTTTCATGTTCTGAAAACGTTGTAAGATATCTTCCATATCAATCTTTGTAAACACGTCTCGCTCAATATAGTATACCATAAGATCATTTAACCGGTCATTACTTATCTTATTATGCAGATCCGTCTTAATAATCTTCATTCCGAGAAAGCCCTTTCAAGCTAGTATTTGTCCCCACAGTAAAATTAGTGCCAATTCAATTAGTCTATAGACCAATGGATAAACCAGGTGCTTCTTTGCTTGAACCATCTTTACAGCGAAGCTAGCAAGATCATCATTACTTTCAAATTCATCTCTTGATTCTCTTCTCACGTCATTAACAAATAAGTGAAGTTGTTCTTCCAAAATAACACGGTCATATGCCGAAAAATCATCAGAATATATTTCTGAAAGTCGCATAAGCTTGCCATGATCAAAGTTTGCAAATGAATCTCTCGGATCTAAACAAGCAATGCATCTCAAAAGCTCTGTAGAAGTTTCACTAAATCGACTCTCTAACTCTACAGCAAGGGAATCAATCACAACGAGAAAAATATCAACATAATAATAATGATGATAAGTGACAAATTGCCTTTCACGTCTCATATGACCTCTAGCATGCTTTCGATCTTCCATATTGGGCACTGGAATTTCTGAAGCACTACAAAACTTCTTTACTTCTTCTAAAAGTGTTTCCCATCCATTTTCTCTAAATTGTTGTAGACGGGCTTTCACACTAGAAAGAAGTATCATGGCATTAACAATGTTTTGATCCTTTTGCTGCAAGAGACGTGACAAATCATTTGTCATACTTAATATTTTGATCATGAGATGCAAGATAAACACAAAGTCAAAGGTTTCCATTGTTTCCATCAATCCATTTGCTCTTCCTCTTTGACTCATATCAAATCCATCTTCATTAACATTCTTTAGAACTGTCAACACTGAATCCCACATCATATTAAAATGAATTAGAGTTGTAAGATGTGAACCCCATCTAGTTTCACCTGGCCTTACTAAAGAAGTCTCCTGATTCTTGCCTTTTCCTGTAACTATCTCACCTTTCTTCAATTTCTCAACCATGCGCTCATGATGATCCTAGAGTAATGCATCTTTTCTTTTGCAAGAAGCTCCAACAATGTTGACAATCATAGTGACATAATTAAAAAAATCACTAACAACTCGACTACTCTTGGCAACAGAAACTACTACCAATTGTAGCTGATGTGCAAAGCAATGTACATAGTAAGCATGCGAGTTCTCATTTAAAATTAGTGTCTTTAAACCATTAAACTGACCTCACATGTTCGATGCATCATCATAGCTTTGTCCTCTGAGTTTAGATAGAGACAAACCAAAGCGAGCAAATAACAAGTCCAAAACTGTTTCTAGTGAAGCAGAAGATGTATCCGTAACATGCTCAACAGCAATAAATCTTTCAATTACTTGACCTTGCTTATTAACAAACCTGTATGAAAAAAATAAGAATGAAAATCTTATATACTTAACACTTAATAGTAACAAAATGACTAACATTATTGATAAACTAACCTCAAAATCACGGCCATTTGTTCCTTAATTGATACATCTCGTGACTCATCAACTAATAGAGAGAAACAAATATCCCCAATTTCATCCATAATGACCTTTGTCACCTCATCAGCACATGATTTTACCAAGTCCTTTTGAATTGGTGGTGAAGTCATCAAATTATTTGCTGGAGCATTATCAATTGCATGGCAAACCTCTGTGACCTCATTTTTATACCATTCTAATAGTTCCTTAAAGTTACCTTTATTTGAAGAACTAAATGATTCATCATGTCCACGAAAAGCAAGACCTTGTGACAAAAGAAACCGAACAACCTTTGTAACAAGAGCTGCTTAACTCTATATTGAACTCGCATATCATTCGTGCAAGTTTCTATCACTTGTCGAATACTTTGCTCTTGATTTTTGAAAGCCTCACATAAGCCTCTTGCGTTGCTGTGAGAACTATTGACTCCACCAACATGTTTACGGAATGATTCTTTCGCCTTCTTCCAATTGGAAAAACCATCCTTTGTGAACACATCATTTGCAAAACAATCAAACCCTGGTTGTTTGAAAAGATAACAGTAAAAATAAAATACCGCATCTTTCTCTATGCTATATTCTAGCCAATCAAAATCATTAAACCATGTCTTTTTAAAGCTTCTTGAAATATTTCCCTGCTATTTACTGGGAAAATTATGACCGACTGGTTGGCATGGACCTTTTAACAAGTATGACCTTCTCACATCATCTCTAATTTTAGACTCGTATTGTTCAATTGGCTTGCGCAATCCTGGATCGGCAACAATGTCACTTGGGCTCAATTCAACATTAATACGAGCTTTCTTTTGTATGGTAGAAGGATCCAAATCTCTAGGTTGAGATGGTGACTCCTCGGTCTCTTCTAACGGTTTTGATGTTGACAAGGGTTGAAAGAATCTCTTCATTGAAAGAATTTACTATTGTTTAGCCAATCAATTTATCAATCTGTTCATCAAGAATCCACAATTATTTAGCCAATTAGGATTTGAATAAGAAAATAATTAATCTCCATATACAAATCAAGAAACACATGAGTTGCTAATTAATACCTTCCTCGGTTCTTGTGCGTGCTGCAGAGAAGTGGCTCGGCAATCGGCATGCGCTCGCTACTGATCGAGGCAAGACACCGAGACGGCAATTGTCGGTAAGACGTCCGTTTCCTGCGGACCTGCGGTGCGCACCGCGCGGGCAGCCTCACGCCGTCACGACTCACACGCGAAGTGACGAAGATCGAAGACGGAAGATGCTGAGACGGCGAGACGCTCAGACACTGAGACGCAGACGCGAAAGCTAGAAGACGAACCAACAGAAGTCGCGAATCGTGATTTGCCTCACGCGGTCACGCCACCTTTGCCCTCTGTGCTACACTGCTACGCATCTACTCAGCCACGCAGCCACAAAGGGGCCTTCTTTTCCTAATCGCTGGGCAGCCTGGGCTAATGGGCTGTGACGGGTTCGGGGTGGGCTCTAGCCCCACCCAGCCCCCTGGACGCCTCCGCCTCTGCTTGCAGGAAACCCACATAGCCCACTAAGGGTCCGTATAGCCCACTAAGGCTCTTTTACGAGTATACAATGAGTCAGCAAAGTGAGTCGCTACTCGCTATGGTTGAAGCAGTGCTAAGGCTCTGATACAATGAAGCGGTGATCCCGTGGTCACCAGTTTCGATATTTGGCCACATACTACCAAGTGCAGAGAAACGCCTACCTGTATAGGGTACATGTCATCATCCCGAGTCAGCTCAACTTGCGGTGGGTCGAGAACATGCATCAAACGAAGCCATGTGAGTGGGGTGTACAGCTGAAGGTACTCGCTAGTACGACGATGGGTTGTATGGGCCATATTCCCTGATTAAATCCTCAATGGCCCTAGCTGACTTCGAGACCCCTGAGCCATATATTGGGCCTAGTTCATATGCCTGCCCTATGCACCTTCCTAGATTGCCTAGGGAAAAAAAGGCCAATCTGCTAGTCACGGTTAGAGCATACCACATATATTCACAAGAAGAAACACTTGCATGTATGATGCGACCAATGCTAGGTATCCCAATGGAACTGGGAACTCCTACCATAGCTCAAACTGCCTCATCACATATTGCACCGCATAGTCCTCGATGAAGATGTCAAAAACAAGCTTCCTACATGTGTACCGGTACATCTGGTCCTTCCTGTAGACACTAGACAACCTGAGAGGTGTGTGGTTGTACACCAGCCCCTACGGGTACAACTCCCACCACACCTAGAGCCAGCTCATCTATGAAGTAGTCGTACACATTGTGAACCTGCAGACCGCCCTATTGAGGCTACGAAGGAGAAGGAAATTAGGACACAACAAATAAAGCAAATGAACATAAGGTAGCACTGCCATTTGTAATAAGCACTTATCCTCCTATGGCACTACAGCTAACCCATTGTTGGGCACTTGATATTATCGCTGTCGTACATCTCGACGCCATACACCCTATCGTGCACCCACAATCATCTGATCTGGAAACACTCAAATGACCAGAGCATCAATAGGTCACAACCAAATACAACAGTCACAAAGGGAATGGTACATAGCGCACAACATAGTTGAACTCCAGCTGAATCGTGGTACCACCTTGACATTAGCATCAATGATCGCCTAGGCAAACTAGATGACGTGGGCATCGATAGAATCTCTGTGTGTACTCGTGAACATCACCCAATCCAAACAACCACAACAGGTATGCCTCGAGGTGACGTGCAACTTGGTAGTCGTTCACGCCAAGAGCCATCCTCTCAATATGACAGACAAATTATGCATTAGATCGGAATAGATGACATCGTAAGTGTGCAAAAATAGTATTACAAATACTTAGAACATACGTATCCACCTAAACATCGGACCGTGCCTCTATCGATCCCCGAAGACCTCATAGGCCAGCACCCCTGACTGTGGTGAAGGGAGATCTCTATCGAACCTCTGCGAAAGCTTGTCTCGCCAGTCATCCCTAGACTCCTTTCACACAATTGAGGAACTATTGATCAGTCACCCGGTGAGCACAGACATGTCCTATAAAGTGGTGGAAAGTGTGCATCTCCATTCGCCAATGATCCACAAGAGCGGTGAGGGTTTAAGCGGTTTAAAGGGAAGCACTATTAAAAAAATTGAAGGGTGCTCTTTTTTATCGAGAAACAAGGTTTGGTTGACCACTTAACCTGCACCCTGGACCATCCTCCTCTTCGGTGTCCTACAATATCTATGCAAGAGGAAGAAGTTCGGCGACTCCCAACCTACAATGCAACATTGCATAAAGAAGTTAGTAACATCTCATATTGCCAACATTAGGGAATGTTGTATCAAACATTTCGTAGAGGATATACATGGAGAACCAGCACGGGTCAAGCCTCCAATGCTTTGCCGTAGTGTGTGTCACTAGCACTACTAGGTCAATGGGAGCCTGTCCCTCTATGGGAGGAGAGGAACATAGTTGTCTATGGTGCGGATAGTCCAACCCACGGTCCAGCAGGCCGTATAGCCAAGCATCACCACCACCCTGCCCCGCCATGTCTTTCGAACAAGAAACAAGTTAGTACTCCCTTTGTCCAAGTTTATAAGACATTTTTCTTCTTAGCACATAGACCAAGAAGACATTACAAATGACTAGATTACCCCTAATTATTATCACTAAATAATGTACTCAATGCAAAGATGGATATTTATTAGGGGTATAGAGGGAACATCACACTAATTTTGTATTGGAATATAAAATACGCCCTATATTTATGGACAAGACCATTCAAAAAAATAATCCTTATAAACTCGAACGAAAGGGGTAACATTTATTAACAGTAATTGATGAAACGAAGTAGTCATAAATTGACACAATTGAAAATAATAGCAGTAAGAAGGTGTAATAGCAACAAAACATACAGTTGCACATTATTAGTCGTTTACATAAATTGTTTAAACTATAGTACGCAACGTACATAACACAAGCATAAAATGTAACACTCAATACATTAGCATAGAATGAAAATAACAAACAAACTATAGGTAGACACAATCACAAATGAAATCTAGCTTGTTAATCTGCAACTTGTCAACCTCATGGATGGCCTCTCTCCTAATTAAGCTTCACACGGCTTGTTCTGCTTTGCGCACTTTTTTCTTCTATATGATCGTACTCACTACACAGGATGCATCTCCTGACATGGCCTCCAACTTCAAACTTTTCTATGTCGTTTTGGATGTGATGAGTCTGTCGATGGCCCTTGACACCTTTAGCATGTCCATATTAGGGATTCATATCCTATTGGACACATCATTCTCTATGAAGTTCCCAACAACACAGAATTCATGGATCTTCCCAACCCAAGTCTGAACCAACATTTCCTTGTTGATGTAGGGAGATATGAATGGTTCAGTTCTAACCAAATGTGGCCACATGCAGCCAACACATGAGAGCATGGCTTGTGGAGAAGATAGAGCTTTCTACATGTGCACTCACAATTATTGTTGCCCTCATGTCCTAGTCTTACCTCGTGCGTGATCGTGCCACTTGCTATTCCTAACCCCTCTCTATTCCTCAATGTTACCTCGAAGCAATGTTCCTTGGTGCCCATAACGATGACTGGGTGCATTTGGGCCTTCTTGCTCTTATCAGCCACGTAGTTCATCATCAAGGTAGAATAGAGCATAGATGCATTCAGCAAATGCAGTGTATCAGAAGTGTGTCTACCCTTGAATCACTTGATTGTGCCTTGCAACGAGGAGCATACCGCATAGGCCCCTTGATGCAGCCTAACTCACCACTCCGACTTTGTTTGTTGATCCTCACATGCAATCCAAGTGCAAAGCTCAATTTAGTGTCGTTATGTAACAAGAAGGCAAGAAAGAAAATATGGCCAAGGGAAAGGAGGAGTGGAAGGATGAGGGAGAGTAGTTGGAACCCTAAAGCATGAGAAGTATATTGTGCCATCATTGTGTAAACCATATGGAGGCAACACATGTGGTAGCTATGGCCACATGGGTAGCGTGAGCATACCTACATGGGCAAAGGCCGCATGGGCCTCATGGATGAAGGGTGAGTGGGCTGGCACATGGTTTGGGAATATAAAAGGAGCATAAAGTCGTGGAAGAGAAGTAAGGAGAGAGTCCAACTAGGTTTGGAGAGAAAGAATGAAATCAACTTGGATTGACAGCATAGGTTGAATGGAAACATCCATAATTCTCACATCCAAGCTCAGATTGTGGCATTCTTGGACTTTCTAGAATGCTCAAAAGATTATCTTCATATCACTCAATTACGCCAAGTTTCAATTTTGCTCCCTTCTATCTTTAATCTAACTGACAAGTTTTAGCCTAGCGGTTGGCCAAATTTAAGTTTTAAGTTATAATGTCTTTTAATCTCTTATAGTACTAGTTATATATGTTTAGGAGCTAAGTTTGAGTTGGTTTTGATATGTTCGTTCATGCATGAGCATCAATATAAGGTCAAGGGGTGTAACCCATGTAAAGATATTAGAGTTCATGCATTAAATAAAATACCAGAAAATCGCCATGGTGTTTGGCGGCCATGATTGAGTGTGTACAAGGTTTTCCCATCTAGGATTTGAGTGAGGCTAGTGCAAGATCAAGAACACACTATTCTTAAGATTGACTATCGAATCTACACAATTCCCCACCTTTGATTCGTGTTCATCTTGTGATCATAGTTTAAGGGTTCCAAATGAGATTGTTTCTTGCTAGCTTTGCTAGTCAAGTGTGATCTCTACATACCTATCAAGCTTTACGGTGCAAGGAGAGAAGAAGAGGGTATTGTTTGGTTGGAACTACCCCCACCACCCAAACCCTAGTATCCTTGGCCATCGTCCACATCTAATGAAAGGAAGGAGTGCTTTTCGGCTAGGGATTCCAACACAAGACTGAACCTTAATTTCTACTTTTGGCTGTGCGCATCAAGCGAAGGGAATTGCGACTGAAAGTGTGTACCATGAAGATCGGGCCACCCCTACGTGTCGACACCTAGTTGATCTATATCACCCTCGATCACCCAATTGTACACCTTCGCTAGGTTGGTCATCATTACACCATACCTTGCATCATCTGATTTGTGTAGCAAGGCCAATTTCTCCACTAGCTCAACCTCAATCCTCGATGTCGACCTTCTCAATTATGGTTGGTCAATCTCTGGCAAAGACTCCAAGTGTTCGGGTTTTTCAGTTGTGCTTCCTGTATTTTGCTTATTCCTCTCCTCGACTTTCTTGGTCGTCAACTTATCTAGCTTCTCTTAGATTATATCAAACTTCCTTTTAATTGATTCTGCTTTGTAGAACCTCTTGGACGAGTTCATCGACTTCTTGCTTTTGAACTACTTAAAGAAATTGGCACTAAGGTGCTACATGCACCAACGATTATGCATGCCATGCGTGGATAAGGCTATCTGGATCTTCTGTTGCTTCTTGAGAGCCTTCATCACCTCGCATGATAGTCATGTATTATGCAAATGTATGGGTGTTCAACAACTCTAACCTTAAGATGCCTGAAGAACCACAACTAAATATCAAAGTTTTCACTCTCAATGAATGCAACAACCACCGAGAGGATCTAATTGTTGCCATCCACACCGATTGCTATCAAGATGTATCTGCCCTTTGTACTTCCTAGTCAATAATGTTCTATTGACACACATTAGGGGCAATGCTGAAAGGCATCAACGTAGCCATCAGATGCTAGCAAAGCCCATTGCATTACCATGTAATCTAACAGATTCTCTAAAACTTTATGCTTCACTATGATAGATGTATTGGGGTTTCTCTGTTGTAGCACATGAAGCACATGATGGAGATTGTTGTAGACGGACTCAAACGTGCTGAACCTCCTCTCCATTGCCTTCTGCTTTACCCTCCATGCCTTTGCGTAGCTGATCTTGTAACAGTACCTCTTCTCAATGGCTAAATGATGTATTATGCTCCAATGTCATTCTCCACAATCTCCCTATACATGGTATTTGCAATGAATAAAGAAGTGAGGTTGCAATGTTTTGGCAGTACATTGCTCATAATACACGAGTGGACCTCCACCTTCAACACGTTCCATACTTTGGATTGTATGAGTGAATGCACTAAGGACACCCATCTTTCTCAAACTTCACAATGTACTACTCTTTGTTTGATTTCAAAACCTTAGACAATCTCTGCATTGACATCGCCCATAATTTGATGGGATCCTAAAAAGTTAACTTATCTCGCATATATAGCATGAACATGCACCTTATTCTCGCCAATACCCCATCTTGGATCATGCCCATCATTCACAACTAGGCCTCCCACATCATATATGTTCCATGCATCGAGCACCACCGCCTTGAGGAAACCAAACTATAGTCCTTAACCTCGTCCTCTTCCAATGCCACTTTCATTGCTTCAAAATAGTTGACGAGTTGATATTCTGAGTTTTCATGTTACAAAGCGTTGTAAGATATCTTCCATATCAATCTTTGTAAACACGTCTCGCTCAATATAGTATACCATAAGATCATTTAACCGGTCATTACTTATCTTATTGCATGAGATCTGTCTCTTAATAATCTTCATTCTTAGAAAGCCCTTTCAAGCGTAGGCTGTCCCCCACGAATAAAATTAGTGCCAATTCAATTAGTCTATAGACCAATGGATAAACCGGTGCTTCTTTGCTTGAACCATCTTTCTTGAAGCTAGCAAGATCATCATTACTTTCAAATTCATCTCTTGATTCTCTTCTCCGTCATTAACAAATAAGTGAAGTTGTTCTTCAAAATAACACGGTCATATGCGAAAAATCATCGAATATATTTACGAAAGTCGCATAAGCTTGCCATGATCAAAGTTTGCAAATGAATCTCTCGGATCTAAACAAGCAATGCATCTCAAAAGCTCAGTAGAAGTTTCACTAAATCGACTCTCTAACTCTCTGACGAGGAATCAATCAAGCGAGAAAAATATCAACATAATAATAATGATGATAAGTGACAAATTGCCTTTCACGTCTCATATGACCTCTAGCATGCTTTCGATCTTCCATATTGAGCCTTGGAATTTCGAAGCACTACAAAACTTCTTTACTTCTTCTAAAAGTGTTTCCCATCCATTTTCTCTAAATTGTTGTGAACGGGCTTTCACACTAGAAAGAAGTATCATGGCATTAACAATGTTTTGATCCTTTTCTTTGCAAGAGGCGTGACAAATCATTTGTCATACTTAATATTTTGATCATGAGATGCAAGATAAACACAAAGTCAAAGGTTTCCATTGTTTCCATCAATCCATTTGCTCTTCCTCTTTGACTCATATCAAATCCATCTTCATTAACATTCTTTAGAAGCATCAACTTTGAATCACATCATATTAAAATGAATTAGAGTTGTAAGATGTGAACCCCATCTAGTTTCACTGGCCTTACTAAAGAAGTCTCTGATTCTTGCCTTTTCACTTAACTATCTCACCTTTCTTCAATTTCTCAACCATGCGCTCATGATGATCCTAGAGTAATGCATCTTTTCTTTTGCAAGCTCCAACAATGTTGACAATCATAGTGACATAATTAAAAAATCACTAACAACTCGACTACTCTTGCGAGAAACTACTACCAATTGTAGGTGATGTGCAAAGCAATGTACATAGTAAGCATCGAGAGTTCTCATTTAAAATTAGTGTCTTTAAACCATTAAATGACCTCACATGTTAGATGCATCATCATAGCTTTGTCCTCTCGAGTTTAGATAGAGACAAACCAAAGCGAGCAAATAACAAGTCCAAAAGCTGTTTCTAGTGAAGCGAGAAGATGTATCCGTAACATGCTCACAGACAATAAATCTTTCAATTACTTGACCTTGCTTATTAACAAACACATATGAAAAAATAAGAATGAAAATCTTATATACTTAACACTTAATAGTAACAAAATGACTAACATTATTGATAAACTAACCTCAAAATCACGGCCATTTGTTCCTTAATTGATACATCTCGTGACTCATCAACTAATAGAGAAAACAAATATCCCCAATTTCATCCATAATGACCTTTGTCACCTCATCTTGACATGATTTTACCAAGTCCTTTTGAATTGGTGGTGAAGTCATCAAATTATTTCTTTGGAGCATTATCAATTGCATGGCAAACCTCTGTGACCTCATTTTTATACCATTCTAATAGTTCCTTAAAGTTACCTTTATTTGAAGAACTAAATGATTCATCATGTCCACAAAAGCAAGACCTTGTGACAAAAAAGCGAACAACCTTTGTAACGATAGCTAAGCGAACTCTATATTGAACTTCGCATATCATTAGTGCAAGTTTCTATCACTTGTCGAATACTTTGCTCTTGATTTTTGAAAGCCTCACATAAGCCTCTTGCGTTCTTTGTGAGAACTATTGACTCCACCAACATGTTTACGGAATGATTCTTTCGCCTTCTTCCAATTGGAAAAACCATCCTTTGTGAACACATCATTTGCAAAACAATCAAACCACAGTTGTTTGAAAAGATATGATAAAAATAAAATACGCATCTTTCTCTATGCTATATTCTAGCCAATCAAAATCATTAAACCATGTCTTTTTAAAGCTTCTTGAAATATTTCCACTGCTATTTCTTTGGGAAAATTATGACGGCCCGGTTGGCATGGACCTTTAACAAGTATGACCTTCTCACATCATCTCTAATTTTAGACTCGTATTGTTCAATTGGCTTGCGCAATCTGGATGGCAACAATGTCACTTGGGCTCAATTCAACATTATCTGAGCTTTCTTTTGTATGGTAGAAGGATCCAAATCTCTAGGTTGAGATGGTGACTCCTCGGTCTCTTCTAACGGTTTTGATGTTGACAAGGGTTGAAAGAATCTCTTCATTGAAAGAATTTACTATTGTTTAGCCAATCAATTTATCAATCTGTTCATCAAGAATCCACAATTATTTAGCCAATTAGGATTTGAATAAGAAAATAATTAATCTCCATATACAAATCTGATAAACACATGAGTTGCTAATTAATACCTTCCTCGGTTCTTGTGCGTGCTGTAGAAGTGGCTCGGCAATCGGCATCATGCGCTCTTGATCGAGGCAAGACCAAGGCGGCAATTGTCGGTAAGGCGTCCGTTTCTGCGGACTGCGGTGCGCCGCCTTGGAAGCGACCTCATGGCAATCACGACTCACCGCAGTATGAAGATCGAAGGACGGAAGATCTTGCGAGGCAAGGAGGCTTTCGAGACTTTGAGGCAGCGAAAGAAAGCTAGAAGGCGAACCAACGAAGTCGGTCGTGATTTGCCTCCGCAGTCCATCCGCCACCTTTGCCCTCTGCTACTTGCTCGCATCTACTCGATACCTTGACCACAAGGGCCTTCTTTTCCTAATCATTTGGGCGCACAGGGCTAATGGGCTGTCATGCCGGGTTCGGGGTGGGCTCTAGCCCCTTGACCCCTGGGCGCCTCGCCTCACCTTGCGAGAAACCCACATAGCCCACTAAGGGTCCGTATAGCCCACTAAGGCTCTTTTATGAGTATACAAATGAGTCGGCAAAGTGAGTCGCTACTCGCTATGGTTGAAGCAGTGCTAAGGCTCTGATACAACGAAGCGGTGATCCCGTGGTCACTAGTTTCGATATTTGGCCACATACCACCAAGTGCAGAGAAACGCCTGTGTGTATAGGGTACATGTCATCATCCCGAGTCAGCTCAACTTGCAGTGGGTCGAGAACATGCATCAAACGAAGCCATGTGAGTGGGGTGTACAACTGAAGGTACTCGCTAGTACGACGATGGGTTGTATGGGCCATACTCCCTGATTAAATCCTCAATGGCCCTAGCTTACTTCGAGACCCATGGAGCCATATATTGGGCCTAGTTCATATGCTTGCCCTATGCACCTTCCTAGATTGCCTAGGGAAAAAAAGGCCAATCTGCTAGTCACGGTTAGAGCATACCACATATATTCACAAGAAGAAACACTTGCATGTATGATGCGACCAATGCTAGGTATCCCAACAAAACTGGGAACTCCTGCCATAGCTCAAACTGCCTCATCACATAGTGCACCGCATAGTCCTCGATGAAGATGTCAAAAACCCGCTTCTGCATGTGTCTGCAGTACATCTGGTCCTTCCTGTAGACACTAGACAACCTGAGAGGTGTGTGGTTGTACACCAGCCCCTACGGGTACAACTCCCACCACACCTAGAGCCAGCTCATCTATGAAGTAGTCATACACGTTGTGAACCTGCAAACTGCCCTATTGAGGCTACGAAGGAGAAGAAGGAAATTAGGACACAACAAATAAAGCAAATGAACATAAGGTAGCACTGCCATTTGTAATAAGCACTTATCCTCCTATGGCACTATAGCTAACCCATTGTTGGGTACTTGATATTATCGTTGTCGTACATCTCGACGCCGTACACCCTGTCGTGCACCCACAATCGTCTGATCTGGAAACACTCAAATGACCAGAGCATCAATAGGTCACGACCAGATACAACAGTCACAAAGGGAATGGTACATAGCGCACAACACAGTTGAACTCCAGCTGAATCGTGGTACCGCCTTGACATTAGCATCAATGATCGCCCAGGCAAACTAGATGACGTGGGCATCAATAGAATCTCCGTGTGTACTTGTGAACATCACCCAAACCAAACAACCACAACAGGTATGCCTCGAGGTGACGTGCAACTTGGTAGTCATTCACGCCAGGAGCCATCCTCTCAATGTGACGGACAAATTATGCATTAGATCGGAATAGATGACATCGTAAGTGTGCAAAAATAGTATTACAAATATTTAGAACATACGTAGCCACCTAAACATCGGACCGTGCCTCTATCGATCCCCGAAGACCTCATAGGCCAGCACCCCTGACTGTGGTGAAGGGAGATCTATCGAACCTCTGCAAAAGCTTGTCTCGCCAATCATCCCTAGACTCCTTTCACACAATTGAGGCACTATTGATCAGTCACCCGGTGAGTACAAACATGTCCTATAAAGTGGTGGAAAGTGTGCGTCTCCATTCGCCAATGATCCATAAGAGCGGTGAGGGTTTGAGTGGTCGAAAGGGAAGCACTATTAAAAAATTCAAGGGTGCTCTTTTTTATCGAGAAACAAGGTTTGGTTGACCACTTAACCTGCACCCTGCACCATCCTCCTCTTCGGTGTCCTACAATATCTATGCAAGAGGAAGAAGTTTGGTGACTCCCAACCTGCAATGCAACATTGCATAAAGAAGTTAGTAACATCTCATATTGTCAACATTAGGGAATGTTGTATCAAACATTTCGTAGAGGATATACATGGAGAACCAGCACGGGTCAAGCCTCTAATGCTTTGCCGTAGTGTGTGTCACTAGCACTGCTAGGTCAATGGGAGCCTATCCCTCTATGGGAGGAGAGGAACATAGTTGTCTATGGTGCGGATAGTCCAACCCACGGTCCAGCAAGCCATATAGCCAAGCATCACCACCACCCTACCCTACCATGTCTATCGAACAAGAAACAAGTTAGTACTCCCTTTGTCCAAGTTTATAAGACATATTTCTTCTTAGCACATAGACCAAGAAGACATTACAAATGACTAGATTACCCCTAATTATTATCACTAAACATTATACTCAATGCAAAGATGGATATTTATTAGGGGTATAGAGGGAACATCACACTAATTTTGTATTGGAATATAAAATCGCCCTATATTTATAGACAAGACCATTCAAAAAAATAATCCTTATAAACTTGAACAAAAGGGGTAACATTTGTTAACAGTAATTGATGAAACGAAGTAGTCATAAATTGACACAACTGAAACGAAGTAGTCATAAATTGACACAACTGAAAATAATAGCAGTAAGAAGGTGTAATAGCAACAAAACATACAGTTGCACATTATTAGTCGGTTACATAAATTGTTTAAACCATAGTACGCAATGTACATGACATAAGCATAAAATGTAACACTCAATACATTAGCATAGAATGAAAATAACAAACAAACTATAGGTAGACACAATCATAAATGAAATCTAGCTTGTTAATCTGCAACTTGTCAACCTCATGGATGGCCTCTCTCCTAATTAAGCTTCACACGGCTTGTTCTGCTTTGTGCACTTTTTTCTTCTATATGATCGTACTCACTACACAGGATGCATCTCCTAACATGGCCTCCAACTTCAAACTTTTCTATGTCGTTTTGGATGTGATGAGTCTGTCGATGGCCCTTGACACCTTTAGCATATCCATATTAGGGATTCATGTTCTATTGGACACATTATTCTCTATGAAGTTCCCAACAACACGGAATTCACGGATCTTCCCAACCCAAGTCTGAACCAACATTTCCTTGTTGATGTAGGGAGATATGAATGGTTCAGTTCTAACCAAATGTGGCCACATGCAGCCAACACATGAGAGCATGGCTTGTGGAGAAGATAGAGCTTTCCACATGTGCACACACAATTATTGTTGCCCTCATGTCCTAGTCTTACCTCGTGCGTGATCGTGCCACTTGCTATTCCTAACCCCTCTCTATTCCTCAATGTTACCTCGAAGCAAAGTTCCTTGGTGCCTATAACAATGACTGGGTGCATTTGAGCCTTCTTGCTCTTCTCAGCCACGTAGTTCATCATCAAGGTAGAATAGAGCATAGGTGCATTTAGCAAATGCAGTGTATTAGCAGTGTGTCTACCCTTGAATTACTTGATTGTGCCTTGCAACGAGGAGCATACCGCGTAGGCCCCTTGATGCAACTTAACTCACCACTCCGACTTTGTTTGCTGATCCTCACATGCAATCCAAGTGCAAAGCTCAAGTTAGTGTTGTTATGTAACAAGAAGGCAAGAAAGAAAATATGGCCAAGGGAAAGGAGTGGAAGGATGAGGGAGAGTAGTTGGAACCCTAAAGCATGAGAAGTATATTGTGCTAGCATTGTGTAAACCATATGGAGGCAACACATGTGGTAGCAATGGCCACATGGGTAGCATGAGCATAGCTACATGGGCAAAGGCCGCATGGGCCTCATGGATGAAGGGTGAGTGGGTTGGAACATGGTTTGGGAAGATAAAAGGAGCGTACAAGTCGTGGAAGAGAAGTAAGAAAAGAGTCCAACTAGGTTTGGAGAGAAAGAAAGAAATCAACTTGGATTGGCAGCATAGGTTGAATGGAAACATCCATAATTCTCACATCCAAGCTCGGATTGTGGCATTTTTGGACTTTCTAGAATGCTCAAAAGATTATCTTCATATCACTCAATTGCGCCAAGTTTCAATTTCGCTCCCTTCTATCTTTAATCTAACTGACAAGTTTTAGCCTAGCGGTTGGCCGAATTTAAGTTTTAAGTTATAATCTTTTAATCTTTTGTAGTACAAGTTATATATGTTTAGGAGCTAAGTTTGAGTTGGTTTTGATGTGTTCGTTCATGCATGAGCATCAATATAAGGTCAAAGGGTGCAACCCGTGTAAAGATATTAGAGTTCATGCATTAAATAAAATACCAAAAAATTACCATGGTGTTTGGCGGCCATGATTGAGTGTGTACAAGGTTTTCCCATCTAGGATTTGAGTGAGGCTAGTGCAAGATCAAGAACACACTATTCTTAAGATTGACTATCGAATCTACACAATTCCCCACCTTTGATTCGTGTTCATCTTGTGATCATAGTTTAAGGGTTCCAAATGAGATTGTTTCTTGCTAGCTTTGCTAGTCAAGTGTGATCTCTACATACCTATCAATCTTTATGGTGCAAGGAGAGGAGTAGAGGGTATTGTTTGGTTGGAACTACCCCCACCACCCAAACCCTAGTATCCTTGGCCATCGTCCACATCTAATGAAAGGAAGGAGTGCTTTTCGGCTAGGGATTCCAACACAAGACTGAACCTTAATTTCTACTTTTTGCTGTGCGCATCAAGTGAAGGAAGGGAATTGCGACTGAAAGTGTGTACCATGAAGATCGGACCACCCCTACGTGTTGACACCTAGTTGATCTATATCACCCTTAATCACCCAATTGTACACCTCCACTAGGTTGGTCATCATTACACCATACCTTGCATCATCTGGTTTGTGTAGCAAGGCCAACTTCTCCACTAGCTCGACCTTGATCCTCGATGTCGACCTTCTCAATTATGGTTGGTCAATCTCTGGCAATGACTCCAAGTGTTCGGGTTTTTTAGTTGCGCTTCCTGTATTTTGCTTATTCCTCTCCTCGACTTTCTTGGTTGTCAACTTATCTAGCTTCTCTTAGATTATATCAAACTTCCTTAATTGATTTTGTTTGTAGAACCTCTTGGACAGGTTCATCAGCTTCTTGCTTTTGAACTACTTAAAGAAATTGGCACTAAGGTGCTACATGCACCAACGATTATGCATGCCATGCCAAGGATAAGGCTATCTGGATCTTCCTGTTGCTTCTTGAGAGCCTTCATCGGCCTCGCATGATAGTCATGTATTATGCAAATGTATGGGTGTTCAACAACTCTAACCTTAAGATGCCTGAAGAACCACAACTAAATATCAAAGTTTTCACTCTCAATGAATGCAACAGCCACCGAGAGGATCTAATTGTTGCCATCTACACCGATTGCTATCAGGATGTATCTGCCCCTTGTACTTCCTGGTCAATAATGTTCTATCGACACACATCAGGGGCACTGCTGAAAAGCATCAATGTAGCCATCGGATGCTAGCAAAGCCCATTGCATTACCATGTAATCTAACATATTCTCTAAAACCTTATGCTTCACTATGATAGATGTATTGGGGTTTCTCTGCTGTAGCACATGAAGCACATGATGGAGATTGTTGTAGACGGACTCAAACGTGCTGAACCTCCTCTCCATTGCCTTCTGCTTTACCCTCCATGCCTTTGCGTAGCTGATCTTGTAACAGTACCTCTTCTCAATGGCTAACATATTATGCTCCAATGTCATTCTCCACAATCTCCCTATACATGGTATTTGCAATGAATAAAGAAGTGAGGTTGCAATGTTTTGGCAGTACATTGCTCATAATACACGAGTGGACCTCCACCTTCAACACGTTCCAATGCATTTCATACTTTGGATTGTATGAGTGAATGCACTAAGTACACCCATCTTTCTCAAACTTCACAATGTACTACTCTTTGTTTGACTTCAAAACCTTAGACAATCTCTGCATTGACATCGCCCATAATTTGATGGGATCCTAAAAGTTAACTTATCTGCATATATGGCATGAACATGCACCTTATTCTGCCAATACCCCATCCTGGATCATGCCCATCATTCACAACTAGGCCTCCCACATCATATATGTTCCATGCATCAGGCACCACCGCCTTGAGGAAACCAAACTATAGTCCTTAACCTCGTCCTCTTCCAATGCCACTTCTTTTGTCCTAGCCCTACGATCTTCCCTGTAACATCCCAAAGTTTATGAAATGGAAGCATATGAGTTGAATTTGATCACAATTTGAATTTTTAGTATTTATTTGGAATTCTAGAATTTTAAACTCAAGAAAAATATTTTTAGCAAATGTAGTGAGATTTTTTAATTTTAAATTTTAGTTTTAAATTGTCAAAAAAATTGAATTTTTTTTTATAAATCCTAAATAACCTCTAGATCATCTCTAAAAAGTTTCACAAAATTTTGAATTTATTTGATGCCTCAAAAATAAAAAATAACAACTTTTAAATAGAACAGTGGCACTGTTTGATTTTTATAAAAATGCACAGAACTTGATCATGTTCTGAAATTTTTATGAGCAAAAATATTAAAAAAATTTCAGTTTGATAGCTCAATCAAAATTTGAAAGCTTTGACTGTAAAATGAAATCTAAAAATATAAATAAAAAATACAAAAAGGGAAAGCGCATTGACTGAAAACCTGTGTTCGCTATTGGGAAGTGTAAAGCCAAGTTTACGCTTTCCCCTAGAGCTTTTTTCTCTTCCCCTTTTACCTCTCGCTGCCATGTAGGTCCCAGGCCCGCCTGCTAGTCTCCCACCACGCTAGAGCGTGCTACGTGTAACACCCCGACGCCAACGCGCCACGAATGCTACCAAAAACCCTGGTTCACTAGCGACACCCTTTGGACCCACTCATGTCCAAAGGGATTACTGCGACCTACGATAATTCTCACAACAAAATCACTTGAACGAGAATTTCGAAGAAGGCATAAAAACCTAACATCTATACGAACTTGACCGCAATCAACCACTAAACTCTAAAACCAATTTAAAGCTAAGTCTTTGAAATTTACAAAATTTAGGCATGACCTCCCTAGAAACTAGGACATCCACTCGGCAGACGAGAAAACATTACGGTATATGATATCATTCTAGCAGGTCCTTAGTTAAGCGATCTCACATCCAATATAAATTAATAACTACTCCACAACGAACAACATATTACAACCTCAATCCATATCACTAAGCTTTACAAATCGATTTAAATAGTTTGATGGTGACCAGGAAGTCGGTGTATGTGCTCTACTCCCATCCGTGAGCCGACTTCAAAGAACCTAAAAACAGAAGCAAACAAGCGTGAGTCCAAGACTCAACAAAATGCAATCAAGTAAGAAAAGTAATGAATTTGTCTAGAATATAAGCTGCTTCAAGAGTAAAGTAAAAGTTTCTTTAATTTGATAGCAGTAAATAAAAGAAGCAATTTGAATTCATATAAAACCAAACATAAGAGCACAACTACTTCATTATTTGACATAACCAAAACTAAATTGAAATCATCCAGGTAAAGGAAGCGATAACTAGTCCCATTTACCACATCCAACTCGGAAACATAACTAAACCCGTACTCATGCCTCAACAATCATTCCGAGATGAGTCCACGACTCAATCCTCAACCCGTCATTTCCATTCTCATCAATTAACACTTAACAATTGCAACACATATAATGAAATCACGATGCTTTTATGCTCTCATCCTTTTCTCATGAATCATAAAATGAATGCACCATGCATGCTCATAATGCACATTGTCATAGCGTATCTGGGTATAGCTGAATGCACACTCGTCGGTGTGCACCCTCAATCAACCATCCCGTGGCGAGGCCTACTCTTATCGACTCGCTCCCATTCACCTTGATGAATGGGACTACGAGTAGGACTTTTGTGCTCACTACGGGTGAGCACCGAGCCCAGATCAACATGGGACGCCTCGTCCATCATGAATGCAATTATGCAATTGGCGTGAATGCATTTCACCCCTCATTCATTTTCACCACATACCATAACCAATACGGAAGTACCAATTAACACTATTTCCCCGGTGTGACTCATTCGAGAGTAAATAAAGTCATGAATAAAATTCAAGGAAAGGCATCACATAATTTCTATAAGGTAAATTAAATTTCTGATATGACCAACTAGGTGATTATTGTGCAAGCTTGTTCCTACACTTGCATCAACTTAACCATACCCATTCGTACAATTTAAGTAGCATAATGCAATAAATGGGAATTGAATAACTTACTTACCAGGTTGCTAACATTCATCCATCCTCATCACCATACTAAAACAACTTTTAGACATGCTATTAAACATAACCACATCATTAGAAGTTTCATAATCTTATCGCAAACAAAGCGTTAACACCCTAATAACACTCTAGGGTTGCACTTGCCTTTTATTGAAGGCAGTGGCGAGGAGGGTCGAGGTAACCCCAAAGACCAACTACAAAACAGCGATCCACATGGCTATTACTCGCATTCGGGACAACTCACTTCAACCTCACTTAAAACATTCGATACAAATCTGAATTTAAACATTTGCAGGCATTACTACGATTTACACGAAATTCTCCATATTTATCTAGGTATATAGAAATGCTAATTCAACCTCTAGCATAAATTAAATATTAGCTTAGAAGAAAGAACTACCAAAAGCACATATAAAAATCACCAAAACAATTGCTCATAAAGTGGAGGTTCACGAATAACAAATAATGATCCAAGTTCATTCTCCAGTCATCACTTTACAGCCATCATAGTCAATACATCTTCTATGTGCCCACAAAACAAAAAGAGACAGAAAGAAACTAATATGGACCAACATATAATATAATTTGCTAATGAGATGAATACCACATTTCAGTCACCAATTCACCATGCATAAGTTACAGATTTTCCACTACATTCAAGCCCTCCTTACCTTGACTCAGCAGGATAAATTTGCTAGCAACAAAAGAAACTTTCCCAACACAAAACCACTGAACAGGCAAACAAATAGCAACCACAGAATACTATCAACAAAACTCAATTTCCATTCTAACTCATTTTTCATTGCCATCCAATTCACCATTTGTCTGGCGCAGAATAGCTCCACCTAAAAGGTTTCCTACCAATTATACCGATGGTTGCAAAGACAATCTTGATGCAATCCATTATCAATCAAAAAGCGAGATTCTCAGTCCATTAAAAATCAAGAAAGCGCAAGATGCCGATACCAACTAATCAAGATAATATATATGTAATCACATTCAACAAACCTAAACCTTCTAGGCATTTCATCAAACATCTAGCATGCAACAATTAAATCCCCACATTTCTTAGGGTTTTACCTCAAAAGAAACATAGGGAGGAAGGAGGGTGGGGAGATCTTTGCCACGGGGAAGAAAGGCTCGTCGCGGGGAGGAAGGTCGCCACGGGCCGAGGTAGAGTGGGGTGGCGCCCATGGAGGAGAGGCGACAAGGGAAGGCGCCGGCCATGGGGAAAATGGCCAGGGGGGTTCGGCCTGGAGGAGAGGCGCAGGAGTTAGAGGCAGGCGCATGCGCCATCTTCTTTGGAGACAGGCGGGCGCCAAGCTGGTCGGGAGGGCGACAGGAGGAGCCAGTCTTGGTGGAGGCATGGAAAAACAAAAGAAATGGCTGGCTCCTTGGATGATGTGGGCTTAGGGTTAGGGGAAAAATATATGAAGACCCTCCAACAAACCAAAAATCCACTTTAAGCCCTTAAAGCGAATCAACTATGTTCAATTCTTGGCGCGAAACGACAATTAACAAGAAAAACAAATTTGCCACCAAACTAAACGGTTCGGACGGAGCACCCTTTTCCGAAGAAGCTTACGAAAGAAATCCGAAACTTTTAATAAAACCTGCAAAAATAGCTCGACAGCACATCTTACCTCCCACCAAAATGAACTCGAAAACTAAGAAGACAAAACAACATCGACCAACACCCTAGCCAAAGCTTGCAGTATTACACTACGCCTCGCCTTGCACTACGTCATGCGCGCCCTAGCTTCACCACGTGCACACCCAAGTAGAACATTTGCACCACGTCTCGATCGATCCCTACCGTGGCAACCACCACACCGCTCGTGCACTACCATGGCAGCATCCCACCTTCGCCTAGCCCTACCATGGCACAAAGGGTTGCCGTCCGCAGGAACTTGTGTTGGCTGAGATGTCCCTTCCCCCTGTGGCGCTGCTTAGCCTCTGTATCCTGTTGAACCATGAAAGCTTGCACACATGTGTGGAGCCCCCACCAGAAAAACCTACAAAGCTAGCCCCATCGGTTTCCTTTCCTCTTGACTGTCAAACCCCCTACATGCCCATAGGTTCTCTAGCCCTCTAACAAAGCTCAGCATCGTCAAGGACCCCCATTGCTGCTGAGCCTTAAGGTTTTGGTCAAAACCCAATTGGCCTAACCAGTGAATCACATTCAATTCCTTTCTCTCAAAGCTACCTTAGAGCCCCATGATCACTTTCTCGCTCTTGTTTGCAGACCATGTCGAATGGAGCACCGCCATCCCACCTCTTCTTCCTTAGCTCTGCCACAACCACTAGGATTCCTCAACCAATCTCCACCACCATCAAGAAAAAGAGCCCAGGTGGTTCCTTGATGTTTTCAACCTCCTTCCCTAAGCTATACCACTCACTCCTTGCCAAGCGCTGCCAATGAGGCCTCTACTCTATTTCACTGGCTAGTGGACCCGGTATGTCATTCTCCCTTCTCACACCAAGTCTGGTCCATTGACAACCAGCCCCACCTATCAGGTTTTCTATTTAAACATGATTTTAGTTAATGGGTCACTCACATGTGGGTCCCAACAATAAATAAAAGAATTAAATCAAAAACTGAATCATTATTTAAGAATGGGTTAGTAACATGTGGATCCCACATATCAGTGACTGGAAATAAATTGAAATGGAGAAAAATCTGAGAAAATGATAAATACGTATTCACTATTGGAAAACATATTTTTTCTATGTTCTAGGATTTTCAGGATAAACAAAATTCAAATACTTATAACTTTTGCAAATGAGCTTCAAATTTAGTAAAACAAGTTTTTAAATTATTCTAAATCATGAACTTTCTAATTCTATAAAAAATATTTAAAATTTGAGCTTTGTTTAAATTTAAATTCTAATTAGAATGATTCTAGCACATTCAAATTTAAAATATTTATAACTCATATAAATAAAAATCCAAATTCAGTGAAACCAACTCTTAAATTCATATAAAATCTTGAAATTTCCATTCTTAAAAAATATTTAGTTTGATCTTAGTTTGAATTATATTTCCATTTAGGTTAACTTTCAACCTATTCAAAATTCAAATAATTTGTAGCTATATCAAATAAACTCCAAATTTAGTGGAATCAATTTCTAAAATCTTATATACTCATGAACCCTCTATTCTGTAGCAAAAAATAAATTTGGGTCATATAAATTTCTATTTAAAATAACTAAATTTGGGTCATATAAATTCCTATTTAAAATAACTAGTAACACCATTAAAATTTTAAAATTCATAACTTATGCAAACGAACTCCAAATTTGACAAAACCAACTTCTAATCCATTCTGAAAATATGAGCTTTCTATTTTTGTAATAATGTTTGGATTTTGACTTAGTTTGAGTTATTTTGTCTCTTGTTATTGCTTCTTGGTGAATTGCGAATAGACACCGAAACAACCCGGATATCTCCATCACCGACTTCGATCCCACTTCGAAACCTACGAGCAAGGCAAGCACCCCCTTTGATCATGTTGATCCCAGTATTTTACTTAATTTATATTATCTTTGTTAAATCTATTTATGCATGCGTCTATTTCTCATAAATTGCTATATTGTGGGTATTTATAGATATATCTTCATAATTCATGGAACTTCCGTAATAAATATTGTCATGTTAACCTTGATAACCTTAAGGTAGGTTTAGACATTATAGAAATGTCAAAAAGGGTATACTCGATTATATGTGTAATTGCTTAGCCATGTTTTAAATGAGATAATAAATGGTCAAGCATACTATCATTTAAAAATTAAAATTTTGGGACATGATGAGAATAGTAGTCACTAGTATTTTGGTATAAAAATTAAAATAAAAAATGATTTGACATAGACAAGATATGGCAATAGCCAAAAGTGCATGAGACTTTGCACGTAGTATAGGGGAGTGTTCTCACCCGGGTTGAATTTAGGACCGAGCGTAGTGTTGTATAATTCAAGATAATCAGTACAACTACAAGTGCTAGTATAGGATGGTTTTGACCAATTAAATTGCTTAGATCTAGCCTTGCATGTTAGAAGGTTAGAGTAGTACGGGCTTTCTAAGATGGATTACTCGTACGTAAGGGTGTACACACATAGGTGTGGGGAAAACATATATCAATACAATAGTGTATGCCTTGCTATAGGGGAAGTGTGGACATGACATGGATGGACTGTCATGAATACAGAGTGTACAAATATCTTTTGTTGTCACAGCAAGGGTTTGTCATCACTGGGTTAGTACAAAGTTAGGTTCAAGTGATGTAAAGGTTCATGTCATGACCTCTTGGCCACACACCAAAGAATGCATGAAAATAGCGGTAAAAAAGTTGGTCATATCTTGTGGGTAAAGCTATACGTCTCTGCAATGTGTAAAACTTTTTGAAAAACTGTGCCCACGATCATGGGAGACTTGGTGCACGACACTAATTAGAAATCTTGATATTTTCATAAAAAGGGTTGAGTTGGAAATATTGTGAAAAGTTGTTTAAGATATTATATCGAGAAAGGCAAGTGATGGTTCCATACTCACAATCATGGAGGATTGTGAGTTGTTATTTTTTCACTTTCGTACTTATTATTTACATATCTGTCAAATTGCTCTTCTAGGTTCTATTTACAATCTATTACTTGATATTCATATTCAATATCACTTTATATAAACCAACTTAGTAGCCTCTCTTTTGACATAGCCTACATTCACTATATTTTTGCGATACACTATAAGTTTTGCTGAGTACAAAATACTCAGCCTTACTTAAATTATTGGATCAGTGGGTGAAGAAAGCAACATCCCCGAAGATGTATGCATCACCACAGGTTATAGGGATTATGTTGACGAGCTTTTCTTGGGTCTACTCCTTGTCAATTGCCTGTGGTATTTTGGGAGAACACATACTTCTTGACTTTTGTATCTTCCGCTGCATTTTAGTTTGATCTTTATGGCCATATTGTATGAATAATATTCCTTAAATGTATCCATGACCTTTATGTATGGACGTGATAACAATGTTGTGAATGTGTGTGCTAACCACTGATCATAGGACTAATACGGTGTGCATATAAGACCTTCTCGACATTCCACACTAGAAGGGAGGATCTCAACATTCCAGCTCTAAGTCATTGACTATGCATTCAATGTTTTTCCCTTTGTTTGCCTGTTAGCTAGGTTCAACTTGGTTGTTTTCAGCCACCACTGCATCTCTACAACGATCATGTGCCCTATCAGCCTCAAGCTCCACTTGCACACCCACACTACTCACTGGCCTCCACTTCATAGGCGTAAAAAACCGAAAGAGTACCTGACATACCTGTCACACGACTAAAAAAATTCAAAATGCATGCTAATCAAAGACTCTATGCACATCCTAAAAGAAAACAAAATTAAACTATCCCCATACCAATCCTATGAAAATCTGTTTTGACTACATCTTGTACAACAAAACTATAAATTTAAATTTAAAATTTTGATATGACATACATGCAATCTAAATCCAGGATATGAAACTAGCCAACTGGAGTCTTTGACTAATTGATGAACACATAGAGCTAATCTACCATTTTTACACTAGAATATTAAAAAAACTAGATTATAATTAAATACATGTGATATTATCACTAAATTAACATGGCAAACTACAACTACCTACCTAATTCTACCACTAATCTATGTTCATTTTTGCTAACCTAGCATGTATTCAAAATATTCCTAACAAATTAAGCGAGCAATGAAAACTAACCATAAAAAACATGACTACACAGACAAACATGAGTGGATTCTCCTCCTCCTTACCTCCCTTCTCTTCTCTTCCCTTCCTCCCCTCTCTTTCTCTTTTTCCTGATTTAAGATGACGTATTTTGATCATTATATCGGCCCCAGTCTCATGCTGGTCGCACTACTAGTACATCCACACCGCCAGTCGCGTCACTAGAGCCATTGGCAAGACAATTTGCACTCCGAAGATCCGATTGGGAGACATGGTGTCATGTACTCATGTCATATATTCATTATGTGATTGTCCTATACCAGAGTTAGTCGCGTGGTGGTTTTACAACTGGGAACCAAATCATGTTCCGAGCATGTGTCTGGCCTTCATCATTAATTGTATTAAATTGATTGGATGATCTAGACAAGAGTAGTTGGTGGGTAATTTGACTTAGACTTTTTGGCTTATAGCTTAAGGGCCTATTTGGGAGGCTTTAAACCAACTTCAGTTTCTGAAAAGCCAGTACGCCCTTCCTAAACAGCTCAGCTTTTAAGTGGCTTTTGATATAAGCTAGAAACTATATATAACTAACAAAAACTAAAAGCTAGGCAGGACCTGCTTTTGTAGTTTATTACTGAGAGAAATTAGTTATTTGTCAAATGGTCTCTTATAAAAAAACTACAGCTGATTTTTAGTCTAGAAAACCAAATAGCAGTTTTTCATAAAAGCTATAGTTCCCCAAATAGGCCTTAAAGCCAGCTTTTAGGCTTAAATAGCTTAAAAGCAATTGACTTTTATACACAATTGAGGTAGGTAATTTTACCCTAACTTCAGTGGCATTAGTCTAAGACCAACCCTCAATAAACCTATTTGGTGCTTTTTGACTTTTAATTATACAGATGCTTGTATATTTTAAAAAAGATCAGGTAAAAAGCCATATATTTATTTATGCTTTAGTTTTTTGACTTTTAAACTGGTGAAAAGCTTAAATAAATAAGACCTAAGTGTAATAGTACATCCTTAGAAGTTTAAAATTACTAGCATATAATGCCTGGAGGTCCAAATGTAACGACTCCGAGCCCTAGGATGCTACATTAGTGTTTAGCATTAAGCCATGAATCATACTTTTCCCACCGGTCTTGACAAGTTGATCTAGACCAGAAATAAGGGGATATATCCTGTGCAATCAGGCATTTTGGTGCAATCATCGTGCAATCCAACTAAGAAAAGTTTCAAAAAATTCTGAAAAAAATCATGGATGTACATCTCATCTTACCCCATCTACATATAAAATTTCATGATCAAATTCGTCCTGTGCTTGAAGTTACAAAAAAGACAAATTTGGGGTGCATTTGAACTATTCAAGTTTGTCAGAAATTTGTCTTTTTTATTACTCTTAACATAGGACGAATTTGATCATAAAATTTTATATGTAGATGGAGTAAGATGAGACGTACATCCACGATTTTTCAGAATTTTTGAAACTTTTGAATTGATTGCACGGTGATTGCATCAAAGTCTGATTGCATGGATATGTCCCCTGTATATCTTGTATACATGCGTATGCGCAGTGCAAAGGCGTTTCGAAGCCGTTGTGATGGGAGTAGATTGGAATGTAAAATGTAACTAACCCTTGTTGGATGCAAACGAATTATTTGGCCGAGGAGATAGCGCCATGGCAATCCCAAGCTTGCAACTCTGGCCTGGCCTTTCCCCTTCTCTTTCGTCCAAGCCCTAATACTCTGCCACCACCGCCGATGGGAAGGAAGCACAAGCATGGCATACTCACATCAACATTGCCTCCGAAGATCTCGGCAGTGGCAGAACAGGAAGCATGTAGTGTAATCACTGTTGTCTCTGGAGCCGTTGATGTGTCTCAATTCAAATTGAGTTCTCCGCATTTTGTGATGGATTTGGTACTTTCCTTTCTACATTGTGCCAATGACCACAATAGCTCAATATAGGATTCGACATTCAAGCATTCATCATCATGATCATGGATGATTTCTTGCACACAGTTGTACTCTTCTTGATGAGTAAAACATGCGTACACGAAGCATCCTCACCTCGGATTGGAATTTTTAGTTTGAGCAACCGAGTTCAGTCGTTGAGTGTAGTGGCGAAATGGCCTATTTGGGGGAGCCGTAACTTTTCTGAAAAACTATTTTTTGGGTTTCTGGGCTGAAAAATGGTTATAGCTTTTTACAAGAGACTGTTTGACAAATAACTAATTTTTCTCAGTAATAAGATATAAAAGCAAGTCCAGCCCAGCTTTCAATTTTGGTTTTGCTAATTATATATAGCCTCTGGCTTATACCAAAATCCGCTTAAAAACTGAGCTATTTGCAGGGGTTTACTGGCTTTTCAAAAACTGAAGCTGGCTTAAAGCCCCCAAACAGGACCTAAGTGTCTTCCACATATCCTCGAGGACTTTGCTCCAAGGACTCTCCATGGGAATGAGATTTTTGTTGTTAACAGGAAACCACTTTTTCTCAAGGGGCAGCACCCTGTAGATGATATATTTATTTATCTATATTTAATAGCAATATTTATTCTTTTTATTCATTTTGTTGGTGATTCTTTTTTATAATATTTTATTATAGTAACAGTTTACTGTTATTGTTTATAAAAGATAAATATCATATTCAATTAAACATCTTCAAATTCACAGAACTTGCATATAAAAAAATAGTACCGATTAGCACAAAAGAATATATTTGATCATACGCATATGTTGACTGTTGGAATCAACCCCTGATATCTGTTAGCAGCCAATTAGCCATACATCCATGGCAATGTTGTCTTTGGCCAAAATGATCAGAATCGGAAATAAAGTTGGCACAAGGTTATTATAAATTTTTTAAAAGGGTTATTTAATAATAAAAAGTTCATAAAAGGGTCATATATGGTTTAGCTTTTCGATCAAGTAAAGTAACATTAATTATTTCTGCTTAACTTGGTTCATCTCCTTGAATTACTAGATAAGACAATGTATGTAATAGATTGACACAAATCATAAAGTTATGGTTAGGTATATGCAAAATTATGGACATGATTTTTTTCCCAAAATAGCTATAAAGGCTCTATGGATTAGTCGTCAAGTAAAAAAAATAAAAAGGTATTAAATGCCACCAACCACATAACAAAACTACAAATATTCACACATTTCATCAACTACATTACTTCATGTGGTGTAAGATGAGAGAGTGCTAGACAAAATATCAACAAACTTACTTTACATTATGCAAGAAGAGAGAGTGATATACAAAAATGACAACAAACTTACAAGTTTGTTGTTGTTAAGAAATACCTAACTAATCCAATATAAAAACTTTACGACAACAAGAACAAAAAATCCACGAGGCAAAGACATCTCGTGTATGGATATGTATGCCTTAAAAACAGCATTTGTAGTTATCCAAAATCATAATACAATTCACGCATGATTCTTGGCGTGCATAGCTCAATCTTGTGAAGCTAGCTCTGCCTCACTTATATCTATATACTTCTTTCAGACAAAAGATCATGAATCACAGGTTGCCCATTGTCTGTAAGTCAACAAAATCTGCCACCGCCATAGATCCCAAACGCTTTTATTGGCTATAAAAGCCACCTTGTATGTTCCTAGAAATCAGATCAATCAATTAAGTTTCCATTTGCCTTCCAAATAGCTATGGCAACTACGTCTTTCTCTTGGCTTATGGCCCAGCTATTTTGTCTAGACATAAACCCATAGCAAAACCTTCCACAAGGAGGTTTCAGAAATGTAGATTTGACAGGCTACAATCATTATTGGTGTATTTGTCATCCGACACATTATTGAGCCTTAGAGCATTTTGGTATCATGATACACCAACACCTCGGCCTAGTCTACATTGTCCAAGGTTTGTATAGGGATCAATGTGGTAGAAGCTCTATTCATGTAGTAGTTAAGATCTTCTATGTTTCAAACCAAAAAATGTGTATTTAAGTTTTACAAATTTGGCATGCACATCCTCATTAGCAAGGAGAGGATCTTTGGGACTAGCTTTTCTCGGTTGCCCGATGACCTACCAACAACAATTCCAACAATTTGGGACTGATTTTTTCTCTCTCCAAAACCGGAAGGGCTTCCTGAGTCATCCATGGGAGACTCAGGAGGCAATCCAAAATCCCCAGCAAACCGACTCTCACCGCCTCATCTCCAACCTACTTGCCTACATTTGGTTGTTGGTCGGCCGGCGTGGGCGGCCACACCGTTCCTTCCCTTCACCTCCTCTCTCCCCTCGCTTTCTCCATTTCCTCTTCTAGTTTCTTCGCATCAACAACTGTGGAGTTTCATTTTCTTGCGGTGTTGTCCGTCCGACAAAGATGGTGCTGATGGTTTCTGCCCCCCCCCCAAGCCCAGCGTGGTGAAGCTAGAAATCTTTAGGCCGAGTGTGGCTCCCTCCTCCTGCTCAGATCTGGCAAGTCCTGATGGATTTCAGACCGGATCTGCCCTCCCTTTGCTAGATCCGGTCATCACGTTGGTACCTAAGGTGGCTCAGCCGACAGAATAGGCACGACAAGGCCACGGTCGCGCAAGGCAGCTGGTGCCAGGAGTGCGGTGAGCAAGACGTGGAGGTGAAAAGTGAGGCGGCGCTGCTGTGGCCACATCTTCATTGCCACGGCGGGCATGTCGGAGCGGCTGGTGGCCACGATGGAGTCCTAGCGTGGCGATCGAGTCTGGGTAGTGCTTGGTGGATGTCTATGTCAACATGCCGTCCTGGTGGTTCCAGATGATCATGGACACCAGCAACGACCTCAACTGGCTGCAGTGCGTCCAAGGGTAGCCGGCGGTGTTTTTCCCCTCGGCGGGTTGGGGGGCAGCGAGCGACACAAAGATCTCGGTGATGGGAAGGCGGCAAGAAGAATGAAGACAACGGCGAGAAGAAGGAATACGAAAAGTGATTAGGGGACGAAGCATGCATGGCGCGGGCGCGGGTGCCGCTCGGCATTGCAAGTAGGACCTGGGCACAAGCCTAGGCGTCGACGATGAGTTTCCCTCCGTGCGGCAGTGAGGTTCACCGCGTGATTCCATGAGGAAGTCTAGCAGGTGGCGGGCGATGGTGTGGGGACGATGAGAGGAAGATCGAGGAAGGCAAGCACGCGAGGACAATCAGTTGCACAGCTCCATTTCCTCCACCATCTCGAGGATTGGGTTCAGGGTAGCCAGGAGAAGGTGGATGACAAGGATGATGAGTTTGTGTTGGCGCTTGTGCGGTCCAAGTGGCTAGGGTGCGTTGCGAGCTTAGTGGTGGTGCATTGTTGTTGATGTTGTGCATCCATGGTTGGCTCCACTAAACCCTTTGATTCAAGTCAGGGTAGTGGTCTGCTCATGGTCTCGATAGTGTGTTGGCTTTGCTCGCTTCGGTACAAGGTTGTCTTAGTAGAGGGTCATCGCGCTTATGTTTTGGTGGTCTTTGCGGTGTGTTTGGTGTGTGTCGAGGGAGCTTCCAGGTTTAGAGCTCTCTATCCATTGTTGGTGTTCTCCTTGTTGGATATGGTTGTAGGTCATTTCTTTGTGATTCCTCTCTGGAGGTTCTGTTACGGTTTCTCTTCTACTGAAATGAATGGCAAAGCTCCTGCCCTTAGTTTCAAAAAAAATTGGGACTTCAAGACAAAGCCAAAAATTTAGAGATGAGCACCAAAAGATCCATGGATGTAGGCAAGAAGATGTTGTTGCACTCTCAGTTGGTGTAGCACATTGGCTCTACAATGATAGGGATGCAACTGTTGTTGCTGCATATGTTTTTGATGTAAACAACAATGCTAATTAACTTGAACCAAGACAAAAGGTAACCACTTCTTTACCAATGCTCTAGGTAGTAAGGGCCTGTTTTTTTCAACTTTGGATTCTCTTAAAACTAATTCTAGATTGTGGTTGTAGAGAAGATAATTCTCCAAAACCTGGAATCCAAAAGCTAGCACATATGAAGTGGATTGTGGATTCTAGTGTATATAGGTGGGCTGGATTGTGAGAATCGGATTCTAGAATTGGGCTATTTGTTTTTTATTCTGCTTTTAGGACCAGAATTCATAATCAAAAGCTAAAACAAATGGGCCCTAATCATTGTGCATTTTTCATACATGTGTTTTACAATTCATTTGGTGACTTATTCTTTTCTTTGGTATAAATTTGTAGGGGTTCGTATTAGCTGGTAACACTGTAAGAGAGCAATAAGTATTTCAACATTCAATCGAGCAATACGCTGTGCAAAACACATTCAACGGATTCAAAGTTGCTCTACTAAGTGAGGCCTTAGGCATCAACACATTCTACTAAATGACCAAAGGGCAGAGATCATTCATATAAAGAATGGGCTTCCATTATTAAAACCCCACTAGGACACAAAACCAGGAACAAGGACAAGAGCCAGTACCAACAAGTCCAGGATCGTGAAGAACTGGCAGTTGGTAAATATAATGGTTTGGGGAAGAATTTTTGCGCAATCGACGCAAGGTTAACCATTGAAAATCCTAATCCTGTTGATACCTATAAACCATGTGGTGGAAGTGTCACACGTCTCAACGGCCAGAAGATCCCCATTCTTAAGCTAGTTCAAATGAGTGCTACAAGAGTAAACCTCTACCAGGTATTTGTAATGTCATATTTGTTGTTACATTTTCTTGTGGTGCAAATTATTTGATTCAAACATAATTGTGGTAAGATAACTTTGGTTTGTACCTGTCATCGCAGAATGCTATTCTCTCACCATTCTGGAACACTAATGCTCATAGTGTGGTGTATATGATTCAAGGGTGTGCTCGAGTTCAGGTTGTTAGTAACCATGTAAAGACATGTAAAGACAGTGCTCAACGATATTCTTCGGCCGGGGGAAACTTTTAATCATACCACAAAACTGTTGTTTTGAAAAAAAGTAGAGCGTGAAGGATGCAATTACATTGCATTTAAGACACTCAAACTCCATAGTGAGCCACACCACAGGAAAGAATATCTTTCGTGCTATGTCAGTAGATGTGATCACCAATATGTATCGTATCTGAAGGGAGGGAAGCCCGCAGCCTTAGGGAGTGTTTGGATTAGGGGTATTTTATTAGAATGTTTTAGGATTTATTTTAAATTTGAACTAGATCCTAAAACCTTTTAAGAAATTACCACTCATCCAAATAGAACCTTAAAAATAACGGGGGAAGAGCTTGGCCCATTCACTTATAGTTGTCAACAGCAGAGCTACCGGAGATCCCAAGAAATATCCAGCTGAAGAGTTCTCTTCATACTAATGTGTTACTGTCAGAAGTAGCAAAGAAAAATGAAACATTATAAGCATGCTGCTATGTGGTGGCTCTGTGTTTTGCTTTTAAAGAATATTAATAAAAGCCCTTGTTTCTTGATGGATTTTTTTTTCACTTCTTCCATTCGCAATCACACCATTACCGGAAACTACGTGGCTAGATTAACTTGAATTAATTTGTTGTTGATGGCCATTTTTAGGGCCATAGGGCATATTATAGCTGGAAGTATGCTCTAAGTCAGGAGTCGAGGGTTAATACCGTGTTATGTTGCTCACTGCAACAACAGCAAGCATGAGCCTCACTTAGTTATCAGTGCACTCTATTGACCACTCTCAGCAAGTTGCAGCAACGGTGACCGCACCTTCTACCGCAGTGCTATTGTCAGAAAATGTAGGTGGTTTTGCCAGAAACTCTTTGTAGCGTTACATTTTGGGCACTCATACATGCATGCTACTTTGAGTATCTTAGGTAATACTCTACAAGATATATATCTTCCTTACATAGGCTGCCCTTCCGTAGTCCAACCTACATGAAACCTTTCTGGGTGTTTTCTTCTTTCTGTTGGCAGAACACAGACCTCAGCAGTAGTACGAGGACAAGAAGATGGAGGAATGCCTTGCAGAAATGGCGTGGATCCTCGTATGGTACTGCTTTCCCCATGGCCAAGTGCTGATGAGCACCTGTAAATAGTGACAAAACTATTTTGAGCATTACAATGTCTCTTTCCTGCCTATATATCTACTTTTGCTTTGAAGATTGGCTGGGTTCCTTTTCCCCTGCTTTGCTTCCAAGTTGCATTATGTTTGTTGATTTGTTGCGAAGGTTCTAGCGACCCAATGAAGTGGACCATGAATGTTAATTGCTGAATCTGATCCCCATGTGACTCCCATGGACGTTAGTTTTTTGTTGATACTTGGTACAGTGCGCTTGGCATTGGAGACTAGCTTCTTAATTTAGATGCGGTGTAGATCAACTTATAAATTGGAGTTAAGCTGGTACACAAGATGGTCGGTCTGTTTCTTTTCTGCATGATTTTGAGTAGTTAGTTCTATAACACCACTGTAAAGGCCTTTCCGCACTTTTTTTTAGTTCTTACTGGTAATGTATAGTGAGTGGCTCTGTCTAACCTATCAATGCTGTATTTCTTTTTCCATGAGAATAATCAGTGCAGTGCAGAAAAATACACACAGTAGTAGTGGGTCAATAATCATTTGAGGAATACTTTGAAAGTGCAATGGACCACTGAGACTGAGGAGGTGCATAGATGGAGGGAGAAGCATGTCCTTTAACTATTGTAATGAGGATTATTGATCAGGTCAATATTTTACGGTCAAAGTCTCTCCAAAAAGTAGACCCATATTTAGGGCTCACTTAACATAACAGTTATGTCTACAGCTATAATTCAAAAGAGGTCTTATCCCCCCTTAGTAGAAAACTGGTCGGAAGCTAATGACAATCAGTTAAGACCAAATAACAACCGGTCCTAGGTAGTAACGATAAATCATATGGTTTCATAAGTCCCAACCAGGTAATTGATTAGAAGACATGGTAGTTTTTTTATGTGATTAACATACGTAAAGAGCTGTTAAGACTTGATAAAGACTCATACGTGAAGACAAAAGGTACGTGTAATAGAATTAATTGTCACCTTTAGGTGGCTATACATATGGTGGCACGTGTGATCAGCAGTCCCATTCTTGTAACATTCTTTTCATGGAAATAAAATCAGTACTTGATCATGCTCTTATACTTTTTTTTCCCGTAAGTTCAATAAGGACCCTAAGTCCTGATCATCAATAGTTGGTGCTAGAAGGAATGCAGCATCAAGTTGAAGATCGCCATCGTGATGTTCCCGCGTCCTTGAGAATGGCACGTCGCTAATGCTCAGCTAAGTTGTTGAACCCTCGTGCTGACCATTCACTTTCTCAATAGCGAAAGTGCTTCCCATTGCCCCTTAACTTAACAAAGTATTTGGAAAAGAAAGAAAATCTTGGTTTTAATTATTGCTCCCGCTTCCTCATCTGTGCTCATCAAGCCAGCTTAGCAACTAGTTGCTCATTGCCAAACAGAGGGCAATGGAGGCCCATCGACAATACCAGACTAATGCACAGAGGATGTCCTAGAGGCTCAACACTAACACTGACGAAGATCACCCTTAACAATATTTGCTAACCATTCCCCACATCGTCCCTAGACAACGGTGAGAGGTCTTAACAGCGTACCATCTCATTTGCAGGTTTGAGACTCCGATGGATCGTGTTTGCATATTATCGAGTACGATCTTCAACCACTCGATGGGGAAACAATAAGCAGGACCCTCGATACTGTCAAGATTAATGCATGGAGAATATATATATATATATATATATATATATATATATATATATATATATATATATATATGGCAACATATCTTATGCCTTGAGCTTTTCATTATACATGCGTGCACCAATTAATAAAAGTCATAAAAAATTCTGAAAAAAAATTGTAAATGTACTTCATAGATTACTCTACCTATGTATGAAGTTTCAAGATCAAATTCATTATATATCGATAGTTTCAAAAAAGAGAAAATTGTGACAAGTTTAAACTTTTAAAACTTGTTAGAATTTTCTTTTTTGTAACTCTTGGTATATAATGAATTTGAACCTACAATTTTATACATAGGTAGAGTAATCTATAAAGTACATCTACAATTTTTTTCAAAAATTTTCATGATTTTTATTAATTGGTGTGCACGGTGTGTACACAGAAAGTCTTGTATGCACAGGATATGTTGCCTATATATAGAGAGAGAGAGAACACCATGGTGCTTGAACACCATGATCTAAAACAGATATTTTTCTTATTTATCGTGTGCAAAAATATTTAGTTTTTTAGATGTCGAGTTTAACTACTTTACAAACTATTTCAAACAAGTTTGATTTAAAATTCAAAGTAGAGTTGTCTTTTTTATGGTAGTTTAGCTTGAATAAGAAATTCATCGATGATGACAACTAATATATATATACACATATATATGTATATACATATATGTGTGTGTATATATATATGTGTGTGTGTGTTGGGGATGTAAGGTGGGGCTGGCCGCCCGACGCCACGTGCCCCTGGAACATTGTAGTTTCTATAGTGTGAAGCTACAGTAATTTTATTTTAAAAAAATTTGAATTTAAAAAAAACTTTCTCTATTAGCATTAATTACAGTATTTTTGTGTTCTTTTATTTTTCCCTTTTTGTTTAAAGAAATTTCTCTCTCTCCGTTAAAATTTATGGATCACTCGCGGCCACGCACCAGATTCTGACTAATTAGTTGTTGGATACAGATTGCTGCATTGGGACACGTACCAACCTGAACAGGTTAGTAAATTATTGGACATGAGAGGACTAGTAGTTGAGTTGAAGTGTAAGCGTGTGACCCAATTTTTTTTCAAGAGCTCATCAGAAAGCGTTTCTTATGTCACCCAAGTTTGCTATGCCTCGTCGTGACATTTGACGTCATCTTGGCTTTATGGTCCACTAGAGGAGGACATTAGGAATGCCCAGTAAAGAGTTTTATTTCACGGTTTACAAGATTATCATATCATCTAAAGAGATTTAAGTAGATAAATAAAATAATGGCCACAATGCACAGTTTCATTTCACGATTTCATATGCTAACTATTGCGTTTAATTGCAAGGTACAAGATTGGGTGAAATTGGATGAAATGAAACTCTATAGCCCCAGTGGTAGTTTCAACAGGTTTTATAGTCTCGGAAATAGTGTACACTCAGTTTCATTCTAAGGCTATTCCCAATGCATGGTTTCATTTCCCAGTTTCCAAGAGTGCCGCATCAGCTTTTCACCTCCTATGAAACTCTCTCTTCATAATTACCTTGCTATGTCACCAAACATAATGATGTGTCATGTTATTTAATGAAAATAAAACTGTAACAGCCCAATTTTCGTCAAATACGGTAAGTGAGGCTTGTCATGCTAACGTCTTCCATAATACCATTACATCCTCACTTAACTATAATTATACAAATGTTAGGACATTCATCTTGTATAAAGAGGGAGTAATAAAATCCTAAAACTTATTTTCCAAACTGCACACATGTTATTTTACTTTAGTCAATTACATGTGGGCCATGTACATAAAAGAAAGGAGAGTAGGCTGCACATACCTAACATACCATTTTTCACTTTACTCACCTTTACCCGCTTACCTAACCTATCAATGACACATAGGACCTACCTTGCATGGGAACTTGTGGGCTGCACATCCTCTCCATGTCTTTTCTCACTTCCATCACCCATACCCACCCTTTTCCTTACCCTATGACATGTGGGACCTAGCCCCACATGTAAGGCATGAGTGGGCAGCCTTTATAAGGCCCAAACCTTGGTTTCTCCTCCCTTTTCCTGCTCATTTGTTCATCCAAACTGCATAAAACAGCAAGCACCCCTTCCTCACCTCTTGCCATTCTCCCCCACAAAATCCACTCAAAGCTTGAGTTTGAGTTTGTGCATGTTATACCACCTTGAAGCCAAGATCAAGAGCTTCCAATCCATCCAAATGGATTCTTGAGGCATCAAGTTTTGGGTGAGTGGCAATTGATTTTCTTTCTTCCCATGTTCTAAAATTTTGCCCCTTGTAACTCATTTCTATCTTCTCCATGGAATCCATCATCAAACTTTGACTCGGGTCATGCATGTCGCAAAAAGCTTGAGGAGGAGGGAGTTGTTCTTGCAAGCGCAAGCAAGTAAGGTCATTGTCGTCTATACGAGCTTGGAGGAGACGAACCGTAAAAGTCGGCATTGTGACATTTTCGTCATCCCTCAACAAGACCAACCTTTCACCTAGTGCAAAAGCAATATTGTAGTGGTAAGAGTCTACCCTAGTCCATCCCTTTAAAACCCTAGCTCATTCCTTTGAAATGTAGAGGACAATAGGGGTTTGATTTCGGATAGTCAGGGGTTTAACATTGGATACTCGAATAACATTTGGATAGTAGGGCTGATTGGGCTTGACCGAGAGGATGCCTTTCGGACATTCGAGGTGACCACTCGGATAGTCCGAACCACTCGGACACTCAGAACATAATTTCAGATAGTCCGAATATAAAATCAACTTCAGACCGAGAGGGTCCACTCGGACAGTCCGAAGTGACACTCGGATACTCCGAACATAATTCAATAAAAGCCCTAAGACTTGAACTTTTGACGCCAAAAACTCAATTAGTACTTTCATATTATGATTGGTATTACACATCATGAGCATTTCTTGCATCTTTTACTCGTGTGCATCATTGGAGTTATTGAATTGGATTTTCTCGTTAGGTGTTGACGCTTCGGAAGGCACTCCGAGTACGACTACGCCTTCGAAATCAAGAACGAGCAGCAAGGCACTACTTTACTCCTTGACCATGATTGCTCCTACTAATTGAAATTTACATTTTTGGAAATTATTTTATCAATTGCATGCTTACTTTCAACTACAATTATGATTGGGTAGAAATCTTAGCTATTACCACATTGTGATGTTATTCCCTTATCATGTTTTTTCCATGTCCATTGTCGCCCTAGGTGGTTGGTTTATTACTATTGTATATGGGTTAAATTTAATTGCTTAGCCATGCTTAGAACATCGTTAGCAAGCTGCGATAGATGGACTTAGTCCATTAGTCGCAATGATTGAGAATTATTATGATGATGATGGTTTCAAATGTTGGTTAATGAGTAGAGATATTGGTTAAGGACCTTAAGGATTGAATCCTGGTGACGTCTCTTTGAGTAACTATCGTGCGAACCACACGCCGTTTATGGGACCGGTGTAACCAAGTACTTGTGTATGACTAGGGTATGTAAACCATGTGCACTCGGAATTCCTTGAGCTTAGTGGAGCGTCAAGGAATGACCGCCGGAATTCCTTGGGATTAGTGGAGTGCCAAGGAATATCCTCGGAGTCCCTCGAACTTTGTTGAGTTGGGGATGTCCAATAACGGGTGTACTCCTTGATCCACACACACCGAGCACTGGGCACGCGGGATCGAGGGTCACAGTCATCCGGATGGTTTAGATACACTACCATGCATACTGGAAAATGGTTTGTCACGTTCACCTCGGCCGACACATCAAAGGAAATGTGTTAATAGCTTGGCTTACGAGTGTGACGTGTCATGTGGGTAAAGTCGTACCTCTGCAGAGTTTAAACTATTCGAATAGCCGCGTCTATGGTTAAGGACGATCGCTTGAACTCGATCCATCGGGCGAGTATTAAGGACTTGGTAGGAATGGGATGGGAGTGGGAAAAGAGACACAAGTATTAGAGTACTTGTGTGTGTAGTCGAACATGAGCGATGGAACTCATGGTTCGGAGAATGCTTGAAGGTATGATATGAATGTGATTATGATGATGTTATATTATGTATTAGATCTTGCAAATATTTACGAAATGCAATTCTTTTCAATCTATACATGCTTACGATTTACTCCAAACATTGCTTTATGCTGAAATTGCCATTTTGCCTTCCTTTGATGTAGCAACCACATGTAGTTAGAAATCAACATACAATGTATATTAATGTGCGAGTACACTCTTTGTACTCAATCGGATTGTCCACTTGTGCGGTGAGGATGAGGCCTTGCCGAGGACTTTTACTGAGGCGATTTCGACAATTCTAACGTTTAGTCGCCGTTCTTGCCCCAGTTGGTTGCCTGAGGGTTTGGGGGCATGCCATGCTGGCCCTTTTATTGTTTATCTTATGATTTCCGCTGCTACTTGATGTAATAACTCTAAATATGTCGTTATGGACAGCAGTCCTACTTTTGGAATGTAATAACGTTTATGCTTCCGATATTTGTGTATGTGTTGTGATGTCAACTGTTGGATGAGAATGCTCGTGTTGGCGAACTATCCTGGGACCAACACGGGTATAATCGTGGAACGCCCGAGGTTCCCTTGATTCACTTGAGATGCACCACGCATTTGGGTGAATCAGTGGAGTCCCGGGGACGGTTCCCCACAAAAACTCAGTTGAAACTCCCACTGAGAATAGCCTAATGAAACTCATTCACCCTCTCTCTCTTTATAATTATCATACCATATCATCAAAATTGCTGATGTGTTACATCATTTAATGGGAATGAAACTCTCATGAAACCTCTACTGAGAATGGCCTTAGGGGGGCCGCGGAAAAGAAATTCAATGGGAACAAGAGCGATCAAATCATTGCACATCGAGTGTGATGTAGGCTCCATTTGAAAATTGGTGCGAGTGAGGATGTCCTCTCAACCACATTGGATCCCTAGGATCAACGCAGTGTGCCTTATCTTTACTATATAAAATAAGGTTTTTTTTTCACGTCACTTTATCAAAATTACTTATATTTATCACTGTTCTTTAATTACCCACTTTTGCCATTATTAGTACTCTTTGCAAATAAACTTTTTATCGTAAATTGAGTTTCAACTATTGTACATTCAGATTAAACAGTATTATTCAGATAAGGTTAGTATTTTTTGTAAATAAATTTTTATCACAAATTGAGTTTTCGTTGCAACGCATAGGCACATGACTAATATATTTAAAACTACACCGCTGAGAACGCGTATACTCACGCTCCACGAGACATTGGGGCCTTTGCAAAAATTTTAGTGTGCAGTGGACATACATTTGTATGTGTTTGCATAAGATGTGACCTTTGTATATTTTAAAAAAATATTTTACTCGTTAGCACGGAAGAGGTCCAAGCAAGAAACGTTGCGTTGAACCAAAGTAAAAAAATTTTACACGACATGTATATATTGGATCACTGGGACAGGGAAATATGCACTGCTAATCACATATCCGAGCAAACTTATATGCTCCATGTGTACAAGCACTTTATATGTTCTCAACCAGACTTCTTTGTCTGTCCACTCTAGGGGTGAAAACGGATCGGATACGGTCGGATATTGCTGTTACCGTATCCTAATCCATATTTTTTCCCGGATTCGGAATCGGATATGGTAAGACCGAATACGGATACGAATTCGGATATTTCGGAATTTCGGATACGGTATTGTCGGGGCGGATACATACCGGATTCGGTTCGGAAATGGATAATACAAACGGATACATACTTGTTGAAACATCTGATCCGACTAGCAATAAATTCATATATATTACATAAGTTTGACAACTCATACAACACAAATTTAACAATAGTATCAGATTCATATATAACTTGAACAGTCCAATTATCATCCATACAATCTCAACTCAAAACCACCATCATCAACCAAAAAAGCTAACCTCAACCTTACTTCGACAAAGCACAATTCAAAATATTACCAGCCCACGGCCATAGACAAATTAAGCAGAGGAGATGCACTTCATCTTCACACATTCACCATGAAAAAAATAAACATCGCTCATAAATCAATTGCAGATAAAACACTCAAAGCAACACTATCTACTAGTGAACACACAGATCCAGCTGGCGATGTGAGTAAGTACCTGATTATATCGGCTCGGTCGTGCCACCATGCGCCTGTTCTTATGTCAATAGCCAAAACCTCCCAATCCAAAAGTATCAGAACTTGAGTGGCTAGTACTCATCCACTCGGCATGGGATTATGGGAAGCGACACCGATTCACTTCGCTATTTGAAATTTCAGCCCATAGACGATGTGAAGCACACAAGACGAGAAAAACAAAAACATTCCAAATGAAGAGAATCTCCCAAACCTCATTCATAAGATAACAACATAGCTAGTATATAAGACAAGGAAAATAGTAAATCCTAGAGTACGTAACTACAGATCCATATAGGGAATCACAATTCTTCAAATCACATGAAGTCTTTGAGAACAAAGCACCATAAAGCTTTCATCATTCAACACAAAACTACAAGTGAATGTTTACGGAGAACATTCTTCATGACTTCCAGAGGAGAACAATCTCTGAAATCCGTGACTTCCAAAGGAGAACATTCAAGCACTAACAATGACTTGCAATCGCGAGACACACCATCGAGCATATCGACTTGCAATCTAGAATATTGTGGAGGAAATACATAACTAGAAATACTATTTGAGCAATAACCATTAACGGAGATCAAATCAAACAAATCCACTAGTGAGCAAGTTATAATGCATGCCGTACCATCAGTCATCACCACTAGCTATTTCTTCTTCCTACAATATATGTATACATAATACTGAAGAGTCGACATATGCAAATAAAAAACAAGAATGCGATAGGAATAGGATCAATCAATGCAAATTATGTGCAACAATAAAAGAGTGCAATATGGCAATACGAGTCATCATATTAGCAACAAGGGTATCAATAACCTCCAAATCACCAACGATAGATGCAACTTTATTCTTTCACTTTGAAAAATAAATAAAGCTATATTAGTAAAAACAAGCAACTTCATTAATACTAAAAACGACAAACTATTGAAGTTATCACCTTTTTGGGCCGCACTACCCAATCTTTTGTACAAATCAATGCTTCTACCATTTCGGGTTCTAGGCGACTCTGAAATGGATCAATGACCTACCCTTGACACTAAATGCAGATTCTCGAGGCAGCTGATGACACTTGCATGGCCAATACATCACGAGCAACTTTTGAGAGAATAGGATATTCATATCACGACTCTTCCACCATGATAAAATATCAAATTTCGATTGGATGATCTAGGAAGCTTCAAGGGTTGTTACGCCATGTATTTTTCCAAGTCATTTGATTCACCTTGACCAATCCCATCATGGGTGTCATATAAGAAATTATGAAGCTCACTATTTTCATCATCCATAAAGAGATCTACAAGCGGTTCATCGCTACTGAGCGGTGTAGTAGTACTCTTTTCAACACTAGATCTGTGAAACATACACTTCATACACTTGCTTGACAACATTGATGAATTCTTCAATTTGACTTTATACAACGACTCACCATAAAACTTCTTCATGTAAAATTCTATCATTTTTTCTTGAACCTAGGATCAAGAAAGCTAGCCATAACCGTGAGCAATGTTTGACTTCTTCCAATACTTTTCGAACTTAACACTCATAGATTGTGCCATCTCTCTAATAGTGCTATTAGTGCTAGCACACCACTCATAAATCAAAAGCTTAATATCACAAAAACTGTGGTAAAACAAATTTGCTGTTGGATATAAAGAACCATAGAATAGCTCAGTAACATCGTAGAATTTCTTCAAGCATTTACAAAGTGTTAATGCTTTATCCCATTCTGAATCAGAAGGAGCAATTTTTTCATACCTACGTCGTTCCAAGCACAAAAGCCTCTCAAAAGCACTCCTATAATATAAGGCATCCCTCAACATGGTATAGGTGGAATTCCACCTCGTAGCAACATCTAGTGAGAGACCCGTCGTTGTTTTTAAACCACATTCAGATGCACACTTCTGGAATTCCTCCCACTGTAATGGAGATCCCTTTACTGCTGTTACAAATGCTCTAATATTCGAACATGGTGCAATTTCTATAAACCATCTCTAGCAACAAGATTTAGTATATGATTGGCGCATCTCACATGAAAAAATATACCATCACAGACTAGTGGACTATGCTTTCTAAGTTCAAGAATAACCTCTTTAACACAGACTTCATTTGCAGATGCATTGTCCAAACTTAGAAAACATTTTTTTCAAGATACCATCTCATGACACAATTAGTAAATTCTTGAGACAAGTTAGCACCGGTATCGCCCTTCTACATGCATGAATTTGATAATTCTCTTCGAATTTGCCAACTATCATCAATCCAATGCACAAATGACACACATATATCCTTTGTTACGGTTTGATGTCCACATGTCCATAGTTGCACTAAAGCGGCACTCAATGATTTTAAAATATTCATACAATCTTTTCTTTTCTTCTAAAAAGAGGTCCATTAGATCTTTCCTAATTGTGATGCGGCTCTTGAGTGGAAAGCTAGGTAGAAGAGATTTGATGAAATCAACAAAATATTCATGCTCCACAATATTAAAAGGATACTCATGCATGATTATTGCCAAATAAAATTTTCTCAAGCTAGCTTCTTGATCATACCTATACGGTTCAATAACTTGATGATGGTGTCTTCATCATTGTTTTTCACATTGATTTCTTCGGCTTTAATTTGGATATTATGTTTTTCTTCAAATGGTTCCAAAAGCACGATGTTCCATTGGCGGAATCACATCTGGAATTGCATTTGCAATGGTTGCAATGTGCCCAGCGTTGAACAACCTTCTTGCCATCCTCCACAACTGTCTTTGTAGTCCTAGTGTAGTGGTCCCAGATAGCTGATGTACTCTTCTTTTGCCTCTTTGCACTAGGTTGAGCATCCTCTTCAGCATTAGCAGTTGTACCTTGCCCTTCTGTGCCACTATCAATGGAGGGTGGATGATCGGTTGGTGCTGCTCCCACCTCAATTGAATGTGTAGGTGTTGCAGATGATGCAACCACTCCAAACTTTGGTGACACTTGCACTTCCGCTTCGAAGCCATTACTTGTTCTTACTTGTTCATTCTGGAAAAGAATCAATGTCTTTGTCAATTAGTAGTTTAGCACTTGCAACATATGGTGGCGACTTTGTCATATGAATCTTATTTAGCATCTTCTCTTTGTTGTTTTTGGTAGTGTTTTAGTTATGGATCTCCTGCCAAAGATGGCTGGCATGACAAAAATGTTGCCTAGGGAGACTGTAATGTATGGAACTCTAAAGATAGTAGAGACCCTGTCCAGTAGAGCCACTAAGCTAGCTCATCATAATCCAGCATCAAGCAAAGGTTTTCATAAACTAGGTCAGTGATGAAAAAAAATCACAGTTGCATTACATCATCCGTCATGAACTCATGATCTTATTTCTGATGGGAAATGATTTTCACAAATTAACTTGTCATACATCAGGGCACAGGATAATGAATGTAAAAAATTGCATGAACATGTATATCCAGAATATTCGCCCAAATCAACAGATTCAGAACATTTGCCCAAATCAACAGATTCTACCAGTCACAGATGAGCTAATCACAAGTTTTTCTCACAAATCACAAATGGAGGCAAATCAACAGATTCAGAACATTTGCCCAAATCAACATTCTACCAGTCACAGATGAGCTAATCACAAGTTTTTCTCACAAATCACATGAAGAAACAACTAAGCCCTCACCTCACCTGGGGGCGGTGGCCGACAGCAGAACGGGAGCAAATCAACAGATTCAGAAACATTTGCCCAAATCAACAGATTCTACCAGTCACAGATGAGCTAATCACAAGTTTTTCTCACAAATCACATGAAGAAACAACTAAGCCCTCACCTCACTGAGGCGGTGGCGCAACAGAAACAGAGAGGAGCCCAGGCGGCGGGTCCCGAACCGGGAGGAGGAGGCGGCGGGTCCTAGAGCGGGAGGAGGAGGCGGCGGGTCCCGGAAGGAGGAGGCGGCGGCGGCGTCGGCGGGTCCCGGAAGGAGGAGGAGGCGGCGAGTCCTGGACCGGGAGGAGGAGGAGGAGGCAACGGCAGGTCCTGGACCGGGAGGAGGAGGAGGCGGCGACGGCGGGTCCCGGAGCAGGCGGTGGCGGTGGCGGCGGAGGCTCAACCGCTCAAGCAATACTAGGGTTAGCTTTCGGGTTGGGGTTGGGGAACCGAATGGGGATTGCCGGACTGGGGAGGCAGAGAGTTGCGGCTTGCCCTAGAGACTGAGTAAGTGAGTAGTAGTGACTGATTCGGATATCCGGTCGGATAATATCCGAATACCGTTTACCGCAGCTATTCGGTCAGATATCCCGTCTACCGTATCCGTTACCATATCTGGTAACAAGTATCCGATACCGTATCCGAATCCGGCCGGATACGGTTTTTTTTTCGGATACGGTTTTTAACAGATACGGTACCGGATCGGTCGGGATTAACCCATACCATTTTCACCCCTAGTCCACTCCCTTTGTTTTCAACAGTCTTTGGAGCTTCTGGTAGTGGGTGGAGGTTCATGAGGGGGAGATTCGGAACCTGCCGCGCTATGGCATATTTCCAGCCAGTACAACTTGAAAGCGAGCCCAAACACTCTAAACTCTTACTCTAAACATCGAATGCAATAAAAAATTGGTGAGAGACAGAGGCGGAGTAAGTACAGGCCATAGTTAGGGGTGTAAATCAGGCGAGCACGAGTGAACCCACCTACCTAGGCTGGCCAAACTCGAGCCGAGCTTGGTTAGGGTCTAAGCTTGGACTTGGATTTGAGCAGGCTCAACCTCAGCTCGAGTAATCTTGTTAAAAAGTAGTATGCAACTTTCACATGCCTTAGTTTTCAACAGTGAGAAAGAAAAATTATCACAAGTTCACAAATCACCACATATCACAAAACAATGTATGTTTGAACAAATTTCTAGCTCAACAGTATAATGAACAACCCAAACATCCACAAATTTATAGTGGTTCACACAAACAAAAGAAGATGAGTAAGAGGTATAGTTCATACTCAAATATGTTACATGTCGGGCTATTGTGAGTTGAGGATGAAGAGGTGGTGGTGGGAATCGGTGCTTCATTGCGAAGGAGAGGGGCCATCAGCGCTAGGCGCGGGAGGCATTGGTGCAAGGAAGAAGGAGGTTGGCGCTCGGTGAAAGTGGAGGAGAGGCGCCACATTGGCGCTCAGTGGTGCAGGAGTAGGGCATCAATGCTCAAAGGCAGAGGTGCTGGTGCAAGGAAGAGAGAGGTCGGTACTTGGTGGAGCATCATGTCCGTGCTTGCGGTGGAGGAGCAAGGCGTTGCCACGAGAAAGAAAGGGTGTTGGTGCTCGGTGGAGAAGGAGAAGAGGCGTTCGCCTGGTTTGTGGGCTGTGAGTGGCGGATGAGGGGGTTGGAGGCTGGGAGATAGGAGGTGAGGTGGCGGAGTAGGTGTCGGTGGTGAGAGGCATGGATTGGTTTGGGTTTTGTAAGGGGAAGGGGATTGGGTGGAAGGATGGGTGGTGACTGGTGAGTAGGAATGGATAAACGGATAAAGTTAGGATAGAGTAATTTCGAAGGGCCAAGGAGAGGTGTTGGACCAATGTGATTTGTGAAAATTAACGATCCTACTCGAGTTATTCGAGTTTGGCTTGATTATGCTTGCGAGCTTGTGAGCAGGTTTCAGTTCAGCTCGTTTCCTAGTTAAGCCAGACTCAAATCAAGCCTAGAGCAAGCCGAGTCAGAGTAGATCGCAAGCCTCGAGTTTTTCTTACGGCTCTAGCCACATAGAGATCAAGGGCTCAACAAGAGACAAGAATTTATTATGTTCTATTTAAGCTACTTACGAAAGTAGTATAAGTTTTCTTTGGAGGAAAATTATTATATAAAAAAGCAATAGAACACAAATGATGATCACGACGGATTATAACTTGAGTTTAGTTTGGTGCCCAACAAGCCAGATACGAGGAAGTAGTGCTTGATTGTTAGAATATGCTTTGGCACATACGCATCCTCCAAGCCTAATTGTTGTATATTAGTCAATTCCGTAATTAGCTCTTTCTTGTTTAATTACCTAGATTAGCATCCAGTTAGTTATGGTTGTTTATGGGTAATTATAGCATTGTGATTAGCTGCATGCCTTAGGGCAGTCCCAACCCATGGTTTCCATGAGCAGTGTCTAAAGGAGAGAGAGAACAATAAACCAATGCATAGTTTTCCAACCCATGATTTCCATGAGCAGTGTCTAGAGGAGAGAGAGCAATACTAGAGGAGAGAGAGAGCAATAAACCAATGCATGCACTATAAACACACCTTGGTCAGCGCGCAGAAATGTCCAACCCCGATTTTGCTCGTTTCTTGCGTCTTGGTACCATGTGAGCCAGTTTCTTGCATGAGACACGGTTTCTTGGGTTTTCCTTCTCTCCCTTCCTTAATTCCTATGCCACATCAGATTTTTGCTTAGTTGGCAGCGTAATTAATTCTATAGACACCAGTTGAGGTGGAGGGTTGGGACTGCCCTTAGATTAGCATCCCAGAGAGTTATGGCTCTTTATAGCTAATTATAGCACCGTGATTAGCTGCATGCGCTGCATGCCTTGTACTATATGTAACACCTCTTTTTCAGTGATTGAATCAAGGAGTGATTCACCATTTTCTCTCTCACTGTTTCACTCTTTCATTGATCAAGCTCTAAACAAATAGAGAGATGAAATATCATGCACTTATACGGTATAAATTAGACTCAATACTATCTTAAAAATTTGGAAAGAAAAATATGCACTGGTAGAACCCAAGATGCTAGGCTCGAAAACATCTGTGTGGCTTCGTAAGTCGCAGATTTTACAGCAAAGCTCAAATGTTTCAAATCCTGCGTTCCATAGGTACCTAATCGCAAAACCTGGGGACTCCAAACCAGGGTTACAAATCTCGGTGAGATTTCGTGGTATCTCACCGAGATCTCGCTCTCCGGACCCAGACGAAATTATTCCTGTCGATTGAATTTAAAAATCCAAAAAAATTCAAATTGTTACAGTAATCTCATTTATTTCGGCGAGATCTCACCCTCTACGGCCAGTATCTCGGGTTTTGAAGCTGGTATTTGATTTTTAAAACTAGAATTGACCAGATTTAGCTCAATTACCCTGGTAAAAGTGATCTTCTATGATAATTCATTGAAAAACCAATTTTTTGTGACATTTTAAAATTTCAGCAGAAAAATTATTAGATTTTTATAAAATAGTAGAAGAATTTTAATGTATGAAAATTTTATGGTACCATCCTAACAAGTGCAAGATCATAGAGGAAAATTTTCAAAATATTTTAAGTTGATTTGTTATACTTAAAAAATAAAAAACAGAATGATCATAAATGAGGTAGTAACCGTGTTAGAATTTTATAAATTTTTCCCAGTTTCATCATGACCTAAAATTTTTAGGAGAGCTTAATAATTTCCTTATAACCCTTTTATAAATTTTTAAAAAAGTTTACTTTGTTTTGGTTGGTCAATGAAAAATAATAAACTCTACTAGTACACGCGCTAAAGTTTGAAAAGTGTGCATTAGCACTATCACATTTTTTGAGAATTTTGTAGGTTAGATCATGATCTAAAAAATTTATGAAAATATCATGGATGCTTCATGACTATCCACAAAAATTTTTAAAATTTTTCATCCTTCAAACTGTGCCAAAAAATCTTGGAAAAAATGTTGTGAGGGGACTTGAACTCATGACCTCCTCTTTGCATGCTTGTGACCTTACCACTACACTACTAATGATGTTGCTTGACAACATTGAGGATTAGTGATACTTATATATGCCAGGGTTTGATGTTTACTTTATTCACAGGCTCACTCCAATCATTCATCACTGCAGCCTTTTCACTTTACTCATTCGCGTGAAGCAGCCCGGCTCTGCATCGACCTAGTCGTCGCCGACCCATTCCGGTGCATCTCCGCCCAACTCGGGCCACCCTACAGTGCTCTCCGGTGCTAAACAGCGAGATCTTGCCTGGAGAACTCGAGATCTCGCTGAGAAACAGAGACATTTCGTCCAGCTCAGCCAAAACTGAGGTGAGTAAAAAATATTTTTCCGAACCAAAATCTCATGTATTATGTGTGATATCTTAGTTTGTATGACCATAGTGTGTACGTATAACTAGAATCCTTTTCAGAAGTGATAAATCAAGTAAACTAGCCATGTGTCTGTGCATTGCAACGAAAACTCAATTTGCGATAAAAAGTTATTTGCAAAGAGCACTAACAGTGGTAAAGGTGGGTAATTAAAGAGCAATGGTAAAGGTGGGTAATTTTGATGAAGTGACGCGGGCAAAGGTGAGTAATTAAAGAGCAGTGGCAGAGGTGGATAATTTTGATGAAGTGATGTGGGAAGAAACTCTCACTTTATATAGTATAGAAGATCAAGGAGTAGCTATATTTTGTTAATTAAATCTTGTACAGACTACAGAGAGTAAGGAGTAGCTATAGTTTGTTAATTAAGGAGTCTACTTTGTTAATTAAATCAAGGAGAGCAAACTCTAGTAAATCTTGTGCAGACTACAGAGAGCAAACTCTAGTAAATCAAGGAGTATCTTGTACATACACGTCATTCTTAATTTTTAAGTACATATATCTTTAGACTATCGTGTATGTACATGTTAGCAATACACTGAGATAATATATTATGTTTTATAACTAATGAGCACATTGCTTTAGTAAGTAGTAAAACAAAGAGAATAAGCATGTATGTGATTTTGGGTGTCTACTCAACATTTTGGGTGATTTCAAGTACTGTTAGGATATAGGACCTGTGAAATTAAGAAGATATCATACTTAAATGCTAGTACAATTTTTGTCTCGTTGCAGTTTCTCCCGATGGCAGATCGTGTGGGTACCGTATGGGACCATGGGGAGCGTGTCGGCTTGGCTGGGTCGAAGTGCAACTACTGCAGGCATGTCATGAAGGGCGGAGGGGTGACCCGTCTGAAGGAACATCTGGCTGGCCACTCCGGCGATGTGAAGACATGCCCAACGTGCCTAAAATGGTTAGGCAGGCCATGCTAGTTGACCTCCATGGAGGTCGAGAGAAGAAGAAGGAGAATGAGGAGCTGCGCCTCCGTCAGGAGGAGACTTGTGATGAGTGGGCCACCTTGGCCACCGAGGAGGAGCAGCTCAAGATGGCCATCAGAGCCTCCAAAGGAGAGGCCTATCTCAGGAGCCAAGGATTGACCCTAAGTTCGGGGTCCGGAAGTGGTGGAGCGAGGACGGTCCAATCTAGTCTCAGCAAAATATTCAGGAGGTCCAAATCGACACGATCAAGCCATGCCTCCATCGATGTTGACCTCGCAAAGAGTGGTGCCCTACAGCAACCCCGTATTGACACTGCATTCAAGCAGGGGGCGGCAGAAGCTAAGGGGGATGGTCAAAGTGATTCCTTGCTAATGCAATTCCAGGAAGGAATGCCGATTGCCCATATTTCATAGGTACGTAATGGTCATACGTTACTCAGTTACAACTCATGTCATGATTGTACTAATATTTTATGGCCGCGATGGACAGCTGTAATTAAGCTGACACAGGAGCTAGGCCTGAGGATTCGTCCACCACGGGGCTATGAGATAGACATGAAGTACTTGGATGAGAACGAGCAGGAGATAATCAAATACCTTCAAAGGTTTAAGGAAGACTGGGCTACATTTGGTATTACAGTAATGTGTGACGCCTGGACTGGACCTACCCATCAGATCATCGTTAACTTCATGGTGTACTGCAATGGCGCCATGTTCTTTCATAAGACTGTCAATGCAACAGATGCAACATTTGGTTTTTTTTGTACTCTTCCATAAGACTGTGAGTACCTGCTCCACAACATGCGGTATTTTTTTGTACTCTTCGCATGCAAGGTCCAAGACCACAAGTACCTACTCCGCGAGATAACAAAGGTCGTGGTCGAGGATATTGGGGCAGAGAATGTTGTGTAAGTGGTTACTGACAATGGTGCAAACTTCAAAAAAGCATGCCAAATGTTAGGAGTGCAATACCCATGGATTATATGGCAGTCGTGCTTGGGCCACACAGTGAATCTTATACTTAAGGGCGTGTGTGATGTCCTAAAAATTAAACAGGTTGTGGGACAGTCCAAGACAATTTGTAGATTCTTGTACAACCATAAAAATCTGCACGCACAGATGCGGCAACATATTGGGGGAGAGTCGGTGAGGCCAAATGTCACTAGATTTGGCACAACCTTTATTTATTTTTGGAAAGCTTCCACAAGAAGAAGGAGCAGTTCCATCAGTGAATGACACATGCTGACTGGACAGCTAGTAGGTGGGTTCAGATGGGGGAGAGCAAATATACATATGACCACCTCCTGAGCAGGGAGTTTTGGGAGTAGATGGAGTGGACCGTCTTGGCCATAGAACCCTTGTACAAGCTGCTGAGGTTTGCGGATCAAGATAAATTACCAACAATCAGCGATGTCATGATGTAGTACGCGATTGTGCGGAATGAGTATAACAACCGTTTGTGGGAGCACAGAGAGCATTACAAGATATTCTTGGAAATCCTGGAAAATAGGTTCATGGAAATAAGGGAAACCACATTCGTGCAAGAAGGTCAGTGAAATTAATATGTTCAATTCTGTTATGGTAACTATGCGATGATTCTTGCACATTCGCTAACTGTATAATGATTTATCTATTGCAGCCTCTGTACTTGACCTATGATCTCAGTTCTCGTACAATATATGCAGCACTCTGCAGTACATGGGAGCGCTATCTACTGCATTAGGAATTATATCCGATGACGATGATACCGCGGTGCAGGCCCTACGGGAAGCTGATGTATACCGTCTTAGGAAGGGCCAGTTTGCCACCCAGCTTGCACAGTCCAGCACCGTCGATGACCACATGACAGCAGGTAAGCACATAATTTTAGTTATTTTTATGAGCGACGCACATTGATAATGTTGCCATATTGCCTACAGCTCAATGGTGGATGGCGTTTGGGAATGAGACGTCAGCTTTGCAGAAGTACGCCTTGCGGTTGGTGTCGTAGTGCGCATCATCGAGTGGTTGCGAGCGCAATTGGAGCACATTTGCCTTAGTGCACACGCAACTCAGGAACCAATAAAGTTATGCGAAGCTCCAATAGCTCGTGTTTGTGCACTATAACCTGCAACTTCGCCTGCGGGACTATGAATCCACCCGCGAGCCTTGCGACGAGAACCCAGTTGATCGCCTCATTGAGAGTGCAATGTATCATGGTAGTGACCCTATTGCAGAGTGGTTCGACTCATCCAGGACTGGTGGAGAGCCCTTACTTGACGAGGATAGTGGGATCGACCCACCTCTCCCAGCAAGATTTGTGGTAGATTCCATCCCGCCAGAAGAAATGAATAAGGCCACAGGTAACCAAAGTAATTGTTTTCTATTCCACTTGTGAACCATGTATGCCAAAATCTCACAACGATGTTAATATTACTTACACTTGGTCACAGGTGGGAAGAGTCTTCCAGATTGGGCCAAGTACACGATCGGTGACACGCACAAGGGGAAGAGAAAATGTACAAACGATGATGCAGACGATGACATGCTAGCAGGAGCTTTTGCGGATTGGAGAAGTTATCGGGTAGCCAGCCTTCCAAGGGAAAAGGCAAAGCTCCAGTTGATGATGAGTCTGATATCGGTAGTGATGATGAGATGGCTATAACTGTTGATATTGAGTAGTGGCTCAATAGTAGCTCAGCAATAAAGACAGACTCTCTCAGCGATGATGGGGCAGAAATTGACCGGTACACTATACGCCTCCGTTCACAACCACAATCGCCGCGAGAATCACAACAGGGGTTAGCCTCTTGAGGATGGGCTCACAGAGGCAGACCCGTAGTAAGGGGAAGGGTGCATCGAGTGGTAGGGTGGGCGACAGGCACCACAACCACAAAATGACGCAGGATCATAGTGTAGCAGTCAGTCTTCAAGCCATTTCAGTCTCCTATCTGAGCATAGTGGGTATGGTTCAATGTCATATGGAGGGGATCAGGTGGGTATAGTTCAATGTCATATGGAGGGGATCTAGGTGGGTACAGACAGAGTTATAACGGATTTAGCATCTTTTGGGCGTTTGACTACACTGATCCATACGCTGATCTGTACGCACGGCACTCATCTGGCAGTGTCAGGTATCTCTACCAGTCCGAGAATTATAGTGCCTGGATGGTTCATTACGAACATTGGAAATCTGCCTGGCTGCCGCGGGACATGAATTAGGAAGAATACAAGCAATAACATGAGCGGAGGCATCACAAGGTCATCGTCGACAACGCGGAGGTGGAGTTTACACTACAAACGTACTACTACTCGTAGGTACGTGATACAAATAGATATTGATTTTATTATCATGCAAATATGGAATAAATTGTCATATGTATCGATTTTATTTCATGCCTATTAATTGTCATGCAAATATACATTGATTATTTGCAACTGTGACTCTTCAAATCCGAATTTAAGTCGAAATGCTGCTAAAATTTCTAACTTTACACACTGATAATGATTTAAAAATTTTATGCCAAGGTTAATGATGCATCACAATTAAAATTTTAAAATTTTGTAACATACTTTCAACCATTTTTTATCTGGACATCACCGCTGTCCGGATTTTTAAAAATCTCTCAAGCCTCACCATCATCTGAAAATTTTATGGAAAGATTACTGATATGATAGAATCATGCGCAAAAAATTACAAATATTTCTAACGTGGTTTGTCCCATTTTCCATTCGGTTCAAAATTGTCGGTCCGTGTTTTATTAGGACAGTAATCATGTTTGAATTTTTCATAATTACAAAAGATTCATAATTGTCTGAAATTTTCATGGTAACATAATCGATGTGTTAGTGATCTCTAGAAAAAATTTCAAAATTTTTTGACAAAGTTTCGATCGCATTTCACGCTATGAAATTTTGCCGACATCTCGGCAAAACTAGTGAGATTTCAGTTGGACTTTCGCTGGAAAATCAGATTTGAATTCCTATTTTTACATTATAACCAGAATTTGTTTAAACTTTCGAGATCTCACTGAAGTTTCGTTCTTCGGTCAGGACGATATGTCGAGCGAAATCGAGATTTGTAACCTGCTCCAAACACGATTCTCTCCCAAGCGAACTGATCCCCCACCACATTCCACATCGCCGTCACCCTCCCCACGTACAAATACAGATACACTCTCACTTCCCCTCCCATCTCCACCTCCACCCTATACGCGTCCTATCCCCATCACAGGCCGACGAGCCGCCGCCGCCGCCGCAAGCACACTCGCCTCCGCGCATCCGCGAGGGCGTCGCCGAGATTTCCCCGCTCGGGTGGGGGGATTCGGTCGGATTTCGCGGAGCAGGCGCAGCAAGCGATGGCCGCGCCCGCGGGGAAGGCGGCGATGGAGCGGCACCAGTCAATCGACGCGCAGCTGCGGCTCGTAGCCCCCGGCAAGGTCTCCGAGGACGACAAGCTCGTCGAGTACGACGCCCTCCTCGTCGACTGCTTCCTCGACATCCTCCAGGACCTGCACGGCCCCGGCCTCCGCGAATTCGTACGCCCCTCGCGCGCCCCGCTCCCCTATGGTTTCCAGATCTGTCCACCAACTGTTCGCCTCTGCAGGTGCAGGAGTGCTACGAGCTCTCGGCGGAGTACGAGAACGACCGGGACGAGGCGCGGCTCGACGAGCTGGGGAGCAAGCTCACCAGCCTGCCCCCTGGCGACTCCATCGTCGTCTCCAGCTCCTTCTCGCACATGCTCAACCTCGCCAACCTCGCCGAGGAGGTCCAGATCGCGCACCGCCGCCGGATCAAGCTCAGGAGGGGGACTTCGCCGACGAGGCATCCGCGCCCACCGAGTCCGACATCGAGGAGACGCTCAAGCGGCTCGTCTCCCAGCTCGGCAAGTCCCGCGAGGAGGTGTTCGACGCCCTCAAGAACCAGACAGTCGACCTCGTGTTCACCGCGCACCCCACGCAGTCCATCCGTAGGTCCCTGCTCCAGAAGCACGCGAGGTGCGGGCATGTGGCGATGGTTAACGAATCTCTTCTCCATTGCTCTCGTGCTCATGAAAATGCTGAATGTTTGCTATGTTGAGTTGTTGTGCAGGATCCGGAATTGCCTGAGGCAGCTGTATGCGAAGGACATCACTGCTGATGACAAGCAGGAGCTTGATGAGGCCTTACAGAGGGAGGTAAATTAAAAAAGAAATGTCAATTTGAGATGAGAATATTATAAGGTCAATCATGACGTTTCAGTATAGCAAGTGTCCACCACAACCTTTTGATTATTTAACCGATTATCATCTCAATGATTTTTTTTTTCTCGTGACGTGTGGGGCTTTGGGCTTAATGAGTGGCTTCTGCAAATACTCTCATGTCATAACTTAGGTCCTGTTTGGGAGAGCTCCAGATCCCAGCTTCAGCTCAGAGCTGAAACTTATAGACTAAAATAAAGTGAATTAAGTTTATATTTTTAGTCTAAAATGTAAACAAGATGATCTACCTAAACACTCTTAATGTATCCACAGCTCCAGCTTCACAAATTTCTGGAGCTAGAAATACCCTGCTCCACCAACTCCATAGATTTTGGTGGAGCTGGAGCTGTCCCAAACACCCCCTTAGTCACTCCATGTTATTTTTGTTAGAGTTAGGTCTCGCACTCTCGCTCAGGAGGTTAATTAGCTGGAGCGGCATACCATTTTTTTTTGCCTCTTTATTTGTGTGGTACCTGTCATACTCCGAGATCCTGCCAAATAATTTGGATAGAACTCTATCGCCGTTCTTTTATATTAGTTTATTGTACACGTAAGACCTTGACATGACAAGGTGATGGGACAGAAACCAGTCAAATATGTACAACTAGCTGAATTTCCCAGCTAGATATTACATAATAAATATGTTTATATTTGAAAATAGGGTTGTACTGATCAATTTGCACTGTTATAATCTTGAATCTGGACCAATCAAAATAAAGGTGTATGTCTTTCTTTTTTCTGACTAACATGGGAATTTCGAGTCTCTTAAGAGTGAACATGGAAGCTCCTTTTAACACCTTTTTAATAATATAATAGTAGATTTATTTTTTCAACAAAAAAAGCTACAGAGATATGTCATTTGTCCAAAAGATATTACTTGATGATGCCACCAACAAAAGGATGGGGTTTTACAAAACTTGGAAGGTTTTAAACTACAGTGATGTGCCTCTACAGTCTTTTTGTATACGGATTTCAATACATGATTGTTTGTCCTACACTCTCATCATCTCCATATTATTGTTATTAGAATTAGTTTTCAAATCTGTAACATACTCTAGGATTCCACTGAATATTTCGGATGAAACCTTCCTTTGTTTCCTTCGTTGTCTCTACAATTTTTTAGAAGTTAGTTTGTTGGAGTCTTCCATGTTCACATAAGACAAGGTGAATGGACACATAATATGATCAAATATGTACAATGGAGGATGTTTTGATGCTACCATTAACAAAGGTCAGGCCTTTGCAAAATTCAGAAGGTTCTGTTGTCTGTTCAAATATGATTCTATGTTACTGCAGACTGTTTGTACATGGCAGTGTCATCAATTCTTTGACCTACTAGCCTTTCTTAATGGAAAAGTGGAATTAAAATGCTTTAAAAAGAATTGTGGACATCATATTTATATGTTCTGAACTATTTAGTATTACCGAATCCTGAAAAGGCATTAGCTATTAGGTTCATAAATTATTCACATATGCATTAACCAAATTTGTATCGTTGTCTGGCACTGCCCATTCTCTAGTTTGCCCTTTGTACCCCCTCTTAACTGTTACTTAGTGCAGATCTGATAGTTTTTTTATATTACACTTGACATAAGAGCTTATCATGGTATATGTTCTGTATGAAATGGCCATGAGTTCAAACAAAAAAAATGCAATAAAAAATTCAAATTCAACATGGTATCTTATTGTTTATATGCCCAAAGTTAAAAGTATGTGGAAATGACCTGTTGTTTTGTACTGCTCTGTTCTCATCATGCTTCTGATTTATGGTTTAATGCTTCACAGATTCAAGCTGCTTTCAGAACTGATGAAATCCGCAGGACACCTCCCGCTCCCCAGGATGAAATGCGTGCTGGGATGAGTTATTTCCATGAAACCATATGGAAGGGTGTACCAAAATTCTTGCGCCGTATTGACACTGCTCTGAAAAATATTGGGATTAATGAACGTCTTCCTTACAATGCTCCTCTCATTCAGTTCTCTTCCTGGATGGGTGGTGACCGTGATGGTATCTTCTCCTATGCCACTTTATACATCAGTGTTAAATAATACCTTGGTGAAGAGTTCTTGTCATTGATACGAGGCCTGCCCTGGACCGGGTTTACTTCAGGCGTCGCCGCTCGGACCCAGTGGCTGGGGCGTCAGATGGGCCTGCGATGAGGGACAAGGGAGCGGACCGACAAAAGGAATAGTGGGTCTAAGGGCATAATTAGTTGCTGCCGCAAGGCAAGGGTTAGTAGTCCAGTCAGGTCTGTTTGGTTAGTTAATTTCTGGGATTCTTATCCCCTGTTTTGGGTAGAGTTAGTTAGGATCCTTACGGATCAGCAGAGTCTTTATATAAGTTGCAATCAATGGAATAAAGGGCAAGCTTGAAGTGTCTAAACCTATCTCAGGCGGTGGCTCCGACAACAGCCAATTCCCAGGCGCACGCCGCCACGGCGAGTTCCTCGTCAGCCGCCGGCGAATTGCGATCTGGTTTGCGTCCTGGAACTAGATTGTATGAGCAGGTTCATTCGGAATCAGTTCATATCAATTTGGTATCAGAGCCGGTCATGACTGGGAGCATGGCAGCTTCATCGGAAGATTGCCTGGTAACCCTGGAAGCGGAGATGAAGGAGGTAAAGGGCATGTTGGCCAACATCACACGGCTCTTGAAGGAGAAGGGGCCCAGTCCGGAATTCCAGGAAGAAGAAGATGGCGTTGGGGTTCGTTCGGGAGTATTCGCGCAGGAGATTCGACGTGCCAGGGCAGGGCCGGATCGGCCGGGCGCGGGAAGAATCAACGCTAGGCGCGAGGAGGTGATCGGGAGAATGATGGAGATAATCGCCGGTGGACACCACGCCCACCGCGATTTGATCTACCCGAATATGATGGAAAAGATGATCCTTTGGGGTGGCTGCGAAGGTGTGAGAGGTTCTTCCGGGTCCATTTCATCCCTAAAGAGGAGTATGTGGAGGTAGCCGGACTCCATCTTGCGTGCCGGGCTACGTGAGGTGCTCGACAATTGGCAACAGGAAGAAGTGTGGATTTCCTGGGAAGATTTCTCGGAGTCATTTATCCAATGTTTCACTTAACACTCGAGTGTAGGACCGCTGGGAGACCTCGTGAATTTGAAGCAGGGCGGCAGCGGAGTGGATGAGTATGCAAGGGAGTTTCAGCGACTCCTAGCGCGTACACCAAGGATGAAGAGGGCGGATCAGATTGAAACTTTCATCGCTGGCTTATCTGTCGCCTTGGGAGCAGATGTCCGCCGCGAGCGTCCTCGGGATCTCTCAAAGGCTATAGGGTTCGCCAGGGAGGCGGAGGCGCAGAAGACAGCATGGATCGCAGAAGCGATTCAAGGATTGGCGGCCGCGGGACGGAGTCGTGGCTCCTTCAATCGGGGCTGGTCGACTACGGTATCGCCTCAACACACCACAGCGGCGATCTCTGCATTGGCTACCGGGGCTGTCCTTCCGAGTCGAACATTCGAGGCAGTGCCCACTGCTCAAGGCGACAACAATGCGACGGCGGAACGATGACAGGAAGCACTCATCACGATGCAGGCGGCAAAGTGATCAACACGCAAAGTAGTGCGGCTTTGGTGCCTGGTCGACGCCGCCTTACAGCCGATCAACTCACCGAGAGGAGAGCAAAGGGGCTCTGTTATAATTGCGATGAAGTCTATCGGCGGGGTCATCAGTGCAAAAGACTGTTTCATTTGGAGGTAGAAGATGAGGAAGAGGAATAAGGGAATCCAGAAGACGAAGTGGAGGTGGAAGCATCTTTATCTATGATTGCTGCATTGGGTCCGAAACAGGGCAACACGATGCAACTTCTAGTGCACATGGCAGACAAAGAATGGCTGGGTTTGATTGATAGTGGAAGCACGCACAACTTTCTGAGTGCTTACTCCGTAGACCAGGGAAGATGGGAAGAGGCGGTGAAGAAAGAAGAAGTACCCTTTGCACAACAAGTGCGAGTTGCGGGGGGAACGTACCTGCCATGTCTCGGCAAGGTTCAGGCTGAATTCAAGATTCAAGGGCAGTCGTTCACAGCTCCTTTCATCATCCTCCCAATTGACGGCTTTGATGTGATACTGGGAGTGCAATGGCTGCGAACCTTAGGGGATATCCACTGGAATTTTGAGGAGTTGTCGATGGAATTCGCGAAGGACGGAACCAGTGTCAGGTTACTGGGAACCCAGCGAGAGCTGAACCCAACTGTGATGCTGCTAGGCGGGGAAGGACCAGGGATCATCCACCAGCTGCTGCAAGATTATGAAGATGTCTTCGCGGAACCCCAGGGGCTACCACCACAACGCCAGTGCGATCACCGCATTACTCTTGCTGAAGGTACCGACCCTGTGGTTGTGCGCCCCTACAGGTATCCCTATCGTCAAAAGGATGAAATTGAGAGGCAATGTGAGGCGATGTTGAAACAAGGAATCATTCGACCTAGTCACTCTCCTTTCTCCTCCCCGGTTTTGTTGGTAAAGAAGGCTGATGGCTCGTGGCGCTTCTGTGTGGATTACCGCGAGCTCAATGCGAAGACAATCAAAGACAAATTCCCGATTCCGGTGGTGGAGGAACTTCTGGATGAGTTGGGAGGAGCAAGGTATTTCACTAAGCTCGATCTGCGCTCCGGCTATCACCAGGTCCGGATGTGGTCGAAAGATGTTCCAAAGACAGCATTCCGAACACACCACGGCCATTATGAGTTTCTCGTTATGCCCTTTGGATTAACCAATGCACCGTCGACATTCCAGGCTCTAATGAACGAGGTGTTGCAAGATTTTCTGCGCAAATTTGTTCTTGTCTTCTTTGATGATATTTTGGTGTATAGCGGGATGATGGAGGATCACAAGGAACATCTGCACAGAGTGTTGGATAGATTGCGCCACCACCAGCTTTTTCTCAAGCGCACCAAATGCGCCTTCGCGTAGGAAAGTGTTGGGTATTTAGGCCACATCATCTCTTGCAATGGTGTAGCTGCAGATCCTGAGAAACTCCAAGCAGTAGCATCATGGCCTCGGCCCTCCTCGGTGACCAATCTTCGCGGATTCTTGGGCCTGACCGGCTATTATCGGCGTTTTGTGCAGCATTATGCTACTCTAGCCGAGCCACTCACTGCATTGTTACGGCGGCATAACTTTGAGTGGACTGAGGCGGCTGAGGGAGCCTTTCACAGCCTGAAGCGACGTCTGATGTCGGCACCGATGCTCCAAATGCCAAACTTTGAGCTTCCCTTTGTGGTGGAATGCGACGCGTCCGGCATAGGCATTGGGGCCGTGCTATAGCAACAGGGCCACCCGATAGCCTACTTCAGCCGCAAATTGGCCGAACGCCATGAAGTTGGCCCCGTATGAACGGGAACTTATCGGATTGTCCAAGGCTGTACGGCACTGGAGGCCATACTTGTGGGGTCGCCCATTCATCGTGCGTACAGACCACGACAACCTCAAGTTTTTATTGGAACATGCCTTAGTGACTCCGCTGCAACAGCACTGGCTTAGTAAGCTCATGGGCTTTGATTTCCAAGTGGAATACAAGCCCGAGCGTTGCAACGCCGCCGCGGATGCCGGTGGATGAGCTTCAGTGCGCGGCGATCTCTGGACCCCGCGACGTCACTCGTTCCCAGTGGCATGATGAACTGCGCCAGGATCCCGAGGTCCAACAATTGGTGGCACGATGGAGCGGCTCCTCACTTTCTTTGGACTGGGCGCCAAGGATTGACAGGCGACGGCGAGCGGCGGGAACCACTCAGCAGAACAACCATCCACCACCCAAAGAAGATCTTGAAACCAAACCGGTTGGCGGCGAAAATTGGACCGACCACGGGACGGCCTGGTCTATCGCAACAACCGACTGGTGATTCCGGCTTCCTCCTCGTTGGTGGATAAAATCATTGCATCCATCCATGATCTCACCCATGAAGGGGTCCAGAAGACATTCCACAGACTCCAAGCTCAATACTTCTGGGAACGGCAGAGGGATTCGGTAGCACAGTATGTGGGCCGCTGTGAGGTGTGCCAGCAGAACAAGACGAGTACCATGTCACCCGCAGGTCTCCTGCAGCCGTTGCCAGTTCCACATCAGATTTGGGCGGATATTTCGATGGACTTCATCACGGAGCTTCCAAGCTCTTAGGGGAAGACAACCTTGTTGGTAGTGGTAGACCACCTGTCTAAATACGCACATTTTATTCCATTCGGCCGGCCGGCAACAGCTACTAAGGTCGCCCAACTTTTTTTTGATCGGGTCGTGCGGCTCCATGGTCTTCCAGAGTTCATTGTGTCGGATCGCGATCCGGTGTTTCTCAGTGCCTTCTGGCAGGACTTGTTCAAACGCAGTGGGACTACTCTGCTCATGTCCACCGCATACCACCCCCAAACCGATGGCCAGACTGAAGTCGTCAACCGCACCTTACAGATGTATCTCCGCTGCTTGGCCGGATCCAACCCAAGGACATGGGCGCAATGGGTGCCATGGGCGGAGTTCTGCTACAATAGCTCCTATCACTCAGCTCTCAGAATGACCCCTTTTGAGTTAGTCTATGGCAGGCGACCTCCACCTCTTACACCATATCAGCAAGGGGCAGCAGTTATCGATGCCGTGGATTGCGCCTTGGTCGACCGGGATACCTTGCTAGAACAAGCTCGGCACCATCTCCTGACGGCACAAAACCGGATGAAGCAGAGATATGATCTACACCACCGAAGTGGAGTTCGCAGTCGGTTCTTGGGTTTAATGAAACTCCAAAACACCGTCAAGGCCTCCCGAACACACGTCAAGTCGGCACCGCATTTTTATGGCCCATTTCAAGTGCTCGCGCGGATTGGCTTCGTTGCATATCGCCTTCAACTTCCGCCCACAGCCCGCCTTCACAATGTGTTTCATGTGTCTTTACTTAAAGAGTTTCGTGGTACGCCACCTGCTCAGCTGGCTTCTCTTCCACCGGAGGTGCAGCCCGGACTGGACCCAGCTCAACCAGAGCCCTATGGCATTTTGGCGCAGCGGTTTCTCCAGGGCTGGCGTCAGGTGCTTGTGCATTGGGCAGGCGAACCGGCTGAGGAAGCAACTTGGATGGATGCGGTCATCTTCAGGCGCTCATTTCCGGATTGCAAGCTTGAGGACAAGCTTGTTTTCGAGGAGGTGGTGATCTGAGGCCCTACTGGACGGGTTTACTTGAGCGTCGCCGCTCGGGCCTTGATGGTAGGGCGCCGGATGGGCTGCGATGAGGACAAGGAGCGGACCGACAAAAGGAATAGTGGGTCTAAGGGCATAATTAGTTGCTGCCGCAAGGCAAGGGTTAGTAGTCCAGTCAGGTCTGTTTGGTTAGTTAATTTCCGGATTCTTATCCCCTGTTTTGGGTAGAGTCAGTTAGGATCCTTACGGATCAGCAGAGTCTTTATATAAGTTGCAATCAATGGAATAAAGGGCAAGCTTGAAGTGTCTAAACTTATCTCAGGCGGTGGCTCTGACAACAGCCAATTCCCAGGCGCACGCCGCCGCGGCGAGTTCCTCGTCAGCCGCCGGCGAATTGCGATCTGGTTTGCGTCTTGGAACTAGATTGTATGAGCAGGTTCATTCGGAATCAGTTCATATCAGTCACACGTACCAGACTTCCAGTGCCACATGTGACAAAATCGATTCGTGGCTCCTCTGAATGACATTATGATATGAGTTCTCCTAGCATTTGGCTATCTGTTCTCCATTTTTATGTCAACTAAGATTCCTTTTTTGTTCTCACAAGCTATATTCTTCCCAAGTCTTAATATTTTAGGTAGAACTGCAGTTCGTTTTTGCTTCTTATCTGTAGTAAAAAGTCGTAACTTCTCTACAAATGTCTTCTTTTCTAGGAAATCCAAGAGTTACACCGGAGGTTCACGCGGGATGTATGCTTGTTGGCGAGAATGATGGCTGCTAACTTGTACTTCTCCCAGATAGAAGATCTGATGTTTGAGGTATTATAACAGCAGAAGTACTTCTTTTACATACTTAAAAGTACTCCTGCAATAATGATTTTCCAGTGTTAACAACATAAAATGTTCTCCTAGCTCTCTATGTGGCGCTGCAGTGATGAACTTCGGGTCTGTGCAGATGAATTGCATCGCTCCTCAAGAAAAGCGGCAAAGCACTATATAGGTAACAGGAATATAATTTTAATAATGCGGGAATTTGGATCAATTTGCATATTTGCTGATTAGCTTATCATTTTAAAGGAAAAATTATGTTTTTCTCTGGTTGCTTTGTTTGCCCTGTTTAGTCAGTTCAAGCACTCTTAGGCTTATCTATAAGAGCATCTTAACTGCGTTTACTTTTTGAATTTTATCAGACAGTGCCTCTGCGCATAAAAAATGTGTGTGCCAATTGCAAATTGTAGTTCAGCATATGCTGTGGATACCATCATTGAATTTTAGTTCATCAGATAATTTGAAAAGCACCTCTGTTAGATAAAAATGTGCTAAAACTTGAAGGTACAAGCAGATTATTTCGATTTAATACAATGTGATAAAGCTAGGTGAGATTGAAGTGTTGATATCCATTCCGGATGCCGGGAAATTCTCATTTAACACATCAATGAAGTGGACTGATTATAGTTACGGTGGACTAGAATCTTTAATGCCCTATCATGGATGCATCACTTTTTGGTGTTGCTACACTGATTAATTCGGTCTCACCATTATTGCCCTCAATTTGTTTACTCCTTTTTTTTTTTTTGAGCAGCTTGGTATTGGAAATCATGCATAATTGTGTAGATTGCTATATTTCACTCCCCATTTTTGCAAAGAATGATGTAACACCCCTGCATACCAAGTGCTCAGAATATTATCTCATCATACTTTTTTTCATTATCTTTACCATCAATTTCAGCAAACCATCACTAAATACTTCTCACTGGTACTAAACAAGATTAACAAGAATAGCATAATAATATGAACATGAACAATAAACAATAATAAACTTGAAACCACATGGCTAAGAACATCCGTGATCACGCGCTTGGGAACGTCCAATTCCACGTGCTCGGGAACGTCCAAGTCCATGTGCTCGGGAACATCCAAGTTCACGTGCTCGGGAACACTCAGATCACATGCATCTAGGAGCAATCTTAACTTTTTTGGCGACATTGTCGGATGAAGATTAAAACAAATAAATAAGCAATCAAACTTTTTGACATATTATGTAAATTCAGTTAAGTTCACACGACTATTATTATGATATGAATGTTCAATGAATCAAACAACTAAACAGTTTATATTCTAAAATTGAGTGACTATAGCTAGCTAACTATAATGGATAATGAACGGGTGAAGTGGGTGTGCTACTCCCATAGTATGCATGCTGCCTTCGTTGTTCACCTAAAAACATTAAAAAAGTAAGGGTGAGTCCACATCGCTTGGTGTGTTCTCAAGCCCGCACTCTTTCATGTCCGTCCTCTTTCATACGGCAACCTTATCTCCACTCCTGTGAAGTGTTCACATAAAGTAGGCTATAGATGCTACTTAGGGCATCTATCTCTATGTCATGCATATGATGCCATATTTATCTTTCAAGGTATAAATCATTGATATCATGTTCTACCATTTAATGATCATTGATTAATCATTAAGAATAAAACAACAATATGAAAGTGCTCATAATTAACATGATAAATCAACCATATTCATTAATCAACAAGTCAACTAACCATCTACCGTTCTACCATTTACTTGTCTTTTTAACCATGTGAGACAAAGTGACGAGTGGTTGGTGCCAACCCTAAAGTAGCACCTTCTACAGAAGATAACTCAATTTAAAAACATATCATAATAGTACATAACATCAATCATAACAAACCTAATTTTCCCTCTCTCCGCCGGACAACCTCCTCTTTGCTTCCCTGATGGTCGAACAACCATAACTCCTAGCTCAGGAGCCCAAACATAGCAAACCATATATGTGACGATCATCTTTAAGGTCTAAACTATCCAAAACCGCGACATACCTGAGTGGTGACGATCTGCGGAACAAGAGACTTGAAAAGTCCCTTACTTACAATCTATCCAATGGATTTTAGTGATTTTTATCTTGTTTGAAAGAAAATGAAGTTATTTACAACTCTTTAGTACACAACTTTTTCTAATTCTGTCTCTAAAGCCCCTGAAATTCAATTATATCTAAACTGTGCAAAATGAGAAAGCCCCAACAACCTAAACGAGAATTAGCATGATCCATGAGGCTAATTACACCCTAATTACCAAACTAATCCACATAAAAGTTCATCTACATGAAAAGGTGAGGATAGGGGAGGGTTACCCATGCATCGATGAAGATCCAATGAGGAAAACTTGGGAACTCTTCTTTCTCAATCTTTCCCTTGCCTCCCACTCAACCTCTTATAACAGCCATGGTGCTGCCCTAATGAAAAGAGGATGAAGCCCTAGGAGGGGTGCATCGCCCTTGGGAAAGGTGGCAGCTGCCCTTGGGGAGAAAGATGCAACCCTAGGGGAAAACTGAGTCCCTTCTTTTTTATATCCGCTCTAATGGGCCAGCCTATGGGCCCTCCCACCTCCTAATTAATAATTATCAAAATAATCTCGGTTAAGAATTTCTAGTACCCACTTCTCGATCCGAGCTCCAAATCGAGCAAATAAATAGTCGATTTCTACCATCTCGACAAGTCCCACACATATATAATCTCATATTCTCATACTAAGCTGTAGAATTCAAACTTAAGTTTTAAAATTCAAAATTCCATCAAAACTTGGGGGCATTACAAATGATTTGCTTACTGAATTTGCCTATTACTAAGACAATGTTATCTCTGCAGAATTCTGGAAGCAAATTCCTCCAAATGAACCTTATCGTGTCATACTTGGCGATGTCAGGGATAAATTGTACTATACACGTGAACGCTCTCGCCATCTATTGACAACTGGAAATTCTGAAATTCCAGAGGAGTTAACTTTTAATAATGTGGAACAGGTTAGCTCTTTTTATGAGATTGACATCTTCATGAATGTTACTGTCATACTTATAGTTATCTAATTATCACCCTCCTTTCTTGCAGTTTCTGGAGCCCCTCGAGCTATGTTACAGATCATTATGTGCTTGTGGTGATAAACCTATAGCTGATGGAAGCCTTCTTGATTTCTTGCGTCAAGTATCAACTTTCGGGCTTGCTCTTGTCAAACTTGACATCAGGCAGGAATCTGATCGGCACACTGATGTCCTTGCTGCTATAACTACACATCTTGGGATCGGATCCTACTCTGAATGGTCTGAGGAGAAACGCCAGGATTGGCTGTTGTCCGAACTCAGGGGCAAACGCCCATTGTTTGGTTCAGATCTTCCTCAGACTGAAGAAATTGCTGATGTTTTAGGCACATTTCACGTCCTTGCAGAGCTTCCAGCAGATTGTTTTGGCGCTTATATCATCTCAATGGCAACTGCCCCATCTGATGTGCTTGCTGTCGAGCTTTTACAGAGGGAGTGCCATATAAAACAGCCATTGAGAGTTGTTCCACTATTTGAGAAACTTGCTGATCTTGAAGCAGCTCCAGCAGCTGTAGCACGACTCTTTTCAATAGACTGGTACATGAATAGGATTAACGGCAAGCAAGAGGTCATGATTGGATACTCAGACTCTGGCAAGGATGCTGGGCGTCTCTCTGCAGCGTGGCAAATGTATAAAGCACAAGAGGAGCTCATCAAGGTGGCAAAGCATTACGGAGTAAAGTTGACAATGTTTCATGGAAGAGGTGGAACAGTTGGCAGAGGAGGTGGTCCCAGTCATCTTGCCATATTATCTCAGCCACCAGACACGATACATGGATCACTCCGTGTAACAGTTCAAGGCGAGGTTATAGAGCACTCATTTGGAGAGGAACACCTGTGCTTTAGAACTCTGCAACGCTTCACTGCTGCTACTCTTGAGCATGGAATGCATCCTCCCATTTCCCCCAAGCCAGAATGGCGTGCTCTAATGGATGAGATGGCTGTTGTGGCAACAAAAGAATATCGATCGATTGTCTTCCAAGAACCACGCTTTGTTGAATACTTCCGATCGGTAAGTTCACCTGTATGGCTGTACCCAGTATTCTGACTCATAAATTACTTTGCGCTTAGCGTGATCATGAAGTTATTCTTTGTTTCAAGGCTGCTTGATGAGACAATTCTCTAGCTAATTGGCATACTCAAGAATTCTTTGCACATAGCATAAAGTTGTGGTTTGTTTCAAAGCGATTTTCTTAAGCTTCATGTCCACAGTTTTCTGCAATCTTGTTTAACTAAGGCACTCTTCAAGGATCCCATCAAAAGAAAAAGACACTCTTCAATGTAGCAAATACCACTAACGCAGAGACATGCTCATTTTCCATTTCTAGGTGGAGTTCAGTTTTGATTATTTTACATTGTTGTTAGACAAGTACATTCTCTGAATTGTGTTCATTTTATTTATTGAGAATCACCATATGGAAGGACTCACAATTTGTTTCCCTCTTATCAACATTGTACTTCTCACTGAGGGGTAAATCTTAGTGCCTTCTGTAAAGCTGGGCTAGAAGTTGGTCTAGAACCTGAACTCTGATATGCACTTATCCATCTGCTGTTTTAGGCAACACCTGAGACTGAATATGGTAGGATGAATATTGGTAGCCGGCCATCAAAGAAAGCCTAGTGGGGGCATAGAATCACTACGTGCAATTCCATGGATCTTTGCTTGGACACAGACAAGGTTTCATCTTCCTGTATGGCTTGGATTTGGTGCGGCATTCAAACATATCATGCAGAAGGACATCAGGAATATTCATACTCTGAAAGAAATGTACAATGAGTGGCCATTCTTCAGGGTCACCCTTGACTTACTTGAGATGGTTTTTGCCAAGGGAGATCCAGGAATTGCTGCTTTGTATGACAAATTACTTGTGTCTGATGATCTGCAATCCTTTGGGGAGCAGCTGAGAAACAACTTTGAAGAGACAAAACAGCTACTCCTTCAGGTAATGTGCTCTAAAATCCTAATAGGTTATACTTCAATGTTTAGTTTTGCTTTCGTTTCAAACACTTCTGTATTTTATCACAAAATGTCAGCATTAAGACTTGTACATCTTAGCTGAATTGCTTGCTGATGATATATAATGTGATTAATTACTCCCACTGGTGGTGTTTTCAAAGTTTGGTTCGTGTCACTTTACGGTGTAGATGAAATGAGACTGAAAAAATTGTTACTGTTTGGCTATTTGCTCTATTAAGAGGGCACAGCAGGCATCAGGAATAAGTAACTACCGGTCTTCGTGCCATCGCCGAATCTGCCCATGGCTTACAACTGTCACAATTGAGAAGTGAGTATCAGTACCCCTCACGTATCGGATTCTAACCATCATCAATTCTCTGCAGGTTGCCGGTCACAAGGATGTTCTGGAAGGGATCCTTACCTGAAGCAAAGGCTGCGGTTGCGTGAGTCCTACATCACAACCTTGAACGTTTGTCAAGCCTACACCCTGAAGCGGATAAGAGACCCTAGCTTCAAGGTGAAGCCACAGCCACCCTTGTCGAAGGAGTTCACCGACGAGAGCCACCCCGCTATGCTGGTGCAGCTGAACCCCGGGAGCGAGTACGCGCCTGGCCTGGAGGACACCCTCATCCTGACCATGAAGGGCATTGCTGCCGGCATGCAGAACACAGGCTAGTGTGTTTAGATTGCTTCCCGATGTATAAATAACTCCTTCCACGAGTTGAAGAATTTGTTTGTCTAGTTCGCCGATGCTAGTGGACTCTGGAGGATTCTCATGTCCGAGTCTTTTGGTTATTTACTTTGACGTAAATGTCGACGGGAGCTTATTTGGCTGTTCAAGCCTGATCCGAATAAAATATGAAACAATGATTTTCTGCTGTATGTAATAATAAGCTTGTCTCCTGTATAACTGTATTTGTAGATAATTCAAAGCATGGCTATTTAATAAGTTTTGAACCCTTTATCATTGCATGCCACTTGTTTATTGCATTGGCATTCAGCAAGCACGTTTCAAGTGCCCCACAATTAAACACCGGTACTGCTGGTGCCACCGCCCACGCTCGACCATATAGAAATGTCTCTATGTAAAATAATTATCGCTCTCACAGCTGGTAGCTCCGTAGGTCAGCACTATTGCCAACTCAGGCCGATAGTGTCGTCTGACCGGTACTATTGCTTCTACAAGGTTGGCAGTGCTGTCCTTGACATGATAGCTCTTAAATTGCTTTAAATTCATAATTGAATTTAAAAACAAACTTAAACTTAAGCACCACATACTCAAACACTATCAATAACTCATTAGAAATATGAATAGGCCTTCACATGGTCTTTCAGTTCTCCTGTGAGTGCCTATACGAAGGTAGAAACCAAATTACTCACATCTGGAATTTGGTTCCCGTCGGATTGCTTTTCTCCACCACCCGAATGGAATCAGCACTTAACCTAGCTACTAAGCACTCTTAGGGCATGCACAACAGTAATTAATGAGCCGTCTGTAAGTTGCCACGTAATCTTTATCATCCTATGTGGCATAGAATTAATGAGGAGAGAGGCGCTTGCCGTCTCTTCGGGAGAAACGGCGATGGCCGTGCTCGATGCAAAGCAGCGACTCAAATCGCCGTTGTAGGAAAGAAGCCGTCTATATACTCATGCTTGATCACGGTAATTTATGGGCCCATGCATAAATTAATTAGTTTATAGACTACCTGACAAACAAGCCATTGTAGAAGTTGTCTGTTTTATTGTCTTTATGGACATGGCATACACTTACAGACAGCAGCTGTCTAGACTGTTGTACATGCCCTTATCACTATTCTACAATACCTCCCCATTGTTAACTCATCCTGTTCTCGGCGTGATGTACAATAATTACTTGGTATTTCTGCTGTTACATGTACCTGCTGACACTCAGCAAAGCAGTCTGTTTAGCTGCTACAACCCATGTCCAAATCAACCAATTTCACCGTTCGCCCATAGCCAATGGCCGTCCCATGCCGGCACCTCCACGGCTCCACCATCCTAAAATGTATCAATGTCCTGGCTTCGTTTATTGCTGGCTAAAAAAGAGAGGAATCGTGTCGTCTTGAGTACTGAACCGTTCTTCCAAACTCGTAAACCAATGCTAATTCATTCAAAATTGCTACAATGCCCAAAATTAGGAATGGCAACGGGATATTCCCTGACAGAGAATGGTGAAACGTCTCCATACCCAATGGAAGGGAAATCTCCCGTTCCCCGGTCCCAGGGACTATTGCACCCCGTTCCCCATCCCTATCGGGGTATCGGGTCCCCGTGGGGAGTCATACCCGATAACATGGTATGTACAAAATAAAAAAAACAAGATTCATAAATTGTTGATGCAGTTATGAACTAACTAATTTGTACAAATGATATTATAAACTGGTTAATTTATACAAATAATGTCAAGAAAAATTGTCTACAATGAGTAAATAACATATATTATATATACCATGGAGTATGGACCTATCTATCATTGACATGCTGGGGTTATGCGAGTAACGGGGATGGAGAGTTGGTTGATGCACATACGGGGGTGCCCAATCTTCTGATGAAAACAATACGTCGATTTGGGAGTTGATGAACTCGTGATCTTGGCTTCCAACCAGCGAGGAAGGGAACCAACAATCACAACGCCACCAACTCAAGTTGATCAACCACGTCCAAATACGATAGATCCATATTCCTGCTAGCAATCAAGGAACATGCAAGAATAAGTGAGAAGCAATCTGAAACTTGGATTAACCAAAAAGTCACGAACAAAGGTGAGGTTCTGTTTCTCATGTTGGATAGTCTAATCGACACACGCTAGACGAGGAGAGACGTACAAGGGGGTTAATCACACACAACAAAATCTAAAGAACAAGTATGCAGGTGGCGGCCATATATAGAGGGGCGCCGGCGGCCGTTGAGCACCCAAACCAAGGGTGGCGGCCCGCACCACCAAACCCTAAGGATACATAGGCCTTGGGCCCAAAAGAAATATGGCGCAGCATCTTGAAGTTCTGGCCCGTGATAATTTTCTGTGATTTCCCATCTCTCCTAGATGAGTTTGGCCATGGGACTAGGCCCATTAGAAAGCTTGTCTCCTAAGCTTTCAAACGAGTGGTCGTACGTAAAAAACGGAGTTCAAGAGCCCAAGATACGTCGGTTTGAAGTTGACATGCTGCTGGATGGCCAAACCAGACTCGGCGACGAATTAGGCTTCAACGTGGGCCTTTCTTGACATGTGGACTGTCCTTGGTGAGTGGTCTTGAGGCGCTGGTCTAGCAAAAGGGGCTGGAATGGCTGTGCTTCTGGATTAAGCCATTTATGCGACGAAGACGAAGTAGCGTCCAAAACAGCAAAGGTCAAGGACAAAGGTGTCGTAGGGAAAGAAGGGGCGGTCGTCGTATCTATGGTGGAGATATCCTCATCAGTGGTAGAACACTCTATACCCGCTTTTCTCGACAGGGATAAATTTTCCCTACTAGCAACTCCGTAGAGACAAAACCTCCCCCATCCCCACCTGCAACAAGAGAAGGGATTGGAGAATGGGCCCATTGCCATCAGCTAAAACCCACCTCTTCCCTCAGCTGTGGCGCCTCACATTGCATCGTCATCATCCCATCATGGTAGTATATGGTGGTAGTAGAAATTAGATCCGACCGTTGATTTGCGAGAGCATTATGGACTTTTGCCAACGAAATTATAAAGATTTACAAGGGGCATCATCATATACTTATATTAAAGTTGGCAAGTTTCCTGAGCAATCACCTCGTCCACGTGTCATCCCCTCCGTTAATGCCCTCAAAAAAATTAGTAATTATGTTTAGATCCTTTTAACGGTTTTTTACGAAAAGAATCTTTTGGTTCGACAAAATCGTGAATTTTACATGAAAAGTATATCTTTCCTAAACTTTGCAGGTTTCGTTACCTGAGAACCACGCCACGTCACGTATTTTGCAGAGATGTCCTTTGGTCTTCCCTAATTATGTGCCTGTCCTGCGTGTTCGTGCCCGTTCGTTCCTCGCGCGCGTGTGGATCTAACCGTTCGTGCGGGCTGTGACTCGGTTGGTCGTCGTTTGCTGTTTGCCTTTCCGTTGCGACAGTCGTTTCTTTGTCATCTCCACCTCTGCTCCTCGGCTCTACTGCTTTGTGCCGGAGAGGCTTCGGCTCCTCGTCTTATGTTTTGTTTTGTCGGATGCGCCGCCGCCTCCTGCCAATGCGTCGCTCAGACCTTCCCCTTTACGTCTCGTTGCGACGCCTTGTTGTGGAGGAGGATTTTTGGTTCGTTCTCCCGGATGCGCCACCGCCCCCTATTGATATGGCTTGCTGAGTTGCTTCTGCTTGGAGCCGTCGGCTTCTTCGATGTGCGCCGACTTCTGCCAGTTTGGGCTCCGCAGGCCCAACGACACCACGCAGTCTTCTGCTACAGGTTCCGAGTTTCTCGTTTGTTCTCCATTCTGCTCTTCGGCCGCACCATCCGGCGTTGCCGGTGCCCTACTGTCGTTAGTTGTCGGTGATCAATGGCGGCACGCTTCTCGCCGTGCGTTGTCGGTTCTCGGCTACGCCACACATTCCTTCAGCACTTGTTGATTGTTCTTTAGCCAAATTCATTGTTGCTCCTGTTTCTTCCATTAGGGATGGCGTTTGCTTTTCTCCAGTTTCCTTCCGTTTTGTGGTTTTAGAGGTGGTGTTTGCTGTTTTCCCCCAATTTCTTTGATGGATTCAGACTGGTCTCTATAGGCTCGTGGTCGATCGATTTTACGTGGGAAGCAGCCGGTTGTCTCACTGTCTTTTCCTTTGCCTCCAGTAACGGATCTAGAATTTTAGGTTAGAGTATGCCGAGTTAATACTATAATATACAATTCAGTAAAATCCAATGAACAATTCAGTAAACAACTACAAATATTATCGAGAAATTCGGTATACGAGTATAAAATAACTAAAAACATGATAATAAAAGTTTAAATTACAATATAAATAGTTCGAACATTTTAAGAATGAAATATGCATAAAAGAAACTTACGCACCTACAATAGTTTAAAGAATACAATATTACTTCTTGTCCTTCTTGTCTAGCCTCCGCCTTCTAATAGCCATGAAACTTTTGATTATATTATTTTCATCAACTTGGAAGAAAATATCTCGCTCAATAAACGTTTAGAAAAGAGATGCAATGTTTCCGGAAAAGAGATGAAGCAGCAGCAGTCTTCTTTGCTTCTCGTTTTGCAATGTTTCCGGAAAAGAGATGAAGCAGTAGCAGCCTTCTTTGCTACATGTTTTCGGAAAAGAGATGCAGTGTCTCCGTTCCTCTTCATAATGCAACAACTCTACAAACAAAAAAAGTAATGCATCAACAAGCAACTCTTTAGTCTCTAGCAAAGTAACAATTATATTTGTTTCTACTCTATAAATCAACTAGCAGTCTTGCACTCAAATCACATGTAGAATCGATATACACTAATATAGCAATCAGAGGGGGATGAATGATTACGCGGAAGTTAAAACAAATTTTTATTGATTCTCAAATCACCCCTAAACAAATTATAAAAAACTGCTTCGGTTTCAGAAAAAACAGACTGATATATGTTAACTAAAACAGTAATTTCTAAAGATCCAACCGTTGGATTGATGTTAAATTTTAATTGTAGAAACTAGATTCAATTTCAAAACTAACCCAACAAAAATCAACTCAATCGGATTTACGAATCTAAAGTTATGACTTTTACAAACTGACTATATAAGATAATGACGGTATTATGGACTATATTGAGCCGAATCTACAGGGTATGCTGTGGCCCACCCGGCATACCCTGTAGATCTGCCCCTGTTTGCCTCCATTCCCTGATGCTTTAGCTGCTCGCTCTGCGTTTCCTATACCACGATTTTCACCATCAGATGCACAATCATCGTCCCTTGCTTCGCCGCCGTTGGCTTCTACTTTGCCTGCTCGATCCACGTTTGTCGCTTCATGATTTTCGTCAATGGGTATACGATCGTGTGCTGTTATCTCTGTTCCTCCTTTACATTTGTTATTCCGTTTTGGTTTTCTTTGATTGTGATGTGTTCTTTCTCTGCTCTGTGCAGTGCCTTTGTCGCATGCTGTGTCATCTTCTCCAGAACAGCAGTTGTTGCTTCTGCGTAGACGGCGCCATGGTTGTCTCTCTTACCTTTTTCCTGCGTGCCTTTGATTGTATTGCTTTTTTTCCTTCATTTTATCTTACTCCTTTCGCTTCCAGGAGATAGCCTTTGTCTGCCGGTTAGCTCTGCTGATGCAAGTGAAAATAGAAAAAGCACAAACATTATTTCGCGTTGAATTTCATCCTCTTCCCGTTCCTATCGTCTGTCGCTTCTCCACATTCTTATCGTCTATCTGGTTTAGGGTTACACCGCCGCCAATGCTGCTACTTCATTTCCATGCCTCCACCAACGCCCTAAATAGTTCACCGCCGCATTCGTTAGTGCATGGGGACGCCGCTAGAAGTCCGGTGGCCATTAATTGTGCCTTGCCACTGGAATTCGTGCCTTTGCCGGTGCCTCGCCACTTGAATTCTCATGTTATCCTCTTCCCCATTCCCATCAACGCCGTCGGCTGTCCCAGTTTCTTTCCATGATGCCATCCATAATTTGTGGGCAGCTGGCTGAATTGGTGGCTGCTGAGTGGATCCCAACGCCGCCACCGGTCTCAGTTCGTTTGGACCACGAGGTCGCCGTCCCTAATTCATGTGGTGAGGAAGCATCAGGCACGGGCGCCGCTCCATGTCACCTGCTTCGGCCGCGTCAATGCAAAGGAAGCCTCATGCAAGGCCGTCGTTGCAAGTCGTAGATCGCCGGCGGTGCCATCCATGAAGGTGAGGAACGCGACCATTAATGTGGTGTGTAGTCTGTTGCTGTTCGACTATCAAGCAATCGGCTACTGTATTTTCGTTAGGTAATTTTTTTATATTTATGATATGATATTGATCAATTGTGAAATTATGAATTATCATAATATTTTTTCTAATTCCCTGTTAATAACATTATTCAAGTAAAATGTAGCCAATGGGATGAAGAAATATATGTCATGCATGATGTATTGATGTGCACTTGTATTTTGTATGTAATGTGAACTGTATATGAGATGAATATGTTAGTATATCAACCAAGCACAAAGTTTTGTACAAAGCAAGAGATTGTCAAAGTTGTTTTTCTCGTATTTCATACATTATTTCATACAGGCACTAGAGGGTGGTGAACCAGACCGACACCACCGGCTTCCACCCTGCTCCAGCGCTGGTGCCCCTGCAGACGCCGCCGCGCCCTCCCGCGCCTCAGGACGCGCCAGAGCATGTTCCCGTCCCTGCACCTCGACCCCAGCACCATGGTGATTACACGTCTCTTCTTCTACTTGTTTCTTTGATTTTTTTTCTCCATCTTGGTCAAATCTTGCTTGCGGTTGGTAGATTCCTGCTCCCCTGCGGCGTTCAATCCCCTTTCTCGACTTGTTCAGTACTATTCCCTGATTTCCATGATGAAATACTAAGCAAATCACACAGTTCTTCCATGATGACAATGCTCGAGTTTGTTCCACGCCTTACAAAAGAAGAAGAATCTCAAGGTACACACATCTCCCTACCATGCTTACTCATCCTGCATTTGTCTTCCTCTACCACACCAACTATTATCGTTTAGAATAACTTGTTTCGTTGTTGCAAATTGTTTGAATCCTCTAGGGAATCGATGGCCGCTTTCAAGAAATGGTGTTCTGGGGTTGCGAGGCTGCAGAAGGCATCCATTCTTGGCAGGAAGAGGAAGACAAAACTTCCTGATGGGCCTTCTAATACACTTTGAATTATGTTTACTATGGGGTGTGAATACTTTTGCTGTTGAGCTCATGTATGTACACTGATTAATCCGGCGCTGTAAGGAAAGAGAAAAGGTGAGATCAGTTCTGGTCCGAGATCGCACATCTATGTATTCTAATCGGTGCACCTGATGTGCACAACTATGGCTTATTCAAACCAACTTTTTTTTTTTTTGGAACTACTTACGATAAATATTTACGGACAAGTTAGGATAAATTTAGGAAATTTTCATTCTTTTGCCCATGTTCTGCTACTTTCAATTTTTGGCTTCTTTTTGCATCTAATTCTCCCATTTGTCCATTTTACCTCTTTTTTTTATAAGGTTTACATTGCTGACCAGCCTACCACAAAGTAACATGTGCATGGCATCGGTTGCGGCAGGAATACAACAACAATAGATGGCAGGTAATTTACATTCTTTTGCATACTACATACAATATGTATGCAATTTAGGTGTATGATGAATTTCATGGGAGAAACTGCAGTGCACGTCCAATTATGTTTGTGCAGGCTAATTGTTTGGTGAATTGCTTAGCAGAATTTACAATGAAGTGTTTTGTCATGTAATCCACTTAGTGTGTTCTTGGATTAGTTTTTCTTTCGTTGTTTGTTTTTTTACTTAAGGAGATGGCCTCATGTAGACTAGGAATGGTGGGCATGTTCATATAATTCAGTGATGATATTTTTTGCTTCCCCCTTGTGCAACAAGGGTTACCACCTTGTCAGGGAAGGGAGGGCATGAGCATCTATATGTTTCAAAGAATCAAGAAGTATATTTAACTAGTACGCAAAGGGCCTGCGCATTTTTGCGAGCGTAAGGAAGCACCGACACAGGTGGAGATTTTAATAGAGAAAGGAATTTTTTGGAAACACAAAAAAAACGAATTGTCATAATTTTTAAAAATCACAAAAGATTGATCACGCTCCGATTTTTTTATGGTAGCTCAGGCACGCTATTAGGATCCTTCTAACAAATTTTAAAGAATCTACAAATTTAGTAGCTCAACCAAATAAGCGAACTTGTTTTAAGTGCATTAGTAGCTTGTTGAATTTTTAAAAATCGCAAAAGTTTGATTATAATATGATATTTTTACGGTAACGCAAGCATGCTCTAAGGACTCTTGTCGAAAATTTCAAGAATCTGCAAATTAAGCCGCTCTAATCATGCTCTGAGGACCCTTGTCAAAATTTTTCAAGAATCTGCAAATTTAGCAGCTCAACTAAATTAGCGAAGATGCTTTAAATGCATTAATAGCATTGATGGAATTTTTAAAAATCACATAAATTTAATCATGATTTGATTTTTTTTATGGTAGGCTAGGTATGCTTTGAGGAACATTGTATGAAAATTTCAAAAATTTATAACATGATTTAATAGCTCAATCAAATCAACAAATCCTAAGAGGAAAGAAATCTTTTTCAGAAACACACAAAAAAAAGAAACCAAATTATCATAATTTTTAAAAATCACAAAAGTGCTGCCAACTTTCTCCTGAACTGGTCTATATCAAACTACAAAGTTCATAGGATATGATTAGCAGACATCAAGCAAATCCCATTACATACGTTCACAGGAAAACAACCATATCTGGTTAAACATTTTAGGCATAAAGTCAACATTCCAATATTCTATAAACTTTAACATAAATAGTCCGCATGATGTGCTACAACAAATCAATATCAATTACAGATCTATCATGAAATGAGCATACATTTCTAACTTTGAAATCGATGATTGTAATTTATCGGTCAATTTGTTTTGGTAAACCAGCTGGCATTCTTAATCTCCAAGATGAAACTTGCAGATCAGACCAATTTTTTTGCATCATTTATGTGTTCTTCTTCGACTAGCTTCATATAAGCTTCCATTCCTTTCAACTATTTGGAGCAAAATTTGTAGTTTTAAGAGAAATTAAGCACAACATTTAACAATATTGAATGAATAGAAGAACCACATAACAATCTTACCACATGTTTGAGCTCCTTCATGTGTTCATTTTTCATTTCATAATAACGTTCTTCTTTGCTTGATACTATTGAGTCTAGCACTTGAATCTCATGTCTTGTGGTTAACCACTGCTATGTACCAATGTAAATTCTTTTGTATATGCAGGAAAATCTGAACAGAAAGTGAGTATGATTTTGTCAAATAAATACACATAGAAATTGAGTACGCAGTATAGTCAGTCTTACCATGTTATGGTTAGATAATTAAGAGCTATTTCTCTATTTTCTTCCTTCTCGAGGGCACCCTTGGGAATATTATATACTCCACCTTTCTTTAGCAGCTGAAACATTTTTGTGTTCTCAAGGTACACCTTTTTATTGTTCCTAGTGTCTCCAAGGAGTTCAAATTGTAGAACATTGATTCTTGCATCGACAATCTATTGTTGTACGTAAGATTTCAATTTATAGAAGATGTAACTATGAAAAAAGCACAGCGATAAATTATAGCGTACATAAATTCATGTCACGATACAAGGTTTTGGCAAACATTGATGGTTTTACAAGCATGAAAACCTCTTGGTGTTGGCGTATTCTTTGACATTACTCGGAATCTGAGGCGGGTTTTAGTTGGAAGGAGTCTTAGTTGGTGGCTAAACCTAGAGGGTGAAAACCCTAGAGACTCCCCAGCGAGGATTAGGCGCCTATGAACTAGGGATGACACAAAGATTTTACAGAGTTGAGGACTTTTCCATGGGTAATAGCCTTACTTCTGCTTGATTGATTTATGGAGTGTGCAAAGCTAGTACAAAGCTCTAGGTTACAAGTTCTCTCTTAGACTATGCTACGGAGCTCTTGCTTGCTCGTTCTTCAACCTTCAATGGCTCTCCCTTTTCCCCATGCACAGGGGCCCTTATATAGGCCAAGCCAGTAAGGCGGAGTACCAGAGGTCATCATGCTTATCTTCATTCATTTATTACCCCTTCCGTCTTTGTCCCGTTCCTCCGGCCTCATTAAATCTTGAAGCGCATGGCCCGCTGGTCGCTGAAGGATGTGACCCTTCTTGGCGGGTTGGTGAGGCGTCGGAGGAATGGGCTTATAGCGAAATCCTTGCGGTTAGTGAGGTCTAACACTGGCATCCTGCCGCCCGAATGGTCTGACGAGGGAAGGAGCCTTGAGGTGAAGCCACCTCGCACCACCTTTTGTCTTCTTGGCCAGGCGGCGAGCGTGCTCGCCCACTGCTCGCCGGGTGCCCACGATGGGTAGCCAGCCAAGGCGGCGGCGTGCTTTCGCCCACCTGCTCGCCGGGTGCCACGTGGGCCAGCCGCCGAGGCGGCGAGGCGTGCTACGCCCACACCGCTCGCCCGGGAGGTGCCACGTGGATCTGTCATGTTGACCGCTATGTTGTTGCTTTTGTGCTTGTGAAGAGGGTACCCAGTAATGAAATCTTGGTGACAATTGGAAATACTAAGAAAATATTTTTGTACAATTCGATGGAGAAATGCTTGGTAGACACGGTATGAGCTGTGCTTTTTTCACAGTAACATCTTCTATAAATTGAAATCTTATGTACAACAATAGATTGTCGATGCAAGAATCAATGTCCTGCAGTTTGAACTCCTTGGAGACACTAGTAACAATAAAAAGGTGTACCTTGAGAACACAAGAATGTTTCAGCTATTAGAGAGAGGTGGAGTATATAATATTCCCAAGGGTGCCCTCGAGAAGGAAGAAAATAGAGAAATAGCTCTTAATTATCTAAACCATAACATGGTAAGACTAACTGTACTACGTACTCAATTTCTATTTGTATTTATTTGACAAAATCGTACTCACTTTCTGTTCAGATTTTTCTGCATATACAAAAGAATTTACATTGGTACATAGCAGTGGCTAACCCCACAAGGCATGAGATTCAATTGCTAGACTCAAGGGTATCAAGCAAAGAAGAACGTTATCATGAAATAAAAAATGAATGCATGAAGGAGCTCAAACATGTGGTGAGATTGTTATCTGGTTCTTCTATTCATTCAAATATTGTTAAATTTTGTGTTTAATTCCTCTTAAAACTACAAATTTTGCTCCTAGTAGTTGAAAGGAATGAAAGCTTATATGAAGCTAGTTGAAGAACACTTGAATGATGCAAAAAAATTGGTCTGGTCTGCTAGTTTCATCCTGGAGATTAAGAATACCAGCGGGTTTACCAAAACAAATTGACCAATAAATTCAAAGTTAGAAATGTATGCTCATTTCACGATAGATCAGTAATTGATATTGATTTGTTGTAGCACATTATGTGGACTATTTATGTTAAAGTTTATTGAATATTGGAACGGTGACTTTATGCCTAAAATGTTTAACCAGATATGGTTGTTTTCCTGTGAATGTATATATGTAATGGGATTTGCTTGATGTCTACCAAAATGTCCTGTGAACTTTGCAGTTTGATATAGACTAGTTCAGGAGAAAGTTGGTAGCACATTTGGTAAACTCCCCACTGAACAACATCAATTTTGATGGAAGGAAGCATTGGCAAATGGATGCAACCAAGTCTCGAGATATTTAGATTTATATAATGCTGTATTTTTCCCTCCACAGACGACCAAACCCGTCGTTCAAAAGTTAATTTTCTGTTCAAAATTTTTAAATGGTTGACAATTATTACGTAAGGTATTATGGTTCATATCCGCTACGATGTTATTTGGTAGCTACTAGTGCATAAGGACCCTTTTCTTTATTTTAGCTTACAAGGCATTGATGGACTATTGAAAATCTTACTAGTGTGCATAAGTGACCTTTTTCGGCATAGATGGACTATTAACCTACCTATCAAACTAGATGGACCGTGATATGCAAGTTCTGGAAAAAAGCTCTACCATCTGATTTAAAAAAAAAAAAATTAGTAGTACGTAGTTATCATATTCTTTGCATGGTGCAATGTCGTTGTCCCTTGTACTATCTTTCATTTGGAGCAAGCCATTACAGTCAAATACATTCAAGATTTGATAATGCGATGATCCTTGGAAGTACAGTTGGCTTTGGAACAAGAAATGTCAAGCTCTTTGCCTCCTTTTATACTGCTAGTAATCTAGCCGCTTAGGATATCTAGCTCTCACCCGTGAGCCCTGGGTTCAACTCGCGGTAGGGCTCGATCCACTGCATCTTCAAAATTTAAGAAAAATTAATGTTGAGAATGGGAGTAGAACAAAAAAAATTTAGTCACGTTAGCGTAATGGGTTCTCGTAAACAAGTTGGAGACGTCTTCTGCCTTCATATGGAAAGTTGGACACGACTAGTCCTTGATATGGATTCCGTACATATGGTTTTCCGTGTACATATCATATACACCAACTAATAAAAATCATGAAAAATCTGAAAAAACTATGATATGGATTGATTCATAATCAACTTTCCAACGGTGCATACAAACAATCAATAAATATGACAACTAATACGTCCACAATTTGTTTGAATTTTTCATGACAGAGAATATTAACGCCAAGAGAAGAAGACTCGCCATAAGAGATTGAAACCTTGCCATCAATCAATGCAATACAAACTAGCAACAATTACAGTACATTTATGAACACGGTTTAGTTCACAGCAGTAACACAACTAGGAGGAGAAGATACACGTCAAGTTAGGAAAATTCCTGCCTCCACGTCAAGATCAACACTCGTCTTCCTACAGTTTCAAGCAAGAATACAGTGCGATATGGAGGCAGAGGTAAAATACGAGCCAACAAAGAAAACCCCAAAGAGGAATCGGAACAAAAACCCGGTACGTACACCTGAAAGAATTTATCAAACATGAAATCCACATAAGTGGAGTTTACTTACTCATATGTTACAAAATTACGTATATAGCAAAGTGTAGGTCTAGATCTTCTCTTATTCTCTTACATAGTATGAGTAGCACAATACTTCACGCTGAATTCATGGTTCTTTCATGTCAACATTGAGGAACAGAGAACACAGGTATACTCTCAGATTGCATATTTCATCCTAATAAGTAGCTTGAGTAACGAACGGTGGAAAGCCGTACAAGAATGTGGCTTCAGAGAATTACTAAAATTATATAGTGTCGACATTTATTGTGGATTGTCGACATTTATTGTGGGCTTGCACCAAACTACCACATTGATCTCGGGCCTTTCACATTAACGGATCAATGCTAGCAATAACAATCGATGATGTAAAACATCTACTTGGCCTGCTATCGAAAGGACAAACAAGTTGAACCCCCCAAGAAGAATTTACCTAGTCTGTTCGCACAGTACAAACAACCGGGTGGAACAACTATTTCTTTGAACACTTTAATGGATTATTTCAGTAGAGACAATACGTATGATGCACACTTCATCTGGAGATTTGTGCTATATACAATTGGTGTTTTTTATGCCCTACAACTCAACATTACATCAGATCTGAGTACCTCAACCTCGTTGAGAATGTGGAAGATATAAAGTCTCTCAACTGGGCTAGCCTGACACTAAATCATTTGATCGGAGGTATAAACAAGTTCAAGGCAGGAGAGCCAATCTTGAGGGGAACTTAGCTCTATTATAGGTTAGTTGTTATGGCTACTTAGACATGAAATATCTAGCATGATTCTTAGATAAATTACTAATCTTATGGAAATCATTACTTCCAGCTATGGTATTGGGAGAAGCTACATGTCAATCATCTAGATCACACCATAGACTACATTGGGTGCAACAAACCACTCATTCAGTATTGGGATAAATATAAACCAAGCAAACGTGACTACATTGATAGAATGCATCAATTTGGAGAAGGGGAGGTAACATACACTACACAAATTTATGTAAAATATTTTTTAAGTTGGTACCTACATCAGTACAAACATAATGATTTTTTGGTATCCATGACAGATTGTTTAGGACATCACCCGTCCTATACAACACACCGAACCATCTAAAGTTACTGATCATAGTATACCACTAAAACCATGTGAACAACACAAATCACATTGCACTTTCGACAAGGTATTAAATATTTTCTACATATGGTACGTACTAAAACCAATTAATGACTGACATTTTATTATCCATATTTTGTAGTCACAAACAGGATCTACGTCTAGGATTGAAGTGCTCCACTTGTAGATGTTACGACTAGATACAGAAGTCAATGACAAGCTAATAGATATTCAGGAGATATGTCTCTCTACTCGAAAAATTTTAGATGATTTCATTACAGAATTTCAGGTTTGTGTTTCTTATCATGACAATGCATTCATGTAGACATTATAATATCACACATCTAAATTATTACCTTAATTCATCTTCTCGTCAGTAATGGTTGGCTATCCATGTGCAAGGCATAACTGTCTACATGTGTGATCCAACCCATGGAAGTGGCTGTTCCTAGCATAGAAGATAAATCAAACTTCAGAAATATATAAAACCTTTAAAAAAAATTAGAGAGACAAGGATCACAAATGTACCAAATAAATGATAAGACAATGTACTGACTGAAAAGAGTGGTTTTGTGCATATTAACAGGAATGCATAGGTGGAAATTTCAATAATACAAAGTCGACTTTTCAACCTTATCGTATGAGTTACAGGTAATCTAGTATAGACTCAAACTTTTTATCAATCTGCATCCCTAATTGTATGTAGGATTAATGCCATCATTATTGTAGAGTACAAAACAACGAGGAAATTTGAAGTCTGATTACTACAAAACATCAGCTCCTTTGAAAACAGATGCATATGGACATAAACACAAGCAGGAAAATTTATATAGAGACAATGACGTTACAAAGATGTCACACCCAAAGGAAAAGCGCAAACGAACCCACAAAATAGAAACTCACCAATTGCCAAATAGGTCAAAGGTGCAACAGGAAGGGTGTCAAGATTAATTCATGACAAGAATGATGTCTTCGTGTATTACGACATTCAGAATAAGAAAAAAACAAGGCCTCCAACACCAACTGTCACATCAAAAGGTAGCCGACCTACATATTATCATGGATTTTTAATACTTAAAAACATGCAATTGTTTTCAAACCTAACAAAAACATTGCAGATGATATGTGCACCAAGGAAGACAATGTCATTATTGAGTAAATTAACACCTCACCAAAAGACAAGGATTGGTGCACATGGATGATGTCATCGTATCCCAAAAAAAATGCAATGCCTCACAAATAAGCTTTTGCCCAACGGCACGGAAAGATGATTGAATGACAATGTAAGTACAGCTATGTAAATGTACTGTTAACTTCAAAATATTATCTAACTTACATTCTTACTATCAGTTTAGGTCATCAATGCTTACATCTGTTATCTACGGTATAAATACCGTGGTGAAGACATTAGGGCTGGTGGAAAGGTCTTCCTAGAGAAGACATTCCTCACCAAACTGCTATGTAGAGATGGCATATGTGAAATAGCGGAAAGTCGTATTGAGTGTGGCACGATTACGGCAATGTCAATTAATTATCTATGGCATGATATGGTAACACCTATTGCCATCTGTAAAGAAAATTATTGTTCATATACCTATAAAAAAACTTACGAAATACTTGTTGCAGATCTTCCTCCCAATGAATTATGACAATAAACATTGGTACTTAGCAGTGGTCAACGCTCGACAACGTGAGATCCAGTTGCTTGACTCGCTACACGATAGTGAAATAGAACTCCTCGAATTGAAAAATGTAGTGAGCTCTTTGTTCTTATCTTATAATCATCCTAAATTAAAATCATTTCCTATTCGATATCTCCTATTAACATTTGCAATGTAACAGCTGCAAGGAATGGAAAACTATTTTCAGCTCTCGAAAGATGATCAAGCAGTTGAAAATATTAATTGGCCAAATCATGGTGTTGCATCTTGGCCTATCGTAAATATATTCCAGAAACCAATGTAGAAAGATGGGTACGTTACACATCATCACTTCAAACAAAAAAATGACATGCTAAAGTTCATGGAATACTGGACAGGATCCAAGCTATCTCAGAGTTATACACAAGTACAAAATTGATTTCGTTCATTGTAATATGTATAATGGTAAATTTTACATAACACTCATCATTCCTCCAACGCAGGAACATACCACACATGAAACGATAGGTCAAAATACAATACCTTCATCAGAGAAATCGATGAATGTGAACCTCAGAACAGGTTGGGGATCACCATTGATTCTGCAATCGACAACCTTCATGCCAGAAATAAAATTAGGTTTCATAGATTTCGGAATCTCCAGCAGTACAGTTGATAATACAGAGCGCTTCATTACATGTAACATTCCGTTTTGAGTTTCCTTGTGCTTAAATTTCAAAATACGAACCCTTGCATTTTATTCGAATAAATTTTAGCTTAAATTGAATTTTTAAAATCAATAAGGATTTAATATGATTAATCTAAATTTCAAGTTAATTATTTCTCATTTTTATTGGGTTCCTTGTGATTCATGGAATTTTTCTATATTTTTGGAGATTTTTAGGAATTTAATTGCTATTTATTTTGATTTATTGGAGTTTATTCGGTTTTTCTAGAATTTCCTAAATTCAGAAAGGAATTTAAATTCTTTCTTCTTCCGCAATAAAACCCTATTCATTCCGCTGCCCAACATCGCTCTCTCACCCCATCACAATCAAAACCCTAGGACTCCAAATTATCGATCGCCCATCCGACGGTCGAGAATTGCGCCGCCACTCAACAGTGAAACCCTAACCCTATTGCACCCATTTTCCTCATCGTCAGATCTTGATCCGACGACCGAAAATCCCGGCCGCATCCACGTGTGATGAAGTCCGTTGGATTGTTGCGTATCGGAAGGGTCATTTGCGTGCCACGTCGCCCGATTCGCCGTCGCCGCCCTTAAACCCAGCCGCACGGGGAACTTTGGCTTCCGAGCCATTTTACGCCGCCCTAGGCTATTTAAGGCCTTCCTGCACCTGGCCAGGCTCGCCATTCCGCCGCTTCTTTTCCCTGCGTCTCATCCTCTGAAACGCCGCCGTCTAACCGCACGACCTCGCCGAAGTTGCCGACCGTGCCCGAGCTCTTCCGCCGTTGATTTCTCCTCCGGTGAGTCTCCGGCAACGTCGTTTATACCTTTGTGATCCCTATGTCATTTCTCTTTTGCGCCAGATCTCGAGAGCTCCTCGTCGCTCTTGCAACGAAACAACGTCGTCTTCTTCACGCCCGGCTTGTCCCCGCCGCGCATCTCGCCGTCGACCCTCTTTCATCGACCGTGGCCGTCCGATCTCCTCCGACGCCCAGATTTACTCCACGCCTCTTCTTAAGAAGCCCCGAGCTACCACGCCGCCGTCTACCACGCTATCGCTATGTGTAAGCGCAAGTGGCGCCACGTGCAAGCCATGTGTGCGCCACGCCGTGCCATGTATGCGCTTATGTCATCACCACACGCGACACGCGTCGCCCACGCCATCGCCACGCCGCCAGAAAACTCCGCCGTTTCGCCCACGCCAACGCCACGTGGATGCCACGGGTGCCATGTAGGTGCCACGAGACCCTAGTTACCACGCTTCGGTGGCCGCCTCGTCAGCGACTTGTGGGGCCCGCATGTCGTAAAATGATTTTTCTTTTCCTTTTTCTGTTATTTTCCGAATTTCCAAATTATCAACCAATCCGAGCCCGAGGTGAAACCCTAACCCATTGCACCCATTTTCCTCATGTCGATCTTGATCGACGACCAAAAATCGCAAATCTCCGGTGATGAAGTCCGTTGGATTGGTTCGAATGCATTACGCCTTCATATGGAAAGTTGGACACGATCGTCCTTGATATGGGATTACATGTGCTTCATGATATGGATTGATTCATAATCAACTTTCCAACGGTGCATACAAACAATCAATAAATATGACAACTAATACGTCCACAACTGCACAGAGAATATTAACGTCAAGAGAAGAAGACTCCTGCCATAAGAGATTGAAACCTTGCCATCTGTGCAATACAAACTAGCAACAATTACAGTACATTTATGAACACGGTTTAGTTCACAGCAGTAACACAACTAGGAGGAGAAGATACACGTCAAGTTAGGAAAATTCCTGCCTCCACGTCAAGATCAACACTCGTCTTCCTACAGTTTCAAGCAAGAATACAGTGCGATATGGAGGCAAGAGGTAAAATACGAGCCAACAAAGAAAACCCCAAAGAGGAATCTGAACAAAACCCATGCGTACACAGAAAGAATTTATCAAACATGAAATCCACATAAGTGGAGTTTACTTACTCATATGTTACAAAATTGCGTATATAGCAAAGTGTAGGTCTAGATCTTCTCTTATTCTCTTACATAGTATGAGTAGCACACAATACTTCACATATTGAATTCATGGTTCTTTCATGTCAACATTGAGGAACGAAGAACATGTATACTCCGGATTGCATATTTCATCCTAATAAGTAGCTTGAGTAACGAACGGTGGAAAGCCGGACAAGAATGTGGCTTCAGAGAATTACTAAAATTATATAGTGTCGACATTTATTGTGGATTGTGCCAGTGGCTTGCACCAAACTACCACATTCCGTCTCAGGCCTTTCACATTAACGGATCAATGCTAGCAATAACAATCGATGATGTAAAACATCTACTTGGCCTGCCATCGAAAGGACAAACAAGTTGAACCCCCCAAGAAGAATTTACCTAGTCTGTTCGCACAGTACAAACAACTGGGTGGAACAACTATTTCTTTGAACACTTTAATGGATTATTTGGTGAGAGAGAATACGTATGATGCACACTTCATCACGGAGATTTGTGCTATATACAATTGGTGTTTTTATGCCCTACAACTCAACATTACATCGGATCTGAGTACCTCAACCTCGTTGAGAATGTGGAAGATATAAAGTCTCTCAAGCTGGGCTAGCCCGACACTAAATCATTTGATGGAGGTATAAACAAGTTCAAGGGAGGAGAGCCAATCTTGAGGGAACTTAGCTCTATTATAGGTTAGTTGTTATGGCTACTCGCATCATGAAATATCTAGCATGATTCTTAGATAAATTACTAATCTTATGGAAATCATTACTTCCGACTATAGTAATGTAGAAGCTACATGTCAATCATCTAGATCACACCATAGACTACATTGGGTGCAACAAACCACTCATTCAAGATTGGGATAAATATAAACCAAGCAAAGCGTGACTACATTGATAGAATGCATCAATTTGGAGAAGGGAGGTAACATACACTACACAAATTTATGTAAAATATTTTTAAGTTGGTACCTACATCGAAGACAAACATAATGATTTTTTGGTATCCATGATGATTGTTTAGGACATCACCGCCCTATACAACACATTCGAACCATCTAAAGTTACCGATCATAGTATACCACTAAAACCATGTGAACAACACAAATCACATTGCACTTTCGACAAGGTATTAAATATTTTCTACATATGGTACATTACTAAAACCAATTAATGACGACATTTTATTATCCATATTTTGTAGTCACAAACAGGATCTACGTCTAGGATTGAAGTGCTCCACTTGCAGATGTTACGACTAGATATAGAAGTCAATGACAAGCTAAGAGATATTCAGGAGATATGTCTCTCTACTCGAAAAATTTTAGATGATTTCATTACAGAATTTCAGGTTTGTGTTTCTTATCATGACAATGCATTCATGTAGACATTATAATATCACACATCTAAATTATTACCTTAATTCATCTTCCTGTCGTAATGGTTGGCTATCCATGTGCAAGGCATAACTGTCTACATGTGTGATCCAACCCATGGAAGTGGCTGTTCCTAGCATAGAAGATAAATCAAACTTCAGAAATATATAAAACCTTAAAAAAAATTAGAGAGACAAGGATCACAAATGTACCAAATAAATGATAAGACAATGTACTGATGAAAAGAGTGGTTTTGTGCATATTTAAAGAATGCATAGGTGGAAATTTCAATAATACAAAGTCGACTTTTCAACCTTATCGTATGAGTTACTGTGTAATCTAGTATAGACTCAAACTTTTTATCAATCTGCATCCCTAATTGTATGTAGGATTAATGCCATCATTATTGTAGAGTACAAAACAACGAGGAAATTTGAAGTCTGACATTACTAAAACATCACTCCTTTGAAAAGATGCATATGGACATAAACACAAGCGTGAAAATTTATATAGAACAATGACGCTATAAAGATGTCACACCCAAAAGGCAAAAGCGCAAACGAACCCATAAAATAGAAACTCACCAATTGCCAAATAGGTCAAAGGTGCAACAGAAGGGTGTCAAAGATTAATTCATGACAAGAATGATGTCTTCGTGTATTACGACATCTGAGAATAAGAAAAAAACAAGGCCTCCAACACCAACTCGTCACATCAAAAGGTAGCAGACCTACATATTATCATGGATTTTTAATACTTAAAACATGCAATTGTTTTCAAACCTAACAAAAACATTGCAGATGATATGTGCACCAAGGAAGACAATGTCATTATTGAGTAAATTAACACCTCACCAAAAGACAAGGATTGGTGCACATGGATGATGTCATCGTATCCCAAAAAAATGCAATGCCTCACAAATAAGCTTTTGCCCAGCGGCATGTAAATCCTATGTCATCACCACACGCTGCGTGTCGTACGCCATCGCCACGTCGGCAAAAACTCCGCTCGTTCGCCACGTCAGCGCCACGTGGATGCCGCGTGGGTGCCATGTAGGTGCCACGTAGACCCTAGTTACCCGTCGTGCCGGTCGTCAGCGACTTGTGGGGCCCGCATGTCGTGAAAAATGATTTTTCTTTTCCTTTTTGTTATTTTCGAATTTCCAAATTATCAACCAATCCAGGAGCACGTGGCGTGTCATTCTTTTAATTTTCGATTTTCTCTCAGAAACTTGGAAGGCCTGTTCTCCTCCGTTCGAACTCCGATTGAGCGATTTAAATTCTAAATTCATCTAAAATCATGATCTATCTGCTGGTGTCTTTCTTTTGAATTTTGGATTTTATTTATTTTTGTCTCGTTTAGCGTGTTTGGCGTGTAGGCAATTGCGGCTGGTTGGCGGAGCATCCGGCAGTAGCGGCGCAGCGGCGGGAGAGGTTGAAAGCAGGTCTCCTTGACCATATTGAACCCAATTTTATGAAATATTACTTTGTTTTAAATTATTGCATGCGTACTATTTTTGCGTCTTGTACTTTAATGCCATTTTAAATGTTTAGATAAATGCCAACTTGTTATGCCCACATTGATATTCACCTTGACAACCATTGACACCCTAGGAAAATTAATTCTCTGTTAATAATAATCATTTTTCAGATTATGGAGATCATGAAAATGCTTAGCCATGTCTAATCACGTCGGTACCTTACCACTATGGAAATGCTTTCATATTTGATTCAAATTGAATTGTGAAAATATGGCAATTGGTGTTGCTTGGTATTAATTTGAAGAATAAAAGTGAAAAATGATTTAGGGAGGCGGATGGTTTGGCTATGGCGAGTGCAGGATGCACAAAATTTTGGAATGTGATTGTTCCGCCTAGTCAATTAAGGACCCGATCGTGTGTGTTACCTTGGGCTATGCTATCTACAAGTACAACCACATGTCTATTATAGGTGCAACACGGCTAAGTAATTTGCATGTATCGTTATTTGACCGCCATTGAAATTTGTTGGGTTTCTTAGAGAGGTACTTGCAAAGCGCGAGAGGGCTTCTATCTTGGGTGGATTTCCTAACGGTGAAACCTTAGCGGTATTGGTCGATGGTGATATTATGCATGTATAAAGGCCTTGTCATGGTCTCCTTGCCGACACACCAAAGGAAGTGTGTCAATAATGGCGAGCGAAGGGGTTGATGGGTGTCGTTATGGGTAAAGTGTACACACACTCTGCAGAGTCAAAACTACTTGAGTAGCCGTGCCTTACGGATAAGAACAAGCGTAGAAACGCTTTCACATAGTAGAATTTATGGTTTTGGTTTTAAATGGAAAAATGATGATGTTGGTTTAATTGAAAATGTGGTTTGGGAATCGAAGTGGTGGTGGAGCTCCGGATTTTAGTTTGTGATTTAAGAACCAACGGTGAATTGGACTGGAAAATTGTTATCTTGCAAAATTTAATTAATTATGCTATTTATATTTTGTTAAATGCTTTGCTTTGTGAAATTATTACTTGTATTTAAATTTCAATTTAAGCTTTATGCAAATGACCCTATATGCTTCCTTTGTTTAAGTCTTGCATTTAGTTATTTGCATGAAGTTTTCGAGACTTCTTGAGTATGTTGCATACTCACCCTACGCTTTTATTCTTGTTGCTTATTCCATAAAGCGATGAAGAAGGTCGAGCTAGCTATCCAAGGGCTTGCATTCCACGTTCGACATCATGGTGAAGACTTTGAGGAGGAGGACTACCGGACTACTAGGGGCGAGCTGTCGGTTTACTGTGTGGGCTGCTTGATTGGCTCTTTTTGTTGCTACATTTTCATTTATACTTTCACACTTAGCCTTAAGGCTGGAAATTTCAATAATACAAAGTCAACTTTTCAACCTTATCGTATGAGTTACAGGTAATCTAGTATAGATTCAAAACTTTTTATCAATCTGCATCCCTAATTGTATATAGGATTAATGCCATCATTATTGTAGAGTACAAAACAACGAGGAAATTTGAAGTCTGATTACTACAAAACATCAGCTCCTTTGAAAACAGATGCATATGGACATAAACACAAGCAGAAAAATTTATACAGAGACGATGACATTACAAAGATGTCACACCCAAAGGAAAAGCGCAAACGAACCCACAAAATAGAAACTCACCAATTGCCAAACAGGTCAAAGGTGCAACAGGAAAGGTGTCAAGATTAATTCATGACAAAAATGATGTCTTCGTGTATTACGACATTCAAAATAAGGAAAAAAAACAAGGCCTCCAACACCAAATGTCACATCGAAAGGTAGCTGACCTACATATTATCATGGATTTTTAGTACTTAAAAACATGCAATTGTTTTCAAACCTAACAAAAACATTGCAGATGATATGTGCACCAAGGAAGACAATGTCATTATTGAGTAAATTAACACCTCACCAAAAGACAAGGATTGGTGCACATGGATGATGTCATCATATCCCAACAAAAAATGCAATGCCTCACAAATAAGCTTTTACCCGACGGCACAGAAAGATGATTGAATGACAATGTAAGTACAGCTATGTAAACGTGATCGTTAACTTCAAAATATTATCTAACTTACATTCTTACTATCACTTTAGGTCATCAATGCTTACATCTGTTACCTACGGTATAAATACCGTGGTGAAGACATTAGGGCTGGTGGAAAGGTCTTCCTAGAGAAGACATTCCTCACCAAACTGCTATGTAGAGATGGCATACGTGAAATAGCGGAAAGTCGTATTGAGTGTGGCATGATTACGGCAATGTCAATTAATTATCTATGGCATGATACGATAACACCTATTGCCATCTATAAAGAAAATTATTGTTTGTATACCTACAAAAAAACTTACGAAATGTTTGTTGCAGATCTTCCTCCCAATGAATTATGACAACAAACATTGGTACTTAGCAGTGGTCAACGCTCGACAACGTGAGATCCAGTTGCTTGACTCGCTACACGATAGTGAAATAGAACTCCTTGAATTGAAAAATGTAGTGAGCTCTTTGTTCTTATCTTATAATCATACTAAATTAAAATTATTTCCTATTCAATCTCTCCTATTAACATTTGCAATGTAACGGCTGCAAGGAATGGAAAACTATTTTCAGCTCTTGAAAGATGATCAAGCAGTTGAAAATACTAATTGGCCAAATCACGCTGTTGCATCTTGGCCTATCGTAAATATATTCCAGAAACCAATGTAGAAAGATGGGTACGTTACACATCATCACTTCAAACAAAAAAAAATGACATGCTAAAGTTCATGGAATACTGGACAGGATCCAAGCTATCTCAGAGTTATACACAGGTACAAAATTGATTTCGTTCATTGTAATATGTATAATGGTAAATTTTACATAACACTTATCATTCCTCCAACACAGGAACATACCACACATGAAACGATAGGTCAAAATATAATACCTTCATCAAAGAACTCGATGAATGTGAACCTCAGAACAGGGTGGGGATCACCACAGATTCTGCAATCGACAACCTTCATGCCAGAAATAAAATTAGGTTTCATAGATTTCGAAATCTCCAGCAGTCCAATTGATAATACAGAGCACTTCATTACAGGATACACTATTAAAAGCAAGCCACAAAATGCTCAAGTGTAATTTTTTTTCCACTTTGTTCTGGTCTTTTTAATTTTTAATAACCAAAGAAAATACATGTAATCTACATAATTGAAAAGAGGCAGACCACATTCATGGAATAAAACAGTAAATAACCACAATTACAAACACCCAAGTACCCAAACTAGTAGTATTAAGTGCCTAAATAGTCTGTGATAGCAGAAAAACAATGTAATATCTCATTGTAGCATCTCCTAGTTTTTAAATACCAGAACAACTCAATCATTGAACTTAAAGTAACTTACTTGCCCACAAGTAGCTAATATATCAGCAAGTCTCTCCTCTGTCACCTAACATATGGTCAACATCGTCAGATCTAACAAGTAACAACTACTCTACAATATCACTATGCATACTAAGACAATCATCAATTACTCACAGTGTGATTGATCAAAGACATAACGGTACAACAAATGTTGTCCTCCCCATCTGCATGCCTTGCCCTATCATTCATCCTCGTCCTTCCATGACTGATGAATCCACTCCTCTGAGGGGAAAAACACTCGTCAAATTATATTCCGGTCATGTATTCTTTTCCTTTAATTTGGAATCTACAATTACAAAGAAATGTCATCGTGCAATGTAATTTGGAATTTATATATATCTGAAGTGAAATGGTATGTTTATTTATTTACGATTATTATTAGTATGACAACTACTTCTAATAGAATAAGACCCTGCTTAACGTAGAATAAGACCCAGTTTATTCTTCTACGATTATTAGTATGACAACTTCTAGTACAATAAGACCTCACAACCAATGAAAAAGTAATCAAATCCTACACATAGGCACAACCACAGCACCAATCCAAGCCTCAACATCTCAAGAACACTAATAGTCCTGCAGAATTATACCTGCGTTGTTGGCTTCCAATGTATTCATCAATTGGATGACAATCCTAACGACAAAAATAGATCAAGCCACCCAAGAAAAATTGGATCTATGGAAAAATAAATAAAGGCACTAGGTCGGCCGGAAAATCATAGCAAGTGTGTCTACAACACAATACATTGATGAGGATGGGCCGAAGAGGCTAAGGCTAACGGAGAAATTAGGTTTTTGGCCTGCAGAATTAGGGCTAGAGATGGCAGGCGCCATACCTTCATAAGAGAAAGAGAGAGGTAGATCGTTGTCGTGGTTGTTGTGGGGGTCCCCGTGTTCGAGATTAGCAAGTCACCTTCGTCGCCCTCCACACAAGCTTGGTGCTGAAGAAGAAAAGACATGGACAATGATGGGCTGAAGAGGATGAGGCTAACGGTGAACATCAAGGTTTCCGGGCTACGGAATGAGCACTAGGGGTGGCGGTGCCATACCTTGAAGGGAGAAATAGTGACTTATTTCGTCGCCATGGTCGCCATCGGCCTCCCCATTTCGAGACTCACAACTTGCCCTTGAATCGCCCTCACCCACGGAGCTCCCGAGAGGTTGAGATGGGGTGGCTAAACTTCGGGTAGGGGTGAAGAGTGGAATGCCATTGATTTACCATTTTGCCCTCTATGAGATAAGAGGGTTGGCTGCTGGCTCCGAACATTTTTACCTTTCTACCCCTCCACTGGTTCTACAACTCATACTACACATGATAGTATAATCTAATCTGGACCAATTTCAACCTGTGAATCCAAAGAAATGGATGGCTTATATTCATTCTAGTGTACCGTAAAAGGGCAAATTCCTAGCTGAAAGTTGGGAATTCCAAGGTGTAAGTTTTGAAAATACTGTTTTAATATATTTGGATCTTGAGTTGAAAGTTGTAATTTTCGAGTTGGGTGTTTTTTTTTAGTTTTTAACTTGAATGGAGATTTTTTTTCCAAGTTGAAAAGTTTCTATTACTCTTAAGTGCTGGTCTGAGAAGGAGAGCTCGTCGCCAGGGCTGTTGGACAGGCGGGGAGACAGAAAGCACATGATCTTGTCCATTTTGATGGCTTACAAATCTTTCTGACAGCGTAAAAACAAGATAAAAATAATGGTTCACGTTTTAAAAAAAACTACAGAACGCATGTCACACCAGCCCAACTAAGTCACCGTGTACCAACGTCAAAGATGACGACTAAAGTACAAAAGTAACACGGTACTAGGAAATATAAGCTAACATGCATGAACCTAACAAATCAGGTCGTAGGAAAAATTGCATTCCCTGCATTAACATCAGCAATACTACGTTAACAAGATAAGGGTTCACAATTTTGTTTCGGAGCTGAAAACTGCTAGTCTAGCGATAGCGGTTTTCACGAAACCGCTGAAAATCGTGAAAACCGAATGGAAAAATTCAAAAAGTTTGAATTTTGTCAAAACGCTCAAAAAGGTTTTGAAAAACCATTCGGTTTTCAAACGATTTTAGAGAAACCCGCAAAAACCAAGCCGAATGAAAAAATATGGGGAAAATCCAAAGAAATTGCAAAAAAAAATGTTGTAAAATTTGTAAAAATATAGGGAAGGCTAAAATTCAGTAAAAATATAATAAATATATAAAGAAGGTATGTGAAAACACAAAAAAAATCTAGTATGATCTCTCATAAATATGGAAAAATTTCGACGTATCCTTTTCTATATTTTGGACAATTGAAAGTTGTAAATTAGGATTTGAAAGCTAGATTTGAAATTTGCTTTTTAGAATTTGTCTGAAATTTCGAGATCTCGCCGAGATTTTGAATTTCGATCACCTTCGAAATATGATCTGATACCGAAATTTGAAACCTTGCACACAAGTGTAAAAATAGGTATTGACATAACTACATATCAATACCATTCACATATCAATACTATTTACATTTCAATACCTTACAGAAATTGCTTACGTAAATAATTTGCAAAAAATTGCTTATATCAAATTGCACGTTATACAACAAAATATTGCTACAACGAGAAGTAAGCTTTTCAATATTAGATAATATTAACATATTAAAATATGCCATAGTAAGATAATTTCTATGCATACAAATATCGCTACTTGAACAAATGGTACCATTTTTAGATGTAGTCCATTGCTACTACATATATACTTCAACAAATATTGTTACTAAATATAATTGAACAAATATTGCTACTAAATATATTTCAACAAATATTGCTACTAAATATACTTCAACAAATATTGCTACTTAACATAATTAAACAAATATTACTATTGGCATACTTGAATAAATATTGCTACTAGATATAATTGAACAAATATTGTTACTAAAAAGTGTGTAAGTAAATATTGCTACTTGACATACTTGAATAAATTTTGCTACTCGGCATACTTGAACAAATATTGCTACTAGATATAATTGAAAAAATATTGTTACTAAAATATGTTGAAGTAAATATTGCTACTTAACACACTTGAACAAATATTGCTACTACAAATACCTCTAATTTCTTTTTTTGGATTTTCTAATTTCTACATTTTGAATTACTCAAAAACGTCTCTATACTTCATTTTTTTAAAAAAATATTCACACCAGAGGTCATAAAACAATTAATACTAATTTTAGGAATTTTTTGGATAAATTTTTCCAAAATTTTCAAACTTTTTAAATTTTAATTTGAATTCCACCGGTAAACCACTCGGTTTTTATTTTTGAACCAGAGCGATACGGTCGAAAACCGCGTGATTTACTACGGTTTTGTTAACCTGAACAAGATCATGTCCCGCCAAAACGCAAGAACTCAAAAGCAAACCAGCTAAGCACCACGGAAGATTATGAACATGCGTAAGACAAGAGCTCTTAGCCACAGAAAATAAACAAAACGCCATAGACATTATTCTTCCAATGCCTGCAAAGGCTGTTACAAAATCCATTCATAATTAACAGAAGGATATAAAACGAAAAGAACTGAAAATGTTGCCTCCCCAAACATACAGACGGGTTTCTTAAGGACGAACATTAGCATTTAGCAACTTGGCCTCCTACTAGACTTACTGGAGTACTCACGGAACGACAGTTACTGATTCGCGAAGTGACAATTCTAAGGCCATGACTAGAAGCTCTGCCTGAGATACCTGCCGTCGATGACAGCCTCAAAAGGACGACAGCTTCCAACGCGCGAGACTCAGTTTGACATCACGCGAGGTGACCGCGAACGCACCGGTGTCTTTGAAGGGCTCACCCTGTGCAATTGAGGATGATAGGATTAAGCACATGATGATGCGTGATGCTCTTACAATAATTATAAACATGGACTGATCAACTCTTTACCTGATAGGAAGCGAGCCAAGGACCATGCCACTGTAGTTCAGGGCTAGAATTGCACTTTCTGCCTGCAAATAATATATTGGAATTTGGAAAAGGTGAGTCAACCATGGATGGCCTTGACTATGTGCCAATAAGAATGCTTAGATACATCAACTTTTTAAGGAGAAGTCTATTTGCAGAGTTTTTTTACAAGGCTTACACCATGGAGAAGCATGTCAGATTTCTAACAAAATTCACTCATGGAACCATGCTTATAATCTTGCATAAAAATGTGGACAAAACAAAATCAAATTTTCAACATGTATCACGTTTCCAGAACATAATCAGGTGTCAATGATATAGAGCTGGAGCAGAAAGAAAGGAAGGTGCCTGGATCCTCTGGCGGAAAGGGGAATTCTTATGCACAACCATAAAACATAACGCAAATAGAATCAAGTATTCTTTTAATTTGATCAGTTAGCAGGCATTATTTGCATACATTTACACCAAAGTTGAAATTTTAAAAGTTACCTAGTTCTGACATCCATACCCTTCGCTTTCGGCCTATTCTCAAGTCTCAAAGTCCCAAACAAAACACAAGAGTACGAGTCTTCCAATATGCATAGAATAGTGCAAGTCCCTATGAATGAATTTTCTACAACCGAACTAACAGAGGTTTCAATAAATTGGGGTAAAAAGAACAAAAATCCAAGACTGGACTGAACAAAAAAAATATCAAATTTCTAGAAACAAAAAAAAAAAAGAATTGTTCAACCTGAATATAGTCAAACATTTGAGATTTTTTTTCTCAACTTGTGTGGGCAAGAGTTATTATGCTCATACGTTTATTTCTGTTTTTATTTCATATTGTTTATGAACAACTTTTCCAGATATCCCTCAAACAAGAAATCAAATTAGTTCTCACTCTTAGGTAGTTAATTACGTACCAGTAGCACTTTGAAGATTAAATAATTAAATATCGATTACTTAAAAAATATAATGCTGAAAAAACTTGTTCTTCTTACTTGAGCAAACTCAACAAACGCAATGCATGTGGAGTGTACATAATCACCAAGGAGCCTCAGTCGAGAAACCTGAAAAAAAAGGAAGGTACCAACAGTTTTAGAAAAAAGGACTAAATGAATCAAAAACAAGCCCCAGACTCCTAGCACTTATATGATGTACCTTCCCACAGAGCCGCTGAAAGAAAATCTTTACATCATATTCCGTAACCTGCACAATTAAGAAGGCAGTTAAGCAAAGCAGCTTGACCATCAAAGAATAGGACATCAACACATAAATTATAATCCTTAACATATCAAATCATTTTTTGTTGTTACCATATTCATTTCTGAATCTCAGTTCAACATCACTGCAGCAAGAAATGAGCTCTATAATATGGAAAAGGGAATTTTTTTTAACAGAAATGTTCGGAAAAACTAGAACTACCAAAACTCTGTGAGTTAACCACCAAAAGGGCAAAAAATATTATCAGACTAATCCTTAAACATATCTGTTCACTTATGTATATCTGCCTTGAAGGCACTTGCTAGCACCTCAAGATACTTCAAATACACACAGTAGTGTAACAGTGGTAAAAAATAAGAATACACCCTTGATTAAGGTGGTAGAGTTTTCGTTGTGCATTGAATCATGGTCCATTGTTTGTGCATTCATGGCTTAGCAATGGTGCAAATGATCAGCTTATGCATAACAGAGATTGTTCACGTATTGAAATAATAGAAAATGGTGAATTACCACACATATCAGTGGCACAATCAAAGATTTCACGAAATTCCAATGGCATATAAGGAATTCATCCTAGAATTTTCAAGGAAAACCTAGCACACAAATTTTAGAGGAGAAAAATCTTAAGTATAATTTCTTAATGACATAAAATCAACCACTAGTATAGTATGTTTTGATTCACTTACATCTCACCCTCCCTTTTTCAGTATTTTAAACAGATCAAGTTGCTTAAGTAGGCTTTGAACAACTTTGTGATGTCTTTTAAAATGTTCCTTTCATTCAACTAAATGACCAAGATTACATAACCTATTGAACAAAGGCAGTGCAGCAATAATACAATACTTCAAATTTCATGACTAATAAGTATGATTAAGAACATGCACAACCAAAAGATTAGACTCACGTACCTTCTTATCTATGTTAGTACAATATACAGTCCTTGAGACCATTTCTTTCTCATTGTCCGTCTGCACAAAAAAGAGCATTACAACCACCATTGGTAGAAAACTTTTACATACAACAACAAACAAGCCTTTTTTCCTGAACAAGTTCGGGTAGGCTAAGAATAAAATCCAATCAAAGTTAATAAAATCCCTAAACCTTCGATCTTAGGTCATGGTTCCAGTATGTGGATCATCAACTTCCATGCACTCCTTCCTATTCAAAGCAACTCTTTAGATACATTTCAATCCCTCAAGTCTCTTTTAACTGCTTCTTCCCACGTTAGCCTCAATGGACCTTCTTATGTTTTCAAGATGACTTAAATTCCACTACACACCGGTTCCTCAGGAGACCTCTATTGGAGATGTTCAAACCATCTCAAATGATGTTGGACAAACTTTTCTTCAATTGGTGCTACCTCAACCCTATCACATATATCATCATTGCAGATTCAATCTCACCTTGTATGATCATAGCATCCACATCTCTTCTATACTCATCTTCTATGCATGTTGTCTTTTTGTCACCCAACATTTTGTTCCATACAACATCGTAGGTTTGATCGCCATCCTATATGACTTACCTTTTAACTTTTGAGAGACTTTTTTATCACATAGGACACTAGATGCTTGGCACCATTTCACCCACCCAACTCGTATCTATGGCTCACATTTTCATCAATCTCACCATCACTCTGTAGCATCAACCTCAAATATTGAAAATATTCCTTCCTGGGCACTACCTTTTCGTTCAAACTAACATCTCCATCATCTGCCATAGCAACACTGAAAACACACCTCATATACTAAGTTTTAGTCCTACTAAGTCTAAAGTTCTTCAATTCTAAAGTCTTCCTCCACAACTCCAGTTTCCTATCAACACCACGTGACTTCATCCATCACTAGGGCAAAAATGTAGGTGCTCCAATGCTAACCCTTGATGTAGTGCTGTCTTACTATAGCTATCACATGCTCTAACATGAGTCACAATATCGTCATACATATCCTTGATTAGAGTAATGTACTTTGTTGACTTTTTTCTTCTTTTCAAGCGCCCACCACATGACCTTTCTTGACACTTTATCATAAGCTTTCTCCAAGTCAATAAACAACATGTGTAGATCCCTTCTTTTCCTCCCTATATCTCTGCATCAATTGTCGTGTCAAGAAAATCGCCTATTGGTGCCGTGAAAAGCATCACTCAATTCAATCATACCTAATCTTGATCTCATCGTCCTTCACCAGAAGTCTATTAGTGTCGTCTTTGATGCATTTAATTAGGTTGAAGTCTCTTGTTCCTTTCTCGAAGTTCAGCCATATTGTAGATGTCCTTCTCGCTCTCCTTTGTACTTAGCTTCTCATAAATATCCTCAAAAGCCTTGCCCCGTGCCTCACTTACCGTTTTCTTTGCATTTTTATGGTTGCTTTGTATATCTGTATGTCACCGCTGCTTCTATCATGTTATATGTGCTTGTAGCATGCCTTCTCCTTGATAGACTTTTGCACTTTCTCGTTCCACCACCAAATGTCTTTATGTTCGCATCTAGTCCCTCGGGTCATTCCACGCACCTCTGTAGCCACATTCCTAATGTGAGTTACCATCTCCACCCACATACTATCCACGTCTTCTCCCACATTCTATATCCCTTCCATGATCATTCTCTCCTTAAACGTGTATGAGGCGCCCCCATTTGAGATTCCACCACTTGCCGTCATGACTTTGGTGACTTTAACCGGTCGAATCCGTATCCTAAATTGAAAGTCCAAGACTACCAACTTATGTTGTGGAACAACACACTCTCTAGGTATAATCTTACAATCTATGCATGCTCCTTTGTCCTCCCCACTAACAAGGACAAAACTGATCTAGCTAGAATACTGACAACTGCTGAAGGTAACTAAATGGGATTCTCTCTTTCTAAAGAAGGTGTTAGCTATCATGAGGTTATAGGTTACAGTAAAGTTCAAGATATCTTCTCCTTCCTGGTTCCTATCACCATAACCAAAACCCCCCATGCACCCTCTCAAATACCCCACTAGCTTTTTTTTTTTTTTGATAGGAAACTTTGACATAAAAAGGAAAAACCGATGGTATAAGCTCCACATATGTTGAAGTAGGCAATATAACCATCTACTTACTCGAGGAAGAAATTTAGGGTTCACAGGTAGAATCGCTGTTTTAGAAGGTAAAACTTTGACAGGATAGAAACCAAGCATGGTTCCTCCAAGTGTAAGTGCTGCCCTTGCACCAGCTGCACACAAAGGAGAACTTCACCATTGCTGTTTATCCATACACAAGACTATAAAAGAAACAATAGTCTTGAAGGTGCTACCATCATCAGCAAACTCAATGAAGGCAAAACGCAAGACTGAATGTGGGTCACCACAGATACGGCAATCTACCACCTACAGGCAAAAAAGATAGTGTAAGAACATGATATTGTATTACCAATAGCTAAGCTAGCTATATTTATCCAGCATAACCCATAGGAAGAAACTAGTAAAAAATCACCCAATATCGTTAACAACCAACATATGTGAACAATTGAATGAATGATACTTCAAAACATTACCAAAATTTCAATATCCAATATGATTGACTGTTAGTCGTATATTCTTATATGTCTACAACTTAGTTGTGTAAGGTGCTATTTTGGTTTAGGAAATTTCCTATTTGAAAGGCAGCCAGCCTGAATTAAACTAGATATTTAGCTGAGTTTCATGGCAGCCAAGAAAAGATGTAAAAAAGGGTTTGCCCTTTTTGGTATTTCCTCTAGATGGAATGCAACTTGGATTTCAGATAACTTGTCGTTTAAGTTGAGTTTTTAACTTTATTCTAAAGCAAGTAGTAGTCACCTAAATGAAAAGGACAAACATAAAGGAAAACTGTTCTATAATATCCTCGTAGTAATATTTGTCTTTTTTGATCTACAGGTAAGAAAAAGGCAATAACTAGCAGAAGCCTAACCTTTCATGTGGTGGAACTTCTCGTCAGTTAGAACTTAGTAATAACAGAGGGCACTTGCGCATTTCCTTCATTAGTTGTTAACTTCTTTAACACAATCGCGTTTTATCTGAGCCCAAACTGGCTAACTTTTTATATGCTGAAATATGCCTATGTCCATCCTCTTTACACTCAAAATAAAGTGTGCACCAGGCATAAATATCTCCGCAAACCAACAAATAATTACTAGCTCACTCGTCCCAGGAAAAAAGGAACTCAACAGTTTAGCTTCGCAGTCCTTACTAGGAGCTCCAGAGCATACAGTGTTGTTATCATGTTATGAATTAAGATTGTAGAGTAAAAATGTTTTTAATTATTATTTATTCAATGAATTATAGAAATTCACTGAAACAAACTAATATGCCTGTACTCTGTATTGTTGACATCTACAGCTCCTTGTTTAGTCTATTTCCTCGCATAAGCTGATGCTTTAATCAGCTATCACATTTTCGGCAAGTTATTGGGAGTCCCAAAAAAATGCTCTTCACTTAGTTATTTCCTACGCCTGCTGCCAATCAGACTCTCTTTGGCCTATTCAAAATAACCAATCTGGTCATTTACCAAATGCAGTGCACCACAAGCTTTGGAAGTACATACATTTGCATTTACAAGTCTCACACAATACTACTGAAACAAAAGCCATAGCACGAAATAACAATTATCATGGTGATTGCATCAATTCACATTGCAAAAGAGAGGATGCAGAGGCATTTTATTTATAGCACAAGCTCACGCCTTGGCACAACAACGTAACTTTAAAATGAGCTCCTTTCTCACTTTTCAGGATGGTCAACTATTTTAAGACCATGCCAGCATCTAAACCATAACAAGTATCTTGCAATAAAATCTGAAACCCAGAAGGGCTGCTAATGTTGTTATCTATTATGTTTCGCAAGGCAATGAAAGGCATTCCGTTACTGCCATCAGTTATCGCATTCTTACGGGAAGAAAAATAAATTACCACATTTCCTCAAAAGAATCTTAGAACTTACTTGTCCACAGGTAGAAAACACTTCAGCGAGCTTCTGTTCAGTCACCTACAGAGCAGCAGGAAGATAATGAAACAACAAAATACAAAAAGAACCAACTCAAATAGCACCACTCTATTTAGTTTGCTCACTTGCTGATCAATGTCAGAGACATAGACAGTCCGTCGCACACTATCCTCCCTATCAGCTCGCCGCGTCCGGCCTCCCATCCTCCTCCTCCCCTGGTTGAAGCTATTCCTTCTCTGTTGTTATCAGGAAAGCATGGTCAATTCACCATGATACCACCAAAGCCAATCATTATCACTAGCATAGCATTTGTTCTGAGAAATTAATACCGAAATGGAGGTCCACTAAAATCAATTGTTATTTGTTAACATCAAGCACAGTACGCCTATCACATCAAATAAATTCACGAATCAAATTATCAGCAATCGGCGGACCACTACCACAGATCATTGAACACTCTTCCGATTAGCACAATTGTAACCAAACCAACACGAGCAAATTGATGGGCCCTTAAAATGTTCATCTCTGGGAAATGATTTTTCATTGGACAGCCTAATAATGTTTAAAACAAAAACAAAAAAAAACTTGACAACATAATAAGATGATTCAGAAAACGTAATACCCAACTAAATTAAAAACCCTCCCTGATCAACACTTCAATTTTAACAAGAATATAACAAGACAAAAGGACCCAAAAAAAATCTTGCCGCTAAAACGTCAAACCGAGGTCGTCAAATCAAACCGCGTAGTAACATAAAACCCAAAAGAAAAGGAATCACAATTCACAGCTCACCGACCCGGCGATTCTGCGGCTGGCCGCCGCCGTTGCTGGATCCGTCACTGCTGGAGTCCCTCCCGCCGCCTCCACCCACCTGCAGCTGGCCGGCGCCGCCGGCACCAAAGTACTCGGCGGCAGAGACGAACACTGGCGCGTCGGCGGACAGCCCTCCCCCCGGCCCCGGCGCGCGGCGCGACGAGGGCACGAACTCCTGGGCGCAGGGGTTCAGTTTGGACATGAGCTCCTCCAGCTTCCGCATGTCGCTCTTGTACTCACTCTCCTCCTCCGCCGCATCACCCTTCACCTCCAGCTCCGCCTTGGCCTCCTCCTCCACCTCCTCTGCCTCCGCCCGGATCGGGCTCTCCGCCACCACCACCGCCGCCTCCACGGCCACCATTATTGCTTCGTTTACACTACCTTACTCTACCTCGCCGCACAGACTCGAAGAAGGAGAGATCAACTCGACTATTATTGCAAGCGAATTCTTATCTTTTTCCTCTCGATTTGGTGTTTAGTTTTCGCGTTATTGTTGCGCTCTCTTGTTGCGCTCTCTCTCTCTCTCTCTCTCTCGCGTGGGGGTGAAATGTGAGCAGGGATCGCTTTCGGGGAGGTTGCTTATAAATAGCAGCACAAAATAAATACAACTTTTTTTCTCCCACCCTGTTTCACATGTTACTTATTTATTTTGCGAGATATTTTTTTAAGGAACAGGAAAATAGAGTGCGAGAGAGAGGTCCGTATTTGTTTTTCTCTTTGCCTGCTTTCCGTCTGTTTGGGAGTCAACTTTTTTTAAAAGTTGTTTTTTTAGTTTTTTAGCTAAAAAATATTATAGCTTTATATAAAAGATTATTTACTAAATAGTTAATTCCTCTTAGTAATAAGTTGTACAAATAGATCCAATCTAATTTTTAGATTTTGGTTTTTGTTAGTTATATATATTTTTTGTCTTATATCAAAAACCGTTTAAAAGCTGAGTAATTTAGAATGACTTACTAACTTTTCAAAAACTTAATTTGACTTTAACCCTTCAAAATAGGGTCTATAACAAGTGTGAGGGTAGGGAAGCTTTCACTTTGCACTTAGTATATTTTTTGAAGTTCGACTTATTTGAATAAAATTATAAATATGATCTCTATCTTACTAGATATATAGTAGAGATATATATCGTTAGAGGTATATATTGTGCTCTTCTACCGCAACAGTTGAATTAGATGTGCTTTCCTATTCTTTTGGTCGAGAACGACGCCAAACTTACTATTTCTATCAAATAAAGATTAAATATGAAAAATGAAATTGCAAAGGGGGCCAACCTGTCAAGCGTCGAGGCTAGTTGGGCGAGGGAGAACCGGAGGCGCGAGCCTCGCTCGGTCAGAGGGCGCCGCGATTCACCGCGATGAGAGCCACGTCACCGGCCCGCGGGGCCCACCGAGGGTGGTAGGGCATGCACACGGCACAGTCCACGGCTCGGACCGGATCTTCTGCGGCTGTATTTAGGCAGCTACGATCCCTATGATTTTCTTTATTCCAAACCACCCCCCACCCCCCGGGCCGCGCGGGGGGGTTTCTTTCTATTCTCGGATGCAGTAACGAAAGCCGGTAACGTGTTTGACTGGTCACACGCAGCAATAGCTAACACCTCGGAACGGCAGGTGTGTTAACGAGTTCACATTTTTTGGAAGGGCTTCGGATTTCTTGGTAGGTGGCTGAAGCTAACGGTCTTGCACGAGTCGATGGCACAGCTCATTCTGTTGGTCTCGTCTCATCCGTCAGGATGGATGACAATTTGTCCACGGATAGATGCATGGATAGAGCATCGCTGCAAAACTAGAGATTTGCCATGATGTGTTCAATCAATTCGTATCGATCAATCTTCCGGAGGAAATAAATGGTAAGGAATATGCCTGTTTAGCTGTGCATCGTTCATTGGTGTACTTCTTGTAGAGATGTTCGATTTATACATGAAAGTTCGTTCGAGCAGGGCCATATCTTTGGCGACTTGAAGAAATGGAGATTTGCTTGTACCACTGCTATTTAAGGAAAAAAATTATATAAAAAACATAGCTATTAAGGGTAGTGTTTACCAAAACACTAATCGAGTAATAAGCCATCTCAAGGAACACTGATTAAGGGGAAAATTCAATACGATATTCCTAAGTTGAATATATACATGGCAAATAAGCAATATCTACTATAGGATATCAAGAGTCTTTGTTCATCTTTATAGAATCAAATATCATATCGCATTTTGAGCTGGGATCTCTATTATAATTTCAATTCCTTTTTTTCTCACAATCAACTTCCAGAGAAAAGAGTTTCTGCAATCCTAATTAGGATTGCAAAGCAGTCTCTAGTTTTCAACGCGGTCCGATTGAGTCAAAAAAACGGTAAGAGGATCATCCAACAGTGTTTTTACAATATTCTTGAAAGATCTGGATCATTACTTTTTAATCCAACAGTGCACACACAACCCTTAAGTTGCAGTTCCAATAGGATTGTAGTGGATCTCTTTCCATTCCAGGGACGTAGCTGGCACACTTCCGACCAAGGTTTCAAATTTTATTTTCGTAACACATCTCGGAGGTAGTCAAAATCTGAAATTTCAACGAGATTTCAGAATTTTTTTTGGAATCCAGACGAAATTCAAAAAACAAATTTGAAATCCAGTGAATTTGAAACTAGGAAAACCAAAATTTCAGCAAAATTGGCTGAAATTTTGGTCATTTTCAAACTCCTATGAAATAATCTTCCGATGCTAGAAAAATTGAGAAAATATAAAAAATCATGAAAATATTTATCTACATTTTTATCTATTTAAATGTAAAATACTAAGTATTAGCATATAAAATTCTCAAGTTAAGGTTTAGGGTTTAAACCAAAATACAATTTAAGACCAACATGCATCATGTAAGACCGAAATCCATGTTAAGGTTTAGGCTGAAATACATCATTTAAGGCCGAAATTCAAGCTAGGATTTAGGGTTTTGACTGAAATGCATCATTTAAGGCTGAAATCCAATTTAAGGTTTTATAGGTTCAGCTGAAATACAATTTAAGACCGAAATCCAAGTTAGGGTTTAAGCCGAAATCCAAGTAAGGTTTAGGGTTAGGTTCACATAATTTGTATGTTTGTTTTTGCAAACTTTTCACATATATTCCTCATAAAAGGTATTACAATTCTCCATAAAAAATTGATGCGAAATATGATCCAAAATGCAATAAAACTGGTAAAAAAACCAAAGAATCAGCAATTTTTACCGAAAATACTATAGCAAGCCCTGATTTAAAAAAAATATTTCACCGAGATTCTGAAATTTCGCTGAGATTTGGTACCGTGCTCCTGCGCACATGTCACCTTTCTATTGGTTTTAGTCTGCCAGGTAGGCCTCCACAATCTTCTCGTCCTTACCAAAGATGTCTTTGTTTCTTTTGTTATTCCTTTGCTGTCGACTAATAAAAACGGACAACCACGCCGACGCCGCTCCAGTTCAGCATCAACGTTAATGCCTCACGCTCTGCGCGTCACCATCGCCCTCTTCGATAGTCATTTGCTTTTAGAGGTTCTCCGATAGCCATCGTGCGGCACAATCTGCGCTGACGAGCAGCGCACAGTGTGACGCCACCGTCGCCACGGCTGCTTGTCCAATGTCCATTGCTCGCCGAGCTGTTCTTCCAAATATGCGGTCATGCGGAGCAAGTTTGCTTTGGTTCTATTGTACTCTAATATTTCTTCTTATACGTAGCAGTCTTTCAATCAGACGAGAGTTTTGTAAAGTAAAACATGAACGTATATGGTCTCAAGAACGAAGAAGATAAATCTCGTATAGAGAAACAAAAATAATAATATTGAAGCAATCACGATGAGAGAGAAAAGATTTGGTAAAACTAGCTGTAAATTCTTTAAACAAATCTCAAAGGAGTACAATAAATTGTTGCTCTCTCACAACCTGTCGAACCTTTTAAAATCTTTGGATCATTGCCCCATGCAAAGAATCTAGTGCTAAAGAACAATGGCGGTCCTGAGATTTCAGGGACTCGGAATGAGATTTAAAATGGGAACCTTTCTAATTATATATATATATATATATATATATATATATATATATATATATATATATATATATATATATATATATATATATATATATATAGCACGTCGAGACTCGGGAGGTCACGTACTCACGCACGACGCCTGCTTCCTAGGTACTACTAACTATACATATTATCTTGTTATATATATAATATACTAATACTAATACATGTACATGGGTGGGGTCCCATGGTTTGGGGGCTCGAGCTGCTGCCCGCTCGCCCCTCTCAGGGCCAAGTGGCGAGAGCGAAATTTCTAAAGGAGGGGGCTCAAGAATGAAGTGAATCTCTACTAATGATTGATATTCAAAGTTTAATATATAGTAAATACAATATGTAATACTTGTAACTTGCAAGAATTTAGAGAACGTACCACTCATTATTTCACAAGAGGTGATAGTTGATATCTACGAGTCTTCATGTTCTGAAAATGCTATAAAATATCTTCCATGTCTATCTTTGCAAACACATCTCGCTCAATATAACAAATCATAAGATCATTCAGCCAGTCGTCACTTATCTTATTACGTAAATCTGTCTTGATAATCTTCATTGCCGAGAAAGCCCTTTCAACTGTAGTTGTGCCCACCGGTAAAATAAGTGCTAATTCAATCAGTCGATAAACCAATGGATAAACCACGTGCTTCTTTGTTTCAACCATCTTCACAACAAGAGTAGCAAGATCATCACAACTTGAGAATTCGTCTCTTCTCATATCAATAATAAACAAGTGAAGTTGTTCTTCTAGAACTACATGATCAGTTACCGAGAAATCATCATAATATATCTCTGAGAGTCGAATAAGACTACCATGATCGAAGTTAGAAAATGAATCTTTTGGGTTTAGACAAGCAATGCACTTCAAAAGCTCTGTAGATGTTTCATTGAACCGACTATTTAATTCAGTAGCAAGTGAATCAATCATAACAAGAAAAATATCAACATAATAATAATGATGATAAGTGACAAATTGCTTTTCGCGTCTCATGTGACCTCTAGCATGCTTTTGATCTTCCATATTTGGCACTAAAATTTCTGATGTAACACAGAACCTCTTTACTTCTTCCAACAATGTTTCCCATCTATTTTCCCTAAATATTTGCAAGCGAGCTTTCACACTAGAAAGAAGCACTATTGCATTAATTCAGTAGCAAGTGAATCAATCACAACAAGACGAAACGTCGGTCGATGATCGATTGATCGGGGCTCACATTTCACGGCTTTAGTCTTTAGAAGTTTGGCCTTCAGCCCTTCACACCACATGTACTGGTACCTTTTGCATGGGCCGACGGGGGGGAGGGGCAGGCCCCATTACGCCCCCCCTTGGCTCCGCCCCTGCCGGCGCTACTAAAGAATAATCTAGTCTCTAATCTTCTCATACACCTTTTGCTCTGAATAAGTTAGCTTGTGGCTTGTTGGTTACTTTGGTTTTCTATGACCATTTTCAATGTTTATATAACCTTCCTAGTTCTTCTTCAAAGAAAATAGGAAACGAGTATAGCTACGCCACACTATACCATCGAGCTGCGTATTTGACGGTATAGTATCTAGCTATAGGATCCGTATCCGTTGCCAGCTGCAGCAAAGCATAAGCGTCCCACATCTCGGTGACTCACGCGCAGCAACACGTGTGTCATTGCCACTGGCCATTCCGATATTGCAGTTGCACCAACATCGGTAGGACGGAGTGCCACTCGTTCCTGAGTAAGTGAAGGAAGGAAAGCGATCAAGAGTTGGTAAGAACTGTGAAATCTATTGAAACTGCAATAGATTTTATGAAACCTAGTATGTGAAACTTTATCATGAAACCTAATGAAAAACTAAATGAAATTTATTGAAACTTAGTCGTGAAAACTATTAAAAGCTAAGAAAACTAAATTATATTAATGGAATAGTATGAAACCTAATGAAGCTTATCTGTGAAACATCATAAAACACTACAAAACCTAATGAAACTTATCTACGAACTTGTGAAACTTTTGAAAACCTGATGAAACTTAGAAAAGGAGCTTATTGAACCCTTTTGAAACATAGATGTGGAAATTTCTGAAACTTGATAAAAATATATTTATAAAACCTTATTGGAACTTCGTAAAACAACCCAAAAAAAACTTTTTATAATGAAACATAGTTATGTAACCTATTGAAACTTATTCATGAAACTGAATAAAACTAAGATAAAATCTTTTAGATGTACATGTGAGAACTCGCGAAACTTAATGACACTCATACATGAAACCTTGTGAAATTTGATAGGGATTTTGTGAATAAACTTCATGAAGAAGTCTATCTGGCAATCTTCTGAAACTTAATCATCAAACATACTGAAGTTATTCATTTCTGGGAGAAAAGGAGAGAAGAGATGACACACAGTGGCACGCCTTGTTTCATCCCAAACAGGGTGCTCCCAAGTACCAACGGCAGTGCATGTACTCGTTGCTTCCAGCAGCTACTAAATCCAGCAAGCTATCCCACTCCCAAGCAAGCACTTCTTGAGTTGGGCAAAGTCCATGCCGGCGGGGCTGTGGGACGAGGTCCTCGACGCGCTGCGGTGGGTGGAGGCCGGCATGGCCGCCGGGCTCGGCGACCCGCGGCGCCAGCTCCTCTCCGTTCGCTGCGGAGCCACTGTCTCCATGCCGGGCATGATGGACATCGTGCTCAACCTCGGCCTCAACAACGAGTAGGGGTGAAAACGGGATAAGAAATATCCACCCGATCCGATTCTGAATCTGTTTAAAATCCGTACTGATGTTATCCGTATCCGTATCCGGAAAATCCGATGTAATATGGGTTAGGTTATGGGAAGAACAATATCCGATCCATATCCGAAAAATCTCATATAATATGGGTTAGGATATGGGAAGAGCAATATCCGACCCGATATCCGGTAAATATCCGACCCGATATCCGGATAAAATCAGTTATTCTTCCATTAATTTGGTTCATTATTGGATAGATAGAATAGTTGTTTGATACTGGCACTAAAAAACACTACTTTGTTATTAAGCGTGAACTTCAACAAATCTATCAACAAACAAATAGAGTAATGACATAATACTTTTACCTAAATTGATTTGTTCAACTTATTTGATAAACTTCTTTTCTATTCAAATTACTAGAATTAGTTGAGTCACTAAATTGCACATCTAACTATACTACTATCCTACGTTGGAATAATTATGACTTGAAACTAATGTTGTAAGGTTAATGCTTCATTCGTTCTTTTACGTACACAATTATGTACTAAACTACTATCCGATTATGATATCCGATCCTGACCCGAATCCGTCAGGTATCCGCTCCATATCCGAATCCCGAATAATCCGAATTCGTATCCGTATCCGGGACATCCGTATCCGACTCTGAATCCCGAAAAAAAATATGGGTTAGGATACGGGACGAGCAATATCCGCCCGTATCCGACCCGGTTTCACCCCTAACAACGAGGTCGTCGCAGGCCTCGCGGAGCACAGCGGCCAGCACTACGCCTACGATGTAGATTGATGGACCAACCTTTCTTTTTCTCATCCATCAGCGGGCCCGTGGGAGCTACCGCTACTAAAGCTTTGAACGGTAAGTATGGGTGTGTTTGGTAGGACTCTACTTTCGTTAAATTCGTGGATCTGGTGAAACTGGATATTTCTAGCTTCATCAGTTCGTGGAGCTGGAGTTATAAGTACATTAAGAGTGTTTAGATAAATCATCCTATTTACATTTTAGATCAAAAATATAAACTTAATTCACTTTATTTTAATCTACAAGTTTCAGATCTCAGGTGAAACTAGGATCTAAAACTCTACCAAATAGGACTTATATAGCGTTACCAACGCTCTGAACGCTACAGCGTTATCTAGTTTTTTTTACTTCTGCTAAGATTAGAAATTATAATTTATTAAAATTTATCTAGTACATCTTTCTAAATTAAAAAAATTAGATATAAACCACCATATTTAACACCGGTCAAAGTCATCAATCAAGACGGGGGCAAAATTACTTAGTCCTGAGTCATGACCAGAACAGCCGCATGAGATGGATGGAGAATTCGAGAATTGAGAATAACGCCGAGAGCTATAACGAAGCTACAAGAACAGCCACCGGCGGCCAGTGTTCATAAAACCAATGAAAATCGTAAAAAAAATCAAAAAAATTGAAAAAATTTATGCGTTGAAAATCGCTCGAAAACCATTGAAAAACCGTGATTTAAAACCGCTTGAAAACTATTTTTTACGAACATTCAATTGGCCTGTTGGTTTTTCACGAAAAACCGAGGCGTTTCTCACCAAAAACCGAATGGTTTTCGATTTTTTGAATTTTTTTCAAAGTTTTTTTATTTCTTAACCTTTGGTTTATGGGGGGTTTTTGAGCAATTTTTGTGGTTTTTGAATTTTGAATTTCGAATGATTTTTGAAAAATGGTTTTTGAAACCCTGCCGACGGTAGCATCATGAGCAGTTGACCATTGCTAGTGTCAATAGACTCAATACTCAATAGACACCAGGGCAGTTCAATTGTTCAAATGAGCGAAAGAGAATTCTACAGTCCAATTATGGCACGGCCCGGTACGGTATGTAATATCTGTTTTATAGTCTTTTTAGTTGTTGGAGGTTTTTAAAAATTAAACAAACCTAAAATAATTCCCAAAAATCCAAAAAAATTTCCTATAAATAGGATAGCAGCATCCCTCATTTCCGTACTAGTAAAATTGTAATCTCTTCTCTACATTTTTTTGTAAAAATTCTCTTACTCTTGGTGATAATTTAGTAAAATTCAAAATAATGTTGCCAAAAATCCAAAATCCGACTTCCAGCTTCTGTCAAGAATCAAGGTAAGAATAGTGATTTAATTTTTCATTGTTCTTACCATTTTAAATGAGATTAAAGTAACTTAGCATAATTATTTCTTGCAGTTTTCTTCATGGAACACTAGGATTTTGCGTCCTTCCTAGTTGTTGATTTCAGGATTTCACTTGAGGGCTTCTTGCATCCTATCAAGCTGAAATACCTATACCATCCTTAGACTCTACAAATGCTACTGCGTCGACAAGAATCAAGGCAAAAAGATCAAGATCCAGTACATTAAGAGTCTGGAAGATTTTAAACAGATTTTCGAGATATCAGACGGCGTTTAGAGCAGGCATGCTATTTATAAATATTGTAAATACAAATTAACTACAAAATCTTCAGGTGAAACGCGACACTTGAAGAGACATGCTGAGAGCTGTAAAAGAAAAACGGGTGTGGTTTTGAGACAGACGCAGCTACAGTACAACCCCAACATTATAGTACGTCATTGGGACTATAATTCCGAGGTAGCTCGTGAATCTTTTTATCGTTTAATCGCTTCTCAAGACCTACCTTTAAACTCTGATGAGTCACTAACATTTGAAAACTATATTAGGATTGCTCATAATCCTAGATTTTTGTAGTTTCTAGATAGACAACAGTTAAAGATCTGATTAAATACTATAATAATTATCGTAGTAAGTTAAAAAAGCTCTTTAATACCTGTACTTTTTCTATGTCTTTGACATCACACGTATAGAGTGGTAGGGCTAAAGAGGATTACCTTGGGGTAGTTGCTCATTTTGTAAACAATGACCGTGAACTAGAGAAGATAATTATAGGATTCACATTAATTGATTTAACACACACTAGTGAGAATATTGCTAATTGTATTATAAAAATTGTGGAAGATTTTAGCCTCACAGATAAAGTTTTTACAATAACATTAAATAATATTGCAGCAAACATTTCTACAATGACCATTCTTACTCCATTTTTTAATTCGTATACCGGATTTTTCTTATTTCATCAGCGTTGTGCTTGCCATGTTATTAATCTTATAGTTAAATCTGGTTTGAAGAGATTAGATCATTATCTTGAATCTTTTTGCACTGTAATATCTTTCTTAAGTAATTCTAATCAATGCGTAGCAGCATATGACTTATGGTATTACAATGAATGTATATATACGTAAGTTTGGTCTGGATAAGCCTGTTAGATGGAACTCTACTTACTTGATGCTTATGTCTCTCGTACCTTATAAGAGCATATTTTCTATTTTTATGAACCGCTACTCATAGAGCAACATTGGTGGACTACCAAGAGCAACAATAGAAGGATTTCAGTATTTTGCCATGGTGGTATGAGTACAAGATAACATATCCGGTACTTTCCATATTAGCATGAGATGTGCTAATAGTTTCTGACTCCACGGTTTCTTCGGTATCTGCTTTCGATTTATCCAAAAGAATAATCGAAAAAAGAAGAATAAATCTAACAAGTGAGATTATCGAAATACTTCTTACTGCGAAAGATTGGAAACAAACTGATCAACGAGCTCAACACACTACAGAAAATGTTAAGTTAGCGGTGACATTTGAAAATCTTTATATAGATAGTTAAGAAGAATAATTATAATCTTCACTTTTTTCATGTATCATTGAGTTTAAGTTGTACTTTTTTCTTTGCCATTGTTTTCTCATGTTGAGTTTTTACTTGGCAAAATTTTTAACGAGGCAGCCAAACATTAATAAAGCTCAATATTTAACTCTAATTATTTGTCTCCTTTTAGAATTTTATTTCATATTTTTTACTTTTCCTAATTTACATAGGTTTTAAAAAGTTTTCTACATTCCTTTCTGTTTTCTAATTAGTCTAGCTTTTTCCCAAATTTTTTGATTTTTTTCAAAATTTTACGATTTTTCAATTTTTCTATACATATTTTTAAAATTTTTAGTTTTTTTAATTTTACGGACTAAATGGACCGACCGCTGTCCGGCACGACCCATCGGCCCGTTTGCACCCGTGCCAGCACGGCATAGCTCGATAGCCACCCGAGCCATACTTAGACCGTGATATCAACCTGTTTAATAGTCGGATCTAAATGGATGTACTCATGTACCACGTTCGAGTGCCGAACCGGACCACCATTTGGCCACCGCTGTTCTTATATTTTTCTTCTACGTTTGCGAGGTTATTCACAAGGACTTACCGGCAGGGTGAAGGCAGCAAAGCATGTGGTCCCACCACTACGTGTGAAACCAATAGATGGGCGACACGTCTGCGGGAGCATGACCGAACAAGAGCAGGCGAGTACCGACCAACTTTCAACTGAGAGAAATGGAAGAGATCCAATCAACCGTAATTATAGATCAATCGTTTGGTAAAAAGTAATAATAGTCTAGATCTATCGTAATATTATTTGAAAATACACTATAGATACATGTTCGGTTCAGTTATTCAGTTCCTTCGATCGAATGGTACAAACAATCGAGGCCGTTAAATTGCATAAAAACTCTATTCTAATAATAACCTTATCTAGAACACAGATTTTTTTTCTCGTTCCTGCATGAAATTATTATACCTTTATTAATCCTTGCAAGATTCGCCACCTCCGGTGCGTTTGAGCCAAGCCGGAAAATTTCGCGTTTAGATTCCTCCAAAAATCTGTAATTACGTATAGATTCTTCCTGCGGTTTTTTGCGAAGAGAACCTTCTGGTCCAGAAAAATCGCGGATTTTTCATGAGAGGGCTCTAAATAGATACAAAAAAAGTAGTTGCATTTGGATCATTCAGGCTATTTTTCACGAAAAAAACCTTTCGATTAAGCGCAATCGCATATGCACTTGTGTCCTTTCAACCGTTTCTCGCGTTTCCTATACGATTTAAAAAAAACCAACAGAAAAAACGAAATTATTTCCGTGAAAAAAACATCGCACGGCCAGCCGGCTCGGCTCGTTTTTCTCTTTTCACGTGTAGGTCCCTCAAAAAATATGTAATTATGTGTAAGTCCTTCCCACGGTTTTTCACGAAGAGAACCTTCTGATTTAGAAAAATTGTAAATCTTTCGTGGAAGGACCCTAAATAAATATTGAAAAAAATGTAATGCCGTTTAGATCATTCTGGCTATTTTTCGCGAAAAGGACCTTTCGATTTAGCGCAATCACGGATGCGGTTGTATTCTTTCAACCGTTTCGCGTGTTTCCTCGATGATTTTGAAAAAAAAACACCGACAGAAAAAACGAAATTATTTACGTGAAGAAGACAACGCACACGGCGTGTCAGGCCACAAAATCTGTCCTAGTCATTTCAGAAACCTGCACGAGAAGTTATAAAGTTTATGGTTGCAAGAAATCTGTACTTGTTCAATTGGCGCACGTGACCGAAAAAGCAACGTCGAACAAACGAAAGTATACTATGTGATTTTTCCTCATTTTTCTTTGAGATAAACAAGACAAAATTTTCGTTTTCAGAACAATGTGCGTGGGACACGAAAGCGTGAACAGAATAGGAACTTACCGGAAATCAAACCTCAACCATTCGAACCCAGACGTATGAATTACTGCTGTAAAAGTAAAGCAGATGTTGTCAACGCCATAGAAATTAACAATTAATCCAAACAAGTTTGCCTCTTAATCCAACATATTAGGGAGGCTCATCGAATTAAAATAATCAGTTATTCAAGTACTGAAGCGCCATTTGGTGTTGTAGTGGATTGGGATAATCTGGTCTCATTTGGCTGAACTGGTTTGTAGATATTGTGTATTTAGCTAGGTTACTCTTTTTCCTTAATCAAGTTGCAAACGAATACATTATTGTGTACAAAACATATGAGATAAAATATGAGATGAACTTTAAGCTTTCATGCTTTTCCTCCCAATACAATTGCACAAATCTTAAAGCAATCGAAGAGGTAAATAATCAACATCTACCATTCATTCATACTTAAATATACAATTGTCAAAAAGAAGAGCAACAATAATCACAACAACTACAAACTGAGGCTAAGTAGATCAGATACCAAAATGCAAACAAATTTGTTAAACGTTGACTACTTACTGATTAAAAAAAATAAGTTGGTCACGTTCAAATAATAATTTTAGACTTGTGATTAAAAGTAATCCTGCAAGTAGGGTGGAAAATGCCATAGAAGGCAAAGTTCAAAGCTTTTTTAAGCAGCAAAAGGTTGCATGTACCGTAGCCATCCACAGCCACACGTGTAAAATTTAGTATCTTGTAAGCAGGAAGAAGAAAAATATCGATCAGATACGCATGTGAGAGAACGAGAAGTTGTAACACTGCCACACGTCGCCAGATAAAATTACAATCTCATCTGGGAAGCGAAGTCGCCTTGATTAATAAGCCGTCACAGGCGACACAACGACCAGCTAGCCACGTGCGCCAAGTCGCTCACTAAATTAACGCAGAGCTAGCATCAAAGGATCGCCAAGAAATCACCAGAAAATTCGACAAAAGTGTTCAATTCGACAAGCTTCGCTTGCCTACTGCATCCTTTTCTTTTTGGATCGACGCTTGTTACGTGACCCGTTTAGGCGTTGCAGAGGCATAGACAGAGACAATGGGTTGTGTCTTTTTGGTCTGGCCCTTAGCACGACCAATCTAGTATGTCTAAAGTATGGCAAAGCATGAATGTCTTCGATCCAGACTGGCACGTCACGAATGATAGACTGTGTCGGGCCTGAAAACTCAGCATGATGAGTGGCACAACACGGTATGCTCGTGAGTGGCACAACACGGTATGCTCGACTAGACCGTATTTGAGCTAGCTCAGCACGAAAACGGCCCTTTCATTAAAAAAACATCATATTTCAATCCAATCCATTATCAACTACCTTAACCCAGCGGCGCAAACCATTATCAAATATTACCTCTGCTCTTTGCCTCCTCCTACGATCCATCCAACACAATTGTCATTTTTCCGTGCCTCCATCATCTCCTCTCTCTCTATTATCTCGCCCTTTTCCACCCCTGCCTCCTCCTTGTTGACCTAGAACACATGAACCATATGGATATTAAGGAATAGTATTTAGGCATATTGTCACTGTACTATTATCTTTACCAGAGGAACCCCACTTTGGGGCGTAAGTTTTTTAACTAGACAGTAATTTTGTATCTGTATCCAATAAATAAATAAAATTTAGTTCTTTTTTCCTAAATAATTGTGTGTACCAGATCCTCACCGACCATCGACGCTAACTCCTCTTCTCTGGTGTTGTCCACGGCGACAAATCGACGACATCAACATCTACAACTCCAGACGTCTAACAAGATAAGATCTAGACTAGTATAGTACGGTACATTGTTGCCCGAAGACCGTTAGGCCCATGCCGTGCCCGCCCGAACTTCCACCTCAAAGGGGCATCATTATCGTTAACTTATGCCAGTTGACTGATCAAGCAGCTGAGCTGAGCTGAACCAGCCAGCGGAGAAGAGAGAATCAGAGAATCCAACAGAAGTTGCGCAATACTAGATACATATAATCGAAAGGGAATATATAAAAGAGGAGGAAGGACATCTTTTCTGGAGGCCTGGGAATAGATTCATATTCCTCCGATCCAAACACACAGCAACTTTATTCAGTGGCTCCAAGCTTTGCGAGTGCTTAGTTACAATTGCGTCTACGTGCATGTAAGCTGTCAGAATCAGGAATCGATGGCATCCAAGGATCCGGACCGCTGCGGAGAAATCCGAAAAAATAGTAATCGTAACTGCGAGTTCTTGTATATCAATATGCATTGATACGGAGCATGATTATATTGTTATAATCTAGACCTGGGCAGATTCCTGACCAGCTAGCGGCTTTAAACTGCCGTAGGCCAAAACTCTGGATTTGCTAGGGTTTACTGTAATCCTCCTTTGGAAACGACCTAACTGCGAGCAAGCAAGTAATGCTCCTTCGGATAAAGCTATAATGGTTTGATACGGAGATGAAGGCTTTGGTGAATCAGATGATGGATGATCAGCAGGGAAGGGAAGAGGTGATCACTTTTCTAGCTCCCGTTATCTCGTGTTTTTGTAAATTTAGCCTCTTTCGAGTAGAATTTCAAATCTAGCTCGGCCTCCGTTGTGGAAGGCAGAGCAGCGTGGGTGCAGCGTCCTTCCGCGGTCAGCGAGCGCGAGGCAGCCTCTCGCGATACGGGAGCAGCTTTCTGTGGTGAGGAGGAGGTTATTTTTATAATTCCGTTTAAAAAGAAGCTATGTTTGCTAAAAAAACAAGATAACACCGGTTAGAAAAGTGATCATTTGGAAGGGAACATGGCAAGTGGACAATGCAAGGCGCGATCGACGTGCGTGGCGCCTCGTGGGTTGCGCAATTCGAACAATTAAATGGAGAGCGATAAGCTTACATGAGCCGTCGTTGTCTTTGCCAATTGGAAAGGATTAGTGGTGGCCATGGACGAAACAAAACTCAGCCCCAGCCTTTCGACGATCCAAATAATCGCAGGAGTCAAGATCATCGTGACGTGGATCGTTCGATGGAAAAATGCCACTCCGAAACAAGCCGGATGAAAGACGTCGAATGCGTGAAAAATGCCACACCGAAACCTCCTCCGAAGAAAAGATCCAGAGGGATTTCGAGGTGTTCTGAATTGAATTTTGCAATGGCTGAAGTTTCCCTTACATTTTTTTTTGGTCTTAGGCCGTGCAAAATCTTTTTGAGCGGCTTTAAAAATGACGAGCAATCGAGCATGCTTTGTCTGTAATGGGGTACATGTTTGGTTTGAGTATCACTCCATCTTAGATGGATTGATCTATCGTATGATTATCTCAATTTTTTTGCGGGGTGATACTATCCCTTATTTTATACTAGATATGTTCTTATGAGAGATAATATATATGGTGATGGACCAACTAATTCTATTTCTCAAATCAAACGAGTAGGTTAGGCTTGAAGTTAAGATCAGATGATCCATACACGTCCAGTCTTATAAACCATAAATGTGTTGATAGTTTTGGGTATAGCTTTATCTAAGAGCAATTTTACGGTGGATAACATGTGTAGTAAATAGTGGTAGTAAAAATTAGATCTAACCGTATATTTCTCAGGGGTGTTATGGACTTTTGATCATTCGCTACATTACTCGTTAATCGTTATCGTTTACCTTCATTTTCCGCCGCTATCGCTCTTTGTTGCGTTACTCGTTATCGTTGCTCTCTTTTTTCCGCCGCCGCCGTCGCCAATCCAATTTTATCAACACCGCAACCTCTGCTTTCCAAATTGGTGCCCTTCCGGATTGTGACCATGCCACGGTTGACGCCCTCCGCTTGATTCATGACGACGCCGTAGTCTTGCACTAACACATCAAGCGCTCTGTCCTGCGCGACCCACGAACCAGTTCTGAATTTTACACAAAAACACCAAAAAATACACATACATTCAAAATTAAAAAAATAGCTAATTACAATACTACCACCATATGATTTCTATTACCGGTGGAAGTATAACTAAACTCTAACTAATCTGATCCGTTAGATTAAATAGAATGGACGACTAATATTCAATATTATGTATTGTAAAAGTGCTCTTATCTAAACACATTATGTGAACTATGAAAAGAACGGAATATGAGTAAGTTTGTTGTTCTAAATACTTGTCATGCTATTATTCTTTTATAACTTTTTTCGAATGCATTCTGGTAAAATTTACTTGTCAAAAGTTGCATCTTAAGACTCTGAAAAGTTGAAAATATCACTTTTTTTTCTTTTTATACTGTGAGGGGTATATGTATTGAGTTAAACACAGATAATACACAGTTTTATACTATATACTATATAAACTAACAACACGAGCGTATATACCATTGAAGGTAACACTTCGGCTTAATTGTTTACAAACCGATGATGAACAACGGTGAAAGTAGAAAAAGAATGAAAGACTATGTAGAGGTCTATTAATGTAAGTGATAAGTAATTAACTGTGTTTGAGTTTGTGGTACTTAAATTTGAGTTTGTGGTACTTAAATTTGAGTTTGATTTGAATTAGATATGAATTTGAAGCAATTTGAAGTGATTGTCAGAGTGGGTGGCAAGATTTATGGGTCCTGCGGTACTATCAGCCTTATGATAGTGGTAGTTATTTTATAGGAAGATGGTTTTTTTGGGTCTCAAGGAAATTGGCACTATCAATTTTGGGGGCGGTAGTATCGACCGAGCGGCACTACCGGCCATTACATGGCAATAGTATCGGCCGATGGTACTGCCGACCCTTAGTTGGTGGTCGTTATTTTCCAAAAGGAGATTATGTGAATTGAAAATTGTGATTATGTAATATTTATTGCATATATTATGAATAGTACTGTGTGACGTGTTTGTTTGTCTGTATTGGTTACAGGATTTAAGAGTTAGGTCATGGTGAGACAGAGAAAACCGGGACTAGACTAGGAGAATTGAGGTATAGAACTGTTAAGAGACGCCAGAAGATGACTAGGGCCAAGAAGTAGTTGTGAACCGAAAAGATAAGGAGTTAGAGTGTGAAGTATTGATGTGGACGTGGCGGGCAATGGCATGGACTGAGACTAGGCTTAGGGAGCAGTTGAGATCCAAAATGGTCAAAAAAGCTGGCGCCATCATGATGAAGCAGTCAAGGACAAGTGGTGCGACAAGTTACTTAGGCCCGTTTTCAAGCAAAGACGGTTCGGGGGAGTCCGGACGTATGAGAAGCTTAGCGACAAGTCATTAGGGCTACATGGTTGATGACGAAGCATGGACGATATTTTGAGTGGAAGGAAAAGACTAGTCGTGGGGTAAATTGGTAATTTGTCCATTACCAAGAATCGAGACGGTTTGAGAAATTGCGGCGATGGCCTAAATGGTTTAGGTCAAACCAAAGTGGACATGGACACAAATTCGGACTTGTGGAGCGAATTAGGCATCATGAAAAAGGCTATTTTGAAAAGCGTGCATGTATGAGTTTAAAACTCGTTATGTATGTTGAATTATCAGGTTAGTCCATGTAAATGTAAATGATATTCACTTATTTGTTTAGGTTTTAGGGTTAAAGTTGCCTCCTCTATATAACAAGATGTAATGCATGTGAAGCCTTAAACTACTAAGACTAGGAGAAAGATTAGGGTTTCTACAAGATTTTAGTTTTTTTTTTGTGTGTGAGTGCTCCTTGGGAGCATTGCCCTCAGGTGAGAGACTTTATAATCATCCATCTTGCTTTGAAATAAAATCAAAATTCGTGCTCAAACTTTGCCTCTATTTTGATCTTCCCTCTTCTAAGTTTTTGACTTTTTTGTGATTTCTTCTTCTCTTGATTTTGTGTTGCCAAGGATAAATGATTGATAGATGTATCCTCTTTAGATCATATCCTAATTATCTAAACAAGCTCTCACATGATCATCAAGAGATTTCTTAAGAAACCGACTTTTGACTTGAGAAGGAATGATTTAAGGTAACTTACATGTTTGAGGTAAATTTCTTTAAAGTTCTAGCTTGTTGTGATATGTGAGAGACCATCTAAGGTTATCTTGATCATCAAATCCCTACGACTAAGCCCAAAATAAAGTATTTGTATTTGATCCCGTTTTAATGCAACCTTCGTTAAACTTGAAAAAGGTCATAATTTTAACATCAATCATTATAATTGAAAGTTAGAATAGATTCTTGACATCATAGAAAAGTGCATATAAAGTTTCATGGGGTTTGAATTAGCCGATCAAAAAATACACGACTGTGGTTTTAAAATCGTGCTGATTTTACTGTTCATCTAATAGTGCCAGATTTACTGTTTATTCGGTATTACTGGCTATTTAACTAAGGTAGTGCTGTCCCAGAGGTAAAATTCTCTGAAAATTTGTTTTCTGCACTTCTTTGATATAGAGAGGTTTTATTTGTTTTCTTTAGAGGTAAATTTATTTTACGATCATTTAGCCTCTCTGATTGTCATCGTCGTTTCCAGTCCTTCGAAGAAAACAGAAAGCAATCTGCATTCGTTCGAGCCATCGATCTTTGCAGAGCATATAAGCCGGAATCACTGCCATTCCCATCCTGCCTTTTGTACTGCAAACTAGAGGCCTGTTAGTTTTAGCTGTGCAGCTGGAGCAAGAGATGGCCCTCAAAATCGTCCATCCCGAAATGACCCACCACAGCAAAGGCATTTTACGTGCCCCCAGGAAATCATTCCAGGAGCAGGTTGGTACACATGGTCAGCAACCCCATCTTCAAGGCTTCGAGTTGATGATGTTGTAGGGCCATTCACGGATGGGGCTGGGCAAAGACTAGGTCACTAGAGCATGTGTAAAAAAGCAAGGGTAGGCAGCATTGGTCCACCATGACACTGCAGGGAGGTCCCTCTCGCAGAAACCTGATATCCAAGCCAACCGGTGGGTAGCCCGCCAGCGGTTCGACCAGTGAAACGCCAATGTTAAAGCCCCTAAAACAGCATGTCCGGCGAGATATTTGAGCATTTGTGGATGGCCATCTCTAGAGGTGGGCGTCGTGCTAGGCTGGTCCGGTACGGATCTATCATGTTTCGGATCTAAACCGTGTCGGATCGCGACGGTCCATTGTGCTCGCTGTGTCGGGCCAGGCTGGTCCGGCTCACCTTCGACGAGTCCAGGTATGGCCCATTTACACTTTGTGCCTGTTTCGTGTTGTGTCGGCTCAGGTTCGATCCATTTATACTATTGCTACGTGAGAAAATGATCACGGATTGATTTCTTTCTTTACGGCGGAGACGCCTAGGACTTCTTTTTCTCCAAAATTTTATTAAACAAAATCCTATTATGTTTATTCTTCTCGATTTCCTTGATTCGGTTGCTCTTTCTAGTCACATGCATACAATCATACATTTACTTCTTGATTTACTCATATATGTAGGAGTTAATTAGTAGATGATTTTATATTTTCTTATTAGCATGCATGCATTAGTATGTTTTTTCCTCTAGTCCATCGAGAGTTTTCTCTTTTACTCATTGATTTGTTCACCCACACCTATAACGCAGGTACGTATGGGTTGTTTCGGGCCGTGCCACCCCAAGCACGGCCCGAACTATCGTGCCGGGCCGGGCCGCCCATCCTGTTCAATTGGCAGGCTCGGCACGGCCCGGACAACCGTGCCGTGTCGGTTCGGTCCGGTCCGATCCGTTTAAAATAGTTCCGTACCGGGCTATGGATTAAACTGGACCGGACGTGCCTCGTGCCGACCCAAAATGGCCCGGCCCAGTGCCCACCCCTAGTCATCTCTTCGAGATTCCATACAGGTAACCTCCTCGTCTTCCTATGTGTCGGGAGTTGAGCCATTTGCCCTTAGAAACTGTTTCCGCTAGCTACAAAAACAAGTATCCTTGTGGCGACAAACAAAAACAAATATCCAAGCCCTAGACAGTGGGTTTTGTCGATGCTCAGGCTAAATTCGCCAGCCAGCCACCCCTTGTGGATTCCTGTTGTGTTTAGGTTGACAACATGAAGTTGGGCGCTTGGGGACATCACTAAAAAAACTATATAAAGGATGGCTTGGCTATTTCTCAACAGTAAGCAATAACAAAGCCATGCTGAAGAACAAAGGCGACGGAGAAGGATAAACATTAATTTACAACCAATACAGGATATGAGACAATGAGTGCCTTCCTAACAGCATTTTCAAGTACATACACTACCAACCACACACGAAAAAGAAAAAAGGAAAAAAATCAGCATTCCTTCCCCTCTGTAATGGAGAAAAGTATAACATAATTTTACCTTACAAGTGCCCTTAAGGGTAAAATCTAGAAGCGATACATTATACATGGTTTCATGAAGTCAAACAAACTCAGCTGTATGTCGTTGATCATAATAATAGCAGAACTGCAGAAGAAGTACCTATGACAAAAGGTGTTATGTACTGAATTGTCAATACTATGAGCCATGATCAACAGTTAGATTAACCTTAGATGGTGTTCTGTCAATCATTAACCCGTAGCATTTTGTGTATAGTTCTTGTAAATGGGCAGCACTTTTCTAGCCATACATGCTAGAAAGAAGCTTCTATTTTTTCGGAGGCCCATAAAGAAGTTTCTGAGAGCTTTCGTTTCCTACCTCTGAACCATCTGAAACCATCGGAAATTTAAAGCCTTAACCTGCCAGAGTAAGACATGCGGACCAGTTTTCTCCAAGGTTGAATTGAATGTTTGACATTTTATCAGCAGGAAGCAGCCAGAGGTACATGTATCTTCTTCAGGTCATAGTCTTGTCGAATGAATTGAATATGGGACACAAGAAAACAAAATAGGCTACAGGCATCACCAAAAGAAAGCGTGGTGTAACTGCATGTCCTGCTGCCACATCACAATGCACTCGGCAGTTGGCACTGATATGGTATATATTGTATAAAGCTGAGACTGAAACACCAGGTATCAAAATCAGCATGATATCATCACTGATGTCACAGAGAGATTCACAGGGTAAATTCAGACGCACGATCAGAGGAGGTTCCATGACTTCCAGGGGGGCTCAATACATAAGCGTTGGAAATGTTTCTACAAGATTTGCCAGCCATACTATGACGTAAAGAAAATGCCACCAAGAGAAATTCCATTATATCTCCAACAGAGTGTACCAATGCCTGAACTAAGCAATGCATAACCACAGAATTTGACCGCCTATTTTTTTTCGTAGTTTTCCAGACCAATTCTCTTCGTACATACGTGGCTGTGTAGTAGTGCATTTGCAGAAGGGTCCTGCGTAATTTTTTTTGGGAATTTTCCTTTTGTTAAAGTTGTACTCCTCTCCTTCTTATGTAAAAATGCGGAGCTTCTTTGTTAACTAATAAACTGTTCAATATTTGGGCATGAGATGTTTTGAGTGCTGGATACATTTGATCAAACTTATTGACTCACCCATTCCTGTTTTGACTAGTCAAGAGTACGTACTTGCCCTGGACTGCCTCGCAAGATGAACTATAAGAGGTGTCATGGCACAAGCATCAGCCTCACAACTTCAGTAAGACCACAACCACTTTAATCTTCAAGAATCATTACTAATAGCCCAAGTCTAAGATGAAAAAGAAGAGAGAGAGAGAGAAGGGTATATATCTGGTGAATGATTGTACAATGATGCTTGGTATACTTCGTAACACACTGCAGATGAAGAGAGGTGCAGTGGCGGATCCAGTAATTTTAAGATAGGTGTACGAGAGTTAACAAAATATTATTAAATATAAAAGTTTAAGGTTCACGATAACAAAAATTAAAATACAAATTGTTCATATTAGAGCAAATATGTCACAATAAATTATAAAAATTCAAAATATTTAAGAAAAAATAAAAATTAACTCGTGAGACTCCATAACTTGCAAGTGAGATATTATGGCTTCATCACTAATTTGTAGAAAAAATATTGATCATCCATTATATTTAGTTGGTTCTTTCATAAAATTAATTATCGAAAACAAATTTGCTTTCTATAGATATTGGTTTTGATGTGGAGGTAGTAGTTGTAGTTGTTTTTGTGTCTTTTCAGATCGATCCCACGAATCTATAGAATACCTCTTCATTTTCTTAAACTCTACATCCACACAATCAACTAATTAATCCCATTAATTAATTTTTTATCAACATTTCAAGTTCTCAACATTCAGCAAGACAATATGTAAAAACCTATAGGATCTAGTCGATGGTCCTGACTAATTGCTGCAGCAGTGCAGCCCACAATGTTGTGGCTGCTGCTTGGTCGACAACACGGCTATCGCCTTAGCCCTATCCTTTGACCACCGCCTACTTGTCGAACTACGTGGTGGGTCGACGCCCAAGGCCAAGTGAGAGAGAGACATACAGAGAGCATGAGAGACAAAATGAAAAATTTTAGTGTATTCTGCTCGGTTGAGAAATGGGAGGAGTAGGCTTTTCGCTAATAGGCTAGGCTAGCCGGTTGAGAAGAGGAGTTATGGAAGAGTGGAAATGGACTAAAATTAGTTGATAAGTGAATATATATGTTGATTTGGTCCTAATATTAATATATAGTTAATATACATATTATATAATCAATTTTTTTTAAAAAAAATTTGGGTGTACAACTGTACACCTATGTTCCTTAGTTAGATCCGCCCCTAGAGAAGTGTATGTGCCTCTGAGAACAGAATAAAAAGCATCTGTTGCAACTAAAAACAGATGCTAGGCTCCAAATGACTTCAATTAATTATCCAAGCACAACTTCTCTAAAAGTAAGACTTTAAGCACAACCACCTGTTCTTGTTGTCATTTTTCCCATTACAAAAACTGTAAAGAGCCATAGAACAACAGAGCTTTTTTTCCCACTTGAGACAGAGTTGCGCTGTGTTTATAACAAAAGACTCAAGTAGCCCGCATTGCTAGGTAAAACGACAATTGGCGCGAGTAGTTTAAGTCGGTGACCACATGGAGATGGAGTTCTGCACGCAGGCGTGGTAAGAAATAAGCATGCGTTATATAATTGATGCGCCTTGTTCATGTGCAGGTACTGCACTTTGCTATGTCGTCATGCTGCCATCATGCCTTTTAACTCAAGCGGCAAGGAGATTTTGTTTTCAAAAAAGGAAAAGAAAAAGTACAGAGATAGTTTATTTTTTATATATAAAAGAGAGAGCAAAAAATAGCTTCTAGTAAAAGGGCTAAGACCCCTTTGGACAGCTTCTGGGCTAATTTTTTTTAAGAAGTCATAAGCTGTACCAAGCAACTGGCTTTTAATTTAGCTTTTGCTCAAACCCAAGCCATTTGTGAAGTAAAGAAGGAGCTTTTGGAAAGCAGATTTTCAGAACAGCCAGATAGAAACTGGTTTTTACACAAACCTAAGCCATGCTAAAGGGAGCCTAAAGCCAGTTCTGTATGTACTATGTAGAGCTGGCTCTACAAGTCAGAGACCTAGAAGTATATTTCAAAAAATATACATATGAAGCCTAGAAGTAATTACATGTAGACTAGCCCAACGCAAAGGCCTATGGGCCAAAATTAGACTACTAACTATTTGTGTTGGCTTTCGGCCCAGATTTGGCTTCCATGGCATGGAAGCTTTTCTCTCTATTTTTTTTTCATTTTTTCCCGTAGATTAGACCATCCTTTCCCTAAAAAACCAGATTGGACCACACGGTCTAGCCTAGCCTAGGTATAGTTTACCACCTGCCTCCTTTAGTCTTTTGTCTCGAAAGAGATTTTCCCACTCTCGGTCATGCCTAACAGGCCAGCCCGAGGCACGTCACTATTAGCATAACCCAGTACGTACAGCCCACCCATAAAGGGTCGTGCTTAACATGACAAAGAAACCAGTAGGCTGCAACGGCTACCGATTACGGCATGGCCCGATTAGTTCTAAGATGGCCCGTTTAATTTAAAAAATAGTCGTTAGATGCTTAAAAATTCAAAAAATCCTAAATTTTTTCCTATAAATAGGTGGCTACCCCCCAACATTTCCACATCATCAATCTTGCATTCTCTTCTATTTATTCTGTCATGAATTTTTTTTGCTCTTGGTGGTAATTTGGCAAAATTCAAATTAGTTTTGCCAAAAATCCAAAAATCTGAAATTTGGCTTCCGGCCTTTGTCAAGAAATCAAGGTAATAATTGTGATTTAATTTTTTGTTTGTTAGTATTTTAAATCATATTTCAGTACTAATAGCATAATTATTTCTTACAATTTCCTCTATAGAGCACGACGATTTCCCATCCTTCCCAGCTTCTGATTTCAGGATTTCACCGAGGAGTTTCTTGCATACTATGAAGCTCAAGAAGTTGCAGTAGCTGTACCATCCTCAAGCTCTACAAATTCTACTGCGTCGGCAAGCATCGGGTGAAAAGATCAAGACGCAGTACATCGAGAGTCTGGGAAGATTTTGAGCAGATTTTGAAACATCAAATGGCGTTCAAAGCAGGTATGCTATTTATAAATATTGTAAGTACAAATTAATTGTGAAATCTACAGGTGGAATGGGGTACTTGAAGAGGCAAGCTGAGAGTTGTAAAAGAAAAGCGGGGATAGCTTTGAGACAGACGTAGCTATAGTACAACGTGGGGATGGCTTTGAGATAGACGCAACTACAGTACAACCCCGATGGTACGGTACGTAACTGGGACTACAATCCCGAGGTAACTCATGAATCTCTTTATCATTTAATCACTTTTTAAGATCTTCTTTTAAATTTTGGTGAGTCACATACATTTTAAAACTATATTAGAATCGCTCATATCCTAGGTTTTCTGCAATTTTTAGATAGATAACAACTAAAGATTTGATTAGATACTATAATAATTCCTTAATAAGCTAAAAGAGCAATTTAGTACCTGTACTTTTTCTGTGTCTTTGACATCTGACATATGGGGTAGTAGAGCTAAAAAGGATTACTTTAGTATAGTTGCTCATTATATAAACAATGAATGGCAACTAGAGAAGAGAATTATAGAATTCAAATTAATTGATGTAGCACACACTAGTGAAAATATTGCTGATTATATTGTAAAAGCTGTGAAAGATTTTGGCTTTACTGATAAGATTTTTGCAATAACATTAGATAATGCTTCAGCAAATACTTCTGCCATTAACATTCTTACTCTGCTTTTTAATTCGTATGCTAAATCTTTCTTAATACATCAGCGTTGTGCTTGCTATATTATTAATCTTATAGTTAAATCTGGTTTGAAGAGGTTAAACCGGTATCTTGAACATTTTTGCACTACAATATCTTAAATAATTCTAATCAATGAGTAGCAGCATATAAGACTTAATGTATTGTAATGGATGTGCGCCCGCATAAGTTTGGTTTGGATATATCTGTTAGATGGAACTCTACTTACTTGATGCTTAAGTCTCTTTTACCCTATGAGAGCACATTTTCTGTTTTTTATTAACACACACTATCGTAGGCAGAATGGTTAGCTACTATTCATGAAGCAACATTGGTATGTTGCTAAATACATGCTATCATTTTTATAACTTTTTTATGATTCCACTATAGTTTTATCTAGAGTTTATTACTCAACCTCTTCTTTAATTGTGCATCATATTTTAGAAATTGTTACACACTTAAGGAACCACGAAAATGATAATATCTTGCGTGAAGCTGTTTATGCTATGAAAACTAAAATTTTGACATATTGGAAAGAAATTCCTATGTTATATGCATTTACATTTATTTTAGATCCTGGAGCTAAAGTTCGATGATTTTTTAATGTTCTCTCACTTCTAAGTGATGTGGTAGGTACTGATTATTCTAGTTATTTTTCAAATGTCCGTGCTATCTTATCTCAATTTTGTGTTAAGTATGATCAGAAATTTACTAGAGTTCGCATGCAGCGATCTCTACCAGCACTCACAACAAGTAAGAAGAAAACTGCGTTGGATAGGTTCAGCCCGTTTTGGCACGACCCGTGAGGCTAACAGGCTATGCTTGGGCCGCCTCCCCAACACATGGACGGGTACGGAATGGCCCGTTTATTAGTCGGGCCGAAACGGGCCATGCCTAAACGATAATATCAATTTTTTGTAAAAAAATTTGTAAAAATGATAATATCAATTTTTGTAAAAATTTTGGGTGTACAACTATACACTTATGTCCCTTAGTTGGATCCACCCCTTGAGAAGTGTATGTGCCTTTGAGAACAGAATAAAAACATCTGTTGCAACTAAAAACAGATGCTAGGCTCCAAATGACTTCAATTAATTATCCAAGCACAACTTCTCTAAAAGTAACACTTTAAGCACAACCATCTGTTCTTGTTGTCATCTTTCCCATTACAAAAACTGTAAAGAGCCATAGAACAACAGAGCTTTGTTTCCCACTGAGACAGAGTCGCGCTGCGTTTATAACAAAAGACTCATGTAGCTCGCATTGCTAGGTAAAACGACAATTGGCGCGAGTAGTTTAAGTTGGTGACCACATGGAGATGGAGTTCTGCACGCAGGCATGGTAAGGCTATTCACAGTGCATTGTATCTTGTCACAATATCCAAAACTATCATGTCATATAATATTATAGAAGATACAACTATCCCAATGCATGGTATCATGGATTGTTTCTTAGTCCCCACAAGATAATTAAATACTAGATGTGTATGAGAGTATGAATTGTGGGCCACTTAGATGATTCAAGTTTCAATGTTTATAATTTCGTGCCCAAGTGGTATCTTTCTCAAGATACAGCTTTCTTCTTTCCCCTCTTAACTCTCTTGCCATATCATCAAAAATACTTATGTGACATGCATTAAATAGGTATGTTACCATACACTGGGAATAGCCTAAGAAATAAGCATGCGCTATATAGTTGATTGATGCGCCTTGTTCATGTCAGTCTTGTGACTTTGCTATGTCGTCATGGAATTTTTTAATAATACATTTTTATTGAAATTTCAAAAATATACCACTAAAAAATTTCAGAATATACCCCTCCGCCTGATTGGTTGGGCGACAGGGCCTAAATAGAAAAACACATAGGCTGGCAGGAGGCCACGTCACCCATGACCTCGTCGCTGATCAAATAGCGGCAAAGCACGCCGCCCGATGAAATGGCGGCGTGATCCTGCTGCTCGATGAAATGGCGACGAAATAAATCGATGAATGGTTGGGCGACACGCACTTCGCCGCCCAACCATATGGCGATAGAATCTTTTCCCTCTATTTAAGCACCCGTTAAACTTGTGTTCAATCGAATTCTTGACCATCCATCTAGCCAAAGAAACGAAGGAGAAAGGAAGGAAGAAAGAAGAGAAAAAAAATGCCGAGACGTCTGCAGTGGAAAGGGAAAGGGGAAGGCGAAAGAAGCGGGAGGTGCTTCGGAGTTGCCGCGCAACATGGCGTATCAGGACCTCTTCGTACCTTGCGGAGTTGTCCCACCGATGTGCCTATGCAGAGATCATTGCAGGCTTGTCTATTCTTGGGAAATTCCGACTTGGAAGAGGAGGTATTGGATGTGCCGCAACTACGAGTTCGACCCGCCGGAGAAGAGTCTGAAGAATCACCAACTGGTAACAGTCATATTTGTGTCGTAATATTTGTAAATGAAACATTGCTAATTTATGTTTCATGCAGTCGCCTCCGCCACTGTGTGAATTTGAGAAGTGGTATGACGAGGAGATCAACCCCGAGCACCAAAGGCTACTTGATGAAGCCAACCGGCAAGCGGACCTCAGGGAGCAGCTTCAAGCGCAGTGTGACGCCGCGCGCGAGGAGGCACGTCAAAAGGAAGCCGAGGAGAAGGAGGCCGAGAGAGAGAGGAAACGAGAGAGGGCACGTCGTGCCAGAGAAGCCCCACCGGAGGCATGGGAGAAGGGGAAGTGGCCTCGATGCACTCAGTAGACGTTAAGTTGTAACCATTTTGTTCGCATCCTAGTTTTATGTCTTAACGAAGAGTGTTGTCTACTGTATTTTTCGCTGTAACTTTTGATCTGAGAAATCGTGGCCACTTAAGGATTTTCCTTACCTTGCGTGACCCACCGGATACGACCCAAAAATTACGAAAAAATTCACGAGCGATCTCGTGGCGTGAGCAACACTTATCAAAGGCGACTGCCGGACATAGCCCCGCGACGTTGCTAAAATCGGAAAAGACACTCGCGACCACGAAACCGCGAAAATCGTGGGCCACTTAGGGTTTAAGTAGCCTCATGGGCCCACCGGATCTTGCCCAAAATTACGGAAAAATTATGAGTGCTCTCACGCAACATAGGCTACCACTTATCTATAGGCAACTTTGGCGGGCATGCCCACGAAGTTCCAAAAATTGGAAAAGGCACTCGCGACCACGAAACCGCGCGGTTGTCGTTTCGATCAAAAGCGGGATGCGCTGCGGTTGTCGTTTGATCAAAAGAGGTGCGGTATGTTGTCGTCTCAGCCCGAGAAGCGTGGTGCAGAGTGTTGTCGTTTTAGTCTGATAAAGCTACTAGGTGTGTGACAAAGCTACTAGCTCATGAAAGAATTAACTAAGTACATAAGATTTAAATTACAAAAAATGCGAATACAATTATTCGTGCAACATATTTCAAACGATTAACTAAGTACATAATATACTACCAATAATAAAAATCAAAAGAAACTACTATCGATCTCGCTTCTGGGGAGGCCTCCTCCTCCGAACACAGCCTCGCGAGTATGTCAATCTGCGTCGTGGCATGTGGACCCTCTCATGCCTAGCTGGAGGTGTCGAGTACTCATTTTGAGGCCGATTGCACTCACGGCCCAGCGCTTTCTGGAGGCAACATCCTCTCATATGCTCGCACTAAAAGCACCGATTCCATCCCCTTTGCTCTGCCGCCTCACATATGATCTCCACGATGAGGTTCCTTCACTCAACTAGCTCCCGAAGAATAGGGTCGTCAAGCATACTACATAGGCAAAATACCTTCAACTCGCACTTCTCTTGTTCCATCCGAAAAGTATAATACAACCATTTCAACACGAAGTAAATGTACGCCTCGACCCTAGTCAAACTTCGTCCACATCTTGCATGTTACTAAGATCTGCACCCTCCAAACCATGCATTACATACCCCATCTCCATAATAGATTCTAAATGGAACTCGTTCTACCATAAGCTGCGAATCCATTCATTCACCCACAATTAATTATTTTCCGTATAAAATACTATGATGTAACATAACTATATCTACATGCTACGAAAATATATATCTAACCGTAAAAAATATCTACATTCCTAATAATTCATATCGATGTACTTATATCTGTAAAAACATATACATTCATTCCTAACAATATATACATATCGATGTACTTATATCTTAAAAAAATATACATTCAGTAATTACATTACCATCAATTTACCTAAAATTCTCTATTCGTAACCTATCAATTTACCTAGATCTATCCATAACCTATCAATTTACCTACATTTATCCCCTACATTTATCCGTAACCTACATCTAAAACTATTTCTAATCTACCACTATTCTTTGCTACTGATTGCCTAGATCTAAAACTATTTCTAACATATCATAATTTACTGCTAACAAAAGTAAACAACAGAAATTTACCTCGAAACAGTGGCGCAGAATCTCCCCCTCTTCTTTTCTATCCTCTCCTCTTTCCCCTCATCCTCTTCCTCTCTCTCCCTCTCTTTTTCTCAAATCAACCGAATGGCTACAGTGCCCAGGCGAAGCCCTTTATAAACGCTCCTGTCGCCCGTTCGTCGGGCGACAGGGGCAACAGGGGCCCGCACCACCCCTGTCGCCCGACCATCAATCGATTTACTCAGTGTCGCCTGTTAACGGGCGCGGCAGGCGCCGTTCGGCCTCATCGCCAATTGATCGGCGACAGAAGCCACGCCACCGGCCCACTGCCGCCGTGTATTTTTCTATCTAGGCCCCTGTCGCCCGTTGGACTGACAGGGTATATTTCTGATTTTTTTTTTTCGGTGGTATATTTTTGAAATTTCGAATAAAAAATGTATTATTTAAAAAAAAATTCTGTCGTCATGCTGCCATCATGCCATATAACTCAAGCGGCAAGGAGATTTTATTTTCAAAAAAGGAAAAGAAAAAAGTACGGAGATAGTTTATTTTTTATATATAAAAGAGAGAGAGCAAAAAGTAGCTTTTAGTAAAAGGGCTAAGGGCATTTTTGTTTCAGTTTTAGATTATCTAAAAGCTGATTCTGGATTATAGTTGTAAAGAAGCTGATTCTCCAAAAACTGGAATCCAAAAGCATATATGAAGTGGATTGTGGATTCTAGTGTATATGGGTAGGCTGGATTATGAGAATCGGATTCTAGAATTAGACTATTTGTTTTTTATTCTGCTTTTAGAGCCAGAATCCAAAATCAAAGGATAAAACAAACAGGGCCTAAGAGCCCGTTTGGACAACTTCTGGATTAATTTTTTAAAGAGAAGCCATATAAGTCATACCAAAGCAACCTGCTTTTAATTCAGCTTTTGCTCAAATCCAAGCCATTTGTGAAGTAAAGGAGCTTTTGAAAAGCGGATTTTCAGAACAGCCAGATAGAAGCTGTTTTTTACACAAACATAAACCATGCTAAAAGGAGCCTAAAGCCACATTTGTATGTACTACGTAGAGCTGGTTCTACAAGTTAGAGGCCTAGAAGTAGATTATATATATATATATATATATAAGGAGCCTAAAGCCACTTCTGTATGTACTACGTAGAGCTGGTTCTACAAGTTAGAGGCCTAGAAGTAGATATATATATATATATATATATATATATATATATATATATATATATGCCTAACAGTCCGAGGCACGTCACTATTGGCACGATCTAGGCACAGCCTAACCTATCCGTAAATAGGTCGTGCTAGCATGACCTCATAAGCTCAGACTGTGCTTGAGCCAAGACTGCAACACCACAGGCCTGAAGCACAACCTGATTAGCCGGATGGCCTGTTTAATTTGAAAAATAGTTGTTGGATACTTAAAAATTTTGAAAAAATTGAAAAAATTCTAAAAATCCTAATTTTTTCCTATAAATAGATGGTTGCCTCCCATTTCCACACTAGTAATCTTGCATTCTCTTCTATTTATTCTCTTATGAAAATTCTTTTGCTCTTGGTGGTAATTTAGCAAAATTCAAATTAGTTTTGCCAAAAATCCGAAATTTGGCTTCTGGCCTCTGTCAAGAAATCAAGGTAATAATTGTGATTTAATTTTTGTTTGTTACTATTTTAAATCATATTTTAGTACTAAAAACATACTTATTTCTTATAGTTTCCTTTATGGAGCACGGCAATTTTCCATCCTTCCCAGCTTCTGATTTCGAGATTTCACCCGAAGAGCTTCTTGCATACTATGAAGCTCAAGAAACTGTAGTAGTTGTACCATCCACAGGCTCTACAAGTTCTACTGCGTTGGCAAGCACCAGGGCGAAAAGAAAAGACACAGTACATCGAGTGTCTAGGAAGATTTCAAGCATATTTTTGAGACATCAGACGGCGTTTAGAGCAGGTATATTATTTGTAAATATTGTAAGTACAAATTAACTGTGAAATCTACAGGTGGAACGGAGTACTTGAAGAGGCATGTTGAGAGTTGTAAAAAAAGTGGGATGTCTTTGAGACAGACGCAGCTACAGTACAACCCTGATGGTACGGTACGTAATTGGGACTACAATCCTGAGGTAGCTAGTGAATCTCTTTGCGTTGTTTAATCATTTCTCAAGATCTTCTTTTAAACTTTGGTGAGTCACCTGCGTTTGAAAACTATATTAGGATTGCTCATAATCCTAATTTTTTGCAGTTTCTAAATAGACAACAACTAAAGATTTGCTTAGATACTATAATAATTGCATAATAAGCTAAAAGAGCAATTTAGTACCTGTACTTTTTCTGTGTCTTTGACATCTGACATATGGAGTGGTAGAGTTAAAGAGGATTACCTTAGTGTAGTTGCTCATTATGTAAACAATGAATAGCAACTAGAGAAGAGATTTATAGAATTTAAATTAATTGATGTAACACACACTAGTGAAAATATTACTGATTATATTGTAAAAGTCGTGAAAGATTTTGGCCTCATACTGATAAGATTTTTGCAATAACATTAGATTATGCTTCAGCAAATACTTCTGCCATGAACATTCTTACTCTGCTTTTTAACTCGTATGCTAAATCATTCTTATTACATCAGCGTTGTGCTTATCATATTATTAATCTTATAGTTAAATCTGGTTTGAAGAGGTTAAATCAGTATCTTGAACATTTTCGCACTACAATATCTTTCTTACATAATTCTAATCAATGAATAGCAGCATATAAGACTTATTGTATTGCAATGAATGTGAGTCCACGTAAGTTTGGTTTGGATATGTCTGTTAGATGGAAATCTACTTACTTGATGCTTAAGTCTCTCATACACTACGAGTGCATATTTTTTGTTTTTTATTAACACGCACTATCGTAGACAGGATGGTCAGTTACTACTTACAGAGTAACATTGGTATGTTGCTAAGTACATGGTGTCATTTTTATAACTTTTTATGATTCTACTGTAGCCTTATCTGGAGTTTATTACTCAACCTCTTCTTTAATTGTGCATCATATTTTAAAAATTGCTACCCACTTAAGGAGCTATGAAAATGATAATATCTTGCGTGGAGTTGTTTATGCTATGAAAACTAAAATTTTGAAATATTGGCAAGAAATTTCTATGTTATGTGCATTTGCATTTATTTTAGATCCAAGAGCTAAAGTTCGAGGATTTTCTAATGTTCTCTCACTTCTAAGTGATGCGGTAGGTACTGATTATTCTAGTTATTTTTTAAATGTTTGTACTAACTTATCTCAAAATTATGCTAAGTATGATTAGAAGTTTGCTAAAGTTCGCATGCAGCGACCTCTACCAGCACCCACAACAAGTAAGAAGAAAACTACGTCGGATTGGCCTAGCCAATTTCGACACGACCCATGCTGCCACGGCATGGCACGTGAGGCTAACAGGCCGTGCTTGGGCCGCCTCCCCAACACATGGGCTGTGACGGCAGTTCAAACTCCATTAATTTAGTTTTGGTGTTAATGACAAATCTAATATTGAGACTAACTATTTTGATAATTATAATATTGATTAGTCTCAATTGTTAAGTAATGACAAATTCTTTTATGAGACTAAATTTTTGTTGAGCTTAACTCTTATTAGTTTCTTTTGGATAAAAGGTGAAAATATCAAAAGTATGCATTCGAGTTAATATTATTATATCTTGTTGTATTCCTTGGATATAATTTTCGTGATCGTATTGATAAATCTAAATATGAGACTAACTCTTTTATTGAGTATACTTTTGTCGATGTTTGGAAAATAGGTTCCTCATCGAGCTTATTTGTTGATTGAGGGATCAACCAAGGCCCCTTTACGTGAAGGGTTTACGCCCAAAGAATGCTATTAGGATGCGATGCTCGAAAGGACAAGGGATGTTATTTGCCTTTATAATTTTGATTTTTCTAAATTGAAAAGGTTTTAAATTCTTCCTCTCCCCGAATCTCCCCCATCTGGCCCGCCCAGCCCATCACAAATCCTAATGTCGGGCCGTGATTCGGATCCAAGGGCTTTTCCCCGCCTCCAAACGCCGCCAAAGACGCTAAACCCTAGCCCCCATTGAGTCCGGTTTCGACGCCCCCGGCTATTTAAAGCGCCGCCACCACCGTCCAAGTTTCACCGGCCGACTTTTTGGTCCACTCCCATCGCCGAGACAGCCGAGGAGAACGAGTCAACCACCCACCGCAGAGCACTTTGCCGTTTGCCTTCCTTTATCCTTCCCCGGCTTTCAATCACCTCGGCCCTCTTGGATCCGACATCTTCCGTCCGATTGGCCCCGCCGGGTCGTTTTCCGCCCCGTGAGTTCCGCCATCTGCGCCGCCCATCGCCAACCTCCCCCGTCACAACCAAGGCACCAGATTGAGCCCCATCCCGCCGATCTTCATCCCGTCCGTCCGACGGATAACGCCCCGATCTTGCCGCGGGGAACCCGACCGGCCATCGCTTGCGGGCCCGGGTGCCAAGTCGGCCCCACCCCCTAAGCCCCCGGGGCATGCCCCGTCTTCGCCCATCACCCGTGTCGCCCTTTGGGTTCCAGGACGAAGTCTCCGACTGTGGGTCCCACATGTCACCGAAAATTTTATTTTTTTATTTTAAAATCCCGAAAATCCAGCCAATCACAAGCGCCCGTGTCACCCTGTGAATTTCTCGATTTTTCTAATTAAATTTTCCGGAGGCCCATTCTCCCGTCAACCCCGATTGAGCCAATTCAAATTTCTAAATTTTTGTAAAATCGAGATCTACATTCCAGAGCCATTTATTTTCAATTTTGAGCTTGTTTTATCCTCTGTTTTGTATTTATTTGGTTTCGTTGTTTATTTTTCGGAGCCAACCCGGGAGAACGGAGACCAAGACCAAGAATCAGCACTTGAACAACAAGGCAAGTCGAGACCTTGATCATATTGAACCCATGTTTGCAAAAAAGTACTTTGTTTTATACAATTGCATGCTATTTGGAAAATGCTAGTTTATGGGAGTAGCATTTCGTTGAGTATGCCCTTGATTATTGGTATGCCATGTATCCATTGTTAACCATAGGTTGGGACATTATTAGTTGGACATAATCATAGTACCGATTGGGTTATCGAGCTATGCTTAGCCATGCTTAGTTGTCCGATGGGATTCATATCACCCGTGAGCTAATGTTAATCTTGACTTAATGAGATATTGAATCGTGGTTTGACCCTTTGTAAAACTTGTTGTACCATGGCAGGGGATGCCATTGGTTTTGGGTTAAACAAAATGTTTCTGCAATTGATCGGCAAAAGAAGGGTCTGAGCACATTGGGATGTGGCGGTCTTGCCGAGACAATTTAAGGACTTAATCTTGTGCGCCATTGAACCGGGCCTAACCATGCAACCACAAGTCCGGGTATGGGGGACCTAGCTGATTAATTTGAATGTCCAGACTTGAGTATTGCCATTGTTGGAGTGGGGTCCGAGATGGACGTAGACTCACATGGCTCAAGAGGGGCCCCAGGGGAAACCTTAGAGGGCGATCGGGTTTAGACATGCATTGTAAAGGCTTTGTAGTGATCTCCGCCACACACCAAAAAGTGTGTTCTAGCGCTTGGACAAGGGGAATCATGTCTTGTGGGTAAAAGGAAACCTCTGAGGTGTAAACTATTAATAGCCGTTCCCGGGTCATGGACAAGCCCATTTCACAGGTATAAGTATTTTCTTAAATGTGGAATGGTTGGGATGTGAAAGGAGTTCCGGTTTTGTTGTCTCAAGCTATCCGTTGAATTGTGGGTTGATATTGTTTAATGATGTAGGGTGATGCCTCATCATTCTATTCATGTTGTCTACCATTAATTTATCGATTATTTATTATTGTTTTATTCAAACCCTTCAATCTATTTATTGTATTTAAATTCGTTATTGCTTTCGCAAATGAACCATATACTATCCTTTGTCAAGCCGCATGAATATATTGCATCATTTTCCACGGCTTGTTGAGTACGTTTGTACTCACGCTTTTTTTGTTCTTCTTGAGAAGGACCGTAATGAGTATCAAGAGGAGGGTACTATGAAGACTACCCGACTAGGAAGGCTTTCCCGAATTGCCGGGCATGTCGAATGGCCCAAGTTATTTTTTTCCCAAGTTTTTTGTTTCTTGCCAAGAGGCATTGGTGTATGAACCTTGACCATAAGGTCGTTTGTTTTATTCAATAATAATTTGTTTCTTCTTAGTTATTTCATGTTGGAATGATATGTCATCTATGTTTCCCTGGGCACTAGCGTGATCCTGACTAAAGGGTATAACCGAGGGTTTAATTTGATATCCGGGTCCCGTGGAGGAATTTTTATCGTTCGGGCCCTCTTGATGGAAATAATAATCCCGCCCAAAATTTTTGATATTGCTTGAACTCTACGAAAGGTGTTGGGCGTATATGTTCTGATGTTTTTTGATGTCCTCTTTCCTACTCCGATCTACCGCGGAGTATTTATAGGCAATTGAATAACCAAAAGGAATGCGCCATTTGCTTTTAGTGTGGTCAGAATCGCACTTTGATTTTCGCCATGTTGTGTCGTGGACACGATAGACTGGATCATGGCATAACGGACTTTTGCGATAATTATCTCTCGCCTCTTTAGGCCACAAACCCTTGGACATCTCGGATTTTACTCAACTTTGACCGCGTCCAAACATCCGACAAGCATACTGGGGAATTATGGCTCATGCTTGGGGCGAGCCTAAACAATGAATGGACCCACCGTTGGTTCCAAGATCTTCCTTGGGGACACCATCCAAGGGATTATGGTCCCCTCCAGCCGGTATGATGGTTTTTGAAATTATCCAATCCCCGTTAGCCCCCGAGGCTCAAGTAGAAATCTACTTGGTGGGGCCTTCCCTTTTGAGCCTATAGACTCACGAGGGATTGGAACCTTGAGGAACACTTGCAATCCAAAGCAATACCGCCAACATGATTGTCAAGGCCAGAAAGACTCACTACCGGGAAGCTCGTAAAAGGAAAAGGGTCGGGGTTCCTTCCCAAAGCCTTGTGGGGGCGTTCAGATAGTTTTTGGGAACCGCCTTTATTGGAAGTTTGAAGATCACGCCCGGTTTGCTCCAAAAGACGGGCGGTTTTTGGCTTCAAAAGGTCGCGCCTGTCGACTCTCCCTATATATACAAAGGATGAGGAATTCTTCACCCAAATCAATCAAAGCCCGCCACCAAAATTTCCAAAGTCCCAAATTCTTTCACTTTGTGCTTCCTTCCTCAACTCTCCCCATGGCGATGTTTGGTCCGAGCAAAGTCGATGGAGAGGTTGCAAATACTTGAAGATCTGCTATCTTGACGGGCTCTTGGCGAAGTTCCCCGGGCGAAGGAGCCCCGATGCAGGAATGGAGATGCTCTGCAACCTCTACACCGCAACGAGCTTAGAATGCCCGAGGGAGTTCCTCGGTCCGATTAGCCCGGCAAAAGAAATTTCCAATCTTAACCCTAACTCCATTCTTGTTCGCCATCTTCTCGATCTTTGTGAGGGATAAGAGGCACCATGCGCAGGTGAGCCTTTTCTTCCATTTCTACCCTTGTTTCCACCGATGGGGCTTCCCCCGTTCCATATATTTTGCCTTGATCTAGCCACCATATGAGTACCTAGTCTTCCTCAAGAACTCGGTCGGGCTAGACCGACCATTGGTTTTACATGAAGAAGGTGAAGGAAGTTTTCCACTACTTGACCCGACTCGACGTAAACTCCACCCCCCGGGTAATCCGGGAGGGCAGCCGTGACGATCGAGCTCACCAATATGGGGGCTCCGGGACATTACCCAAGACTACCCATGAACCGAGTCCCCATTGAGGGGCACCTTCGAGATCTCCGTGGCAAGACCTCACCCGGAAGCTAATTATGGTAATACGGATAGCATCGAATCTTTGCTTTCAAGCTTTTGTTGAACTAATACAACCGACCGGCTTGGGGAAACAAGCCAAGATGTTTGGCACTCCAAAAGGCAAGGAACTCGAAAAGGGGAAGTCTCAAGAACGGCTCGGCGAGGTGAAGTGGTAATATCTTCAATTCATGCTCAAAGGAACACATCCCAGCATCTCGACATTTTTATTGCTTTTGAAGAGAAGATTGCCCTTGAAGCCGAATGGGAGCTTAAGCCATTCACGTGACTAAGGGGGGCCATCCCCACCGAAACCAAGAAGGCGAGGGTAAACATCAAGCGCCACCGCGCCCCGCCCAACCCTTAAAGGGTGGGCGACCAAACAAGATTGACATTTGGTTCCCGATAGAATGGAGGTAAGAGATTTGAAGATATGGATGAAGGAATACAAGAGAAAAACCGGGAGATGGCTCCCAAACAACTCATGAGCAAAGAGGCCGCTAAGGAGGCGGGACTGGCCAATGTTTGGGAAGATTGCGCCCCGGGCCAAGCTTGTTTCAGCAACCGGTTCTATGGTGAAAGACCCCGAGGAGGAGGATGAAGACCCCGCTCATCTTGAAGCATCAAGGCGGGCCAACGGGCACCCGAAAAACTCGAAGCGGTCGATCGGATGTCATTTTGATGGGGGTCACCCGCCGGGAGAGATCCAGGTGGTCGCCAAACCAAGCCGCCAAGATAAAGAGGAGCTTAACCAAGGTGATACTTCATTTTTCCCCTTCCTTTCTTCCCTTTTCCCCTTTTTTGCTTTTTTTATTCATCCGAGCTAACCCCCTCTATTGCGCGCTGATAGCTCGAGGGGCATTTTGGATTTTGGGGCTATGGCGATGAAACCTCGACGGGAACAAAGAGACTTGCCCTCGCCGACTCGGATGGCGGAAGGCCGACCTTTGCGGGAAAAGACATCAGCCGGGTTGAAAGCAACAAACCATGACTTGCCCTAGAGGGACCATCTTCCCGAAGGCTTCCCCGAAGATGAACTTCCCAAGAGGTGGGCAAGATATTGATGCTTGGGAGGAAGAAAAGAAGACCCCGGTTCTAAGTGAAATTCTTGCTCGGGGAGAAGAAGCCCCGAGCAAACACCGCCCGGGAGGATAAGAAGGCCCAACGGGAAACATGCTCGGAGGAAGATGAAGTCTCTAGTCAAAGTCCCCGGAAGATCTTGGATCTTCGAGGAAGAGCACCAAGGCCTTCTAGGAGAACTTGAGGACCGCCTCCGGGTAAGGGTACTTTTCATGACCATCCTCTTTGGAAACGATCAAGAACTAAGATCCTCTCACTCGGGGTGCTCCGGCCCATGGTAGACTTCGGATAACTGCCTCCCGAGGTCGTTAACCGCCGAGCAAGAGCTAAGATAGCGGAGCTCGAGTAAGAGCTTGGCTTAAAGCTTGGGACCGGAGAAATGAAGAAACAACGCCAAGTCGAGGATAGTTCCAAGAAAGGAGGGAAAGGGAGCTCGAGCTAAAGCTAGAGCAAGAGCAAAAAGCCTTCAGAGGAAGGGGGCGGGAAACAATCCGGGAGGCCAAGCCAAGCCAAGACAAGGAGGAGGTGAAGCGACTCAAAGAGGGGCCCGGGGGCCCGACGGCGAGTCCTCGACTCGAGGCCGAGCTTGATGAGGCGAAGGAAAACTTCCACCGAGGGCCCCGCAAATAACTCATTAACTCCTTGCTTAACACCTCATGTAAATTTGTTGAACACTTGAATGAGAAAAATGGATGTCTTTTGCTGATCTTTCGACTTGTCCTCAATGAGTGCCCCAAAAACAGATGAAACAAAGCAACAGATGAAAAGATAGCAAACCAAAATAAAATGAAATACAAGCTGTTTTAGAAAAAATCGGAGTTTCCTTACAAGCCCCCCGTGAATGAAGATCGGCACCTGTTTGAGCACGGCTCTTTCACAGAGAGTTAGAAAATTCCCCTCCCCTGCGACCACCACTTCTCCGAGTTGTGAGCATAGGTTAGGTCGAGAAAAAAGGCGCCCCTAACTTCCCGAAAGCATCTCAATCCACGCCCTTCAAAGGCATATCTTGGAGGAAGAACGGCGGGTTTAAAAGATACGACCAACACCCGGGACGAGCTAAGACTCGACCATCCGGGGTGTCCAATGCACAGAACTTGCAAGAGAACTACTAACAATAATCGGCTTATGTAGACTATAGCCTCCGGGAGCTTAATCCTGTTGGTCGAGTATTTTGAGATTATTGCACATGCTAGCCAACCTTAGAATGGTACGCGGCAAATGTTCTTACCCGGCCCATCCCATCATCAAGACCGTGAGGAGGAGGTGACCGGAGTCGGGTTACCAACCAAGGACTTCAAAGACATTCTCAAAATCTTGGAAATAATGAAAATCACAGGGCGGAAGCCGAATTTTATAGAAAGAAAATCCTGAACTTACGTAAAAACGAGTAGATAAAAGCTAGACAAAGAACTTACGGTGATCGATGTTCCAAGAGTTGGCGGCACTGACCATCCTCCATCGCTAAAACGGATAGCCCCGCATGCAAAACGATCGTGGAATGGACCCTCCCACCGGGAGCAATTTTTAGCTTTGATAAGTCCCAACTCGCGGGACTAGGTCACCAACTTGCAAGGTCCTTGGTCGACCGGGGGCGGCCCGAAGAGCTTGTAGGTAAACCACGGATCGAAAAACCCGTCGCGGTCTCTTCGCCGAGGTCCGGTCTATGAGATGCTCAAGCTCCCGGGTCAACGCCATCGACAAGTGCACTCTTGGAGAACTCATCACCATTTCACGGCAATATGGCCTCGCACCATGACAACCGAAAGGGTTTCACCTTAGCTCGCTTAAAGCGAATACCAAAGGACGAAAAAGCTCGCTACCCCGACTAACATCCGGAGGTTTTTGAAAATCCTCTTTTAACCTTGAACAATTTGTCCATTTGCTCGCCCCCTTCCATTGCTCTCCCTGATGCCCGAAGACCTTTGTCCCGATGTTTTCATAATAGGCCAAACTTTGTGAACCCAAAGATTATCTATGATGAGATGATTGGGAACGCCAAACGCGCACCCGTTTGCGAAGAACTTTTGGCCTTGAGCCGAAATGGTCGACAGGGCCCCGATCCACTTAGTGTCAATAGCCACGAAAGCAAAATTTGCGTTCCCCACCTGGGGAAAGGTCCTATATCAATCCTAGGTCGAGAATGTCCATGATAATATTGTTTGAACCGATTTCTTTGATGTACCTTAGCAGCCGGTATGCCTTGTAAGTTGTGATCGTGAAAGACGGCAAGGTTAATAATAACCCAATTCCAAGGCTTTGCTCCGACCTAAAAGATGAGTGGGTCGTGAACTCCTTCATGGATATCTCTAAGAAGGTATTTGCCCTCTTCTTAAGATGCACTTGGAGGGACTCCTAGTGCTCCTTTTGCAAAACCCGATCAACTTTAGGAGAGGATCGCCAAGCCAACGCTAGGCTTCCCGGTCCCATGTGCAAGATATTGATGAATGGGGTCATCCAATTCGCACCATCTCGAAAGGGACATTACGACATCTCCGATGCCTCATCTCAGAGGGAATGGAGGATTTGTATAAGTGCTCGGGGCACTCTTCCGACAAAAATTTGGGAAAACCGTTTTGAAAGATGGTGGCAGGGAATTATCCTTTCGGGGATGTAAGTACTTAAATTCCTAAAGTATTCTCCATCTTTTCTCACTTCAACCAAGTAAAGCACCATTGAGTTATCAAACCCGACTTTTATTAACGGTTGAACCAACCCAATCGCCTTAGTTAGTCGGACTCGGCGCTTTGCATGCTCGATCCCTTTAGGAGGCTTTCATACTCCCATTATTATTGTGGCAAAGTGTAATTGAAGGGTGTATTGGAGTTGATCTCCCAAGGGATAAAGCCGACTCGCCCGCCATAGGCTTGAGACCCATCAAGTACATGGTCCAACGACCTTCTTGACCTAGAGCCGTTCGTGGCATTGATTTGTCCATTCCGCTAAAAGTCCGAAGATCTGATTTGATCAATTTGAGTAAGAACGGATATCAAACTCGTACTCCATGGCCCATTTTGCTATTAAACCACGCCTTGATTTCTTAGGATTCTCGAGTGGAAAGTTTGGTACCATGATCTTATGGACTTGAAAATAGTGGCACAAATTTTCTAGAGGCCATGAAAGCAGTACAAGAGCTTTAGACCTCGGGTTCGTCCTTCGTCCATGCAAAACCTCACCGACATAGTAAATTGGGCCGCACCCCATCCTCTCAACTTTAACACCGACTTATACCGGGGTTCCGCTAGATATAGCAACAATGTTTCCTCCAACCTTGTGTGGTTAAGATAGGTGGAGACAGTACTACTTTAGCTCTTCAAAAATCGTTTGTTTCATTTGTCTAGGTGAAACCATCATGCTTTAGTGCCTTGAAGAAAAACGCCTCCCAACCGAAATGAAGCGATTAGGCTACCATGCATCCGGCCAAAGCTTGAACCTCCTTACACGTGGTGGCATTCTTTCAATGGCCAATCTTTTCCCGGTTTGCCTCGAATTGTGGGGATCATGAGCCAAGCACCTTGCCCCCCCACAAAGACACACTTTTTGATTAAGCTTTATTCGATGCCCTTTGAGGTTCGAAAGTTTTCAAGGTTGGATACATGATTTGGGGAGCTTATTTTGACCACTATGTGCCCCATAGACTTCCATATTTTGACCTATTTGATCGGGAAGGACTTCGCATGGGCCTGGAAGGTCGCCCTTCCTAAAACCGCACATGGTCGGTGGAACGCTTAATGGGGGTAATGAAGGAAGTCTTTTTTCATCTTTAGGTGATATTTTTGATGGTAGCCCAAGTAGGCGCCCAAAAGCTCATCACCGGGACTTCCGCGACCAACGGTCTATCGGGGGGAAATTATCCTTGGGACATCGGCTCAAGCCTGTGGTCGGCACATATGTGCCACTTGCCCCCTTTTTCGATGATGACCGGATTGCTAGCATTAATGTTCGACTTCTAACAAAACCATTGAGGAGCATGTAGAGTTCATCCCGATGATTGCTTGTTTTTCCAGGAAAAGCCTAAGCTTCCAACGTTTCTTATCGTGAACGCCTAGCCTATGCTCGAATTTCCCGGGACCCGCTCGATGGCTCCGCAACACATCCATTCTTGAGGAAAGTGAGCTCATTCCTATTTGGGATCCAAGGAAGATCCCATTCACGACCTGTGGATCCTCACCGCCGGGCCGCTTTGGTTTCTCCTGGGAGGGTAACTTTGCCAGAATTTTTGGCTTTGTCGGGACCTGAGGCAATTGCCCAACCATGTCAAGTGATTTTTGGAGTAGGCACCGTTCCCTTACTGATTACCCCATTTGGATTGGGAACCCAACATTGGTCGCATGATCGTTGCCATAATTTGGTAAGAGCCCCCCGAGGATGGCATTGTGTGACTCAAAATCCACCACCTCAAAGGTGATCATCTCCGTCCGGTTGCTTGGACTCCCAACATGCGGGAATCGATCCGCCAAGAGGCTTGGCCGAGGGGTCACCCCAAGAAGGGGACCACTTTCCTTGATCTTGGATCGAGGAATTTGCATCTCATTTAGGACCTTAGCGGATATGAGGTCCAAAGAACTCTGATCAATGAGGACTCCCCTGGGTATTCCGATGGCGTTCATGACCAAAGGGAGTTTAGGCTTTTTATTCCAAGGGACAATCATCCTGGAGGAAGTGATGGGTAGCTCGGATCATTCGGCGCTACACATAACTTTGCCTTGAACAACATGGTGCCCCCGGTTATCCTTCAAATCCTAAGGATTTATGGGGAGCCAATATTACCATGATATGATTGCGGGGTTTTGGTATTCCATATCCTCGCGCCTTCATTAGCGAAGGCTTGCCCTTCCGGTCTCACCCTTCTCCGGGAGCGGGGCATAGGACCCTTGGGGGAGGAATGGGGCCCCACCCCTTTTCAAGGAATTCCCTATTAGGGGACGGGGCGGGAAAATCTATCCCCGTGAAAGCATCTAGGCCCCATGTGGTTATGGTTTTGATAATTTGACAATCACGAAAAACTAACGATGTTTGTGCAAGTAAGTTGGAAAAGGATTCTCAAAGATGTTGAATGGCTTCAAATGCAAAATGGAAGAATCGCAAAAAAACTAGAGAAATGAAGGTATAAAAGCTTTAGTATTGTTTTCAATCTTTTCACCGATCTCGAGTTGAAGTGAAATCGGGTTGATAGGATAGCGCCGACTATCAAGAGGGACTTGATATGGGTCTTTGAATCTTTCATGTGCTGAAATATGGCTCAATATTTAGTCTGACATTCATGCATTGAGAAAAATTTAAATCAAAATGATTGGTGACTAGAAGTGGGTACTCCGGTGTTAGATGGCGGAGCTAAATTCCGAGAGTGATTTTTTCCTCTTGAACCCCCAGGGCACTACCGAGGGAATAGCGATAAGGCGACACCGCTTATAAGGGCGGTAGCTTTATGACGACGATTCTTTGGTCGTGGCCATACAAATTGACGGATACTGACCGGTACTACCGCACATTAGTTGGCGTAGTTTTATTCCGGAAACAATCGTTTTTTTTTTGCGGACAAAACCCCCAAAGGGCGAAGCCATATAAAAAAAGCCCAAGAAGGATCGTGCGATTAAATGCCCGTTTAGCCGCAAGAGCGGTACTCCCGGAGGGCGGGCCCCTTTGGCGCAAAAACAGGCAAAAAGCAAATAACGGTTAGTTTGTGGGGGGGTTATAAATACCCCCACCGTATGTAGGGCTGGTTGGTGACTCCATTGAATACATTCTAAGCCCTAGCAACCTCTCCACACTCTTGTGCATTCAATTGTTGTCTTTGAGTTCTTGGAGAAAATTGAGTGCATTAAAGCATTGCATTAGTTGAGCCATATTGGTTGCACTCTTGAGCTTCAAGCCCACGCCAAGTTTATTACTCTTGAGGTTGCCCCCCAGCCTTGAGGCGATCGATTGGTGATCTTCTCAAAGAAGTTTGTGGAAGGCCCAATCGGGTGAACAAGGGCTCGCCACCCGAGGGGAAGAGCTACCGATAGTGATCGGGAAGGCTGCGAGAGGAGCCTTGAAGAAATTCAAGTCACCTCAACGGGGAGTGGGGAGCCAAGTCTCCGGACCACGGATAAATTTTTTGTCCATCACTTGTGGTTTGCTTGATTTTACTCTTTGGCAATTTGAATTTGATTCTCTTGTACACTTGCTTAGTTTTGATATACTTGATAGGGATATCATTTGTGTCCTAAATTTTAAGGAAAATTGCCAAAATTTCAATTCAAAATCTTCTTGAATTTTAGTATTGAAAAATTAGAAAAGCCTTTACCCCCTTAGGCTATCCTCATTTAAATGGTATGAGTTGGTCCCTTTATTTAAACCCCTAAAACAAAATGGAAAGGAATTTCAATCGGGCCCTTTTTTGGTCAAATTATGAATTAATCGATAGGTTTTTAAAGCTATGAATTAACTATGGAAATTTTAATGAAGGATTTGGGCTTTGATGCTTTAAAAAAAATGAAAGATATGTTCTCTAAATAAAAATGAATATATTTTTGGCTCAAAGCGGAGAATTTAATGTATAAGTAATTTAGGTCCAAGAAATTTGGAAACTTTTACAAATTCTAAAACTCCCTTAAAAGGCTAAATTGCAATCTTAGAGTAAAAAGAAAGATTTGTTGCCTCATAAAAAAAAAATGTTTCAGAAAACAATAGTTAATGAGCTCAAGGGTTTGGGACACCGAGTGATTTGAAGTGAAAAATTTTAGGCTCTTTTAGAAAAAGAAAATTTTACCTTACCTCAACTCCCGGAATTGAAGGATGGAACCATTCTTGGCAATTCCAAAAAGATACAAGAAAGACAAGGAAGAATTTTAGAAAAAAGCTCATCAAAGAAGAAAAACATCCCTTCAAGAAAGCGGATCAATATGAGGACTCAAAGAGAGGACACAGGAGGAAATGGCACTTCTGTGAAGGATAAGAAATTTATGAAAGGCTCGAGCTTTAGGGTCCAAAGGTAAAGAAAGGACAAAATTTAAATAAAAGATCAAAATTTTATGAAGGAGAAAAGGACCATTGTCCATTGCCCAAGAAAAGGTCAAAGAAAATACTAAGAAAAGAAATTTTTCAAGGAAGAAGAAGCTATTCAAGAAATTCCAAAAATCAAGGGTAAGTACATGGGGTGGATTAAAGAAATATTGGATGACTTGAAGAAGAACTTTCAAAGAAGAAGGGTCTTTTGTCCCTAAAAGGTTCATCCCTTTATTTTATGCCTTAGGCAGAGGAAAACAAGGGTAAATTCAATGAAAATGATAACCATGATGATAATTAATGGATATGCTTAGGAAAAATAATATCTTGGCAAAGAAAATAAAATTTAATTTTGGAAAAATTTTTCTCAAAAATTTTTGAAGAAAGGAAGCCATGGGTTCCATTGCCAAGGACACAAAACCTAAATGATTTTTGAAGTAATAATTGATGTTTGTGATTAGGATGGCTCATTTCATGTGAAAATCAACATTTATTCAAGTGAAAAGAAATCACTTGTGCATAGCAGGAAATTTTTGTTGAAAATAATGAACTTAAAACAAGTAAACAAATTAATCAAAGTCTAATAGATCTTTTTGGGCACCCTTAAAAATTTTGGGTATCAAAGATGTTCCTATTAAAGAAGGTTTAATATGTCCTAAAAAGAACAAGAAAAAAATAAAAAACCGGTTTGTAAAATCAAATGGAAATTTTTTAAAAGATAAAAACATTAGGTTTGTTGTAGAGTAAAGTTAAGGAAAAATTCATTTTTGCTTGTACCAAAAAGTAAGAATTAAAACATTTCTAAATTTAGAACTCCAATATTTGGCCAAAAAAAAAGCCATTTGGGTTCCCAAAACCTTGGTTTTCCTTTAGGACCCAAACAAATTTGGGTCCAAAACTTGATTTTTTTTTATAAAAAAACCGGTGGGCGGCATTTGTTGGATATGGATGACTAAAATACCCAAATCGAAAATTTCACCAATTTGATTGGGAAAAAAAATCCATTTTGAAATGCAAAGAAAGGTTTTGGGCTTAGGTAAAATTCCATTCAAATGACTTTATTTCAATGCTTTTGAAACTTAAATTTTTTGAAGGCTAAATTTATTTGATTTGTTTGCATTCTTAAAAAGGTGTTGTTATTTCAAAAAAATGATAATTCCTTGTTTGGATTTAATTTGGAAATTTATAAGTTTTTATTCAAAGATTGTTTAAACTTGTAATGGAAAAAACTTTAATGGTTTCAAGAAGACAGCTATGTTGGTGAAACAAAAGTTATTTAAAAAGAATTGGGGTTGAAGGGAAGTTTGAGAAAAATCACTTTGAGTCTTGCAACCCGGCAAACAAGTTGCAGTTTATCCTTCAAAATATCATGTCCAATCAACCATTAGATCAATATGGAGTTTGGCCCAAACCATGGCATTGGAGGAATTCTTTTGTTTTTTTTTAATATATTTAGATATACATGGGTTTTCCTTAGATGATAAATAAACCTCAAATATTTTAAAATTTGAAAAGGGCCAAAACGAATTTGTTTTAAATAAAAAAAGATGAAAGGTTGAGTTAAAAATAAAGAATTGGAATTTATAATTGAATAAAAAAACTTTCCCAACCTAATTTAACAAAATGGATTTGGACAAAAATGTAATTAATTAAATGGAAGAAAATGTTAAAATGGACTTCCGATGTTTTGGCGAACCAAATCCCTTATTCAAATAATTTTATTTATCCTTTTGAAAAACCTCTTATGAACTTCTTGTTAAAAAGGGAACATTTCTTATTTTGAAGTTTTGTTGCAAATGTTACATTTTGAAAAAAGGGGTTTTCAAAATTTAAAGTGTTGGATGAAGGTTCGTTGGTTTTCCTCTAATAGCAAAGATGATTTTAATAAAAACAAAGGATTTTTAAAAATTGTGAGTTGAACGATAGACTAATGGCCTTCAAAAGACAAGAAAACTTGGAGGGAGGTAAGAAGGCTTAAAAAGCTTAAGAATATGAATTGGAGTTAACCTTATAACCGATCAACCCTATATAAGCCCTTCAACTTCCCAAAAGCAAATGCCGTGAAGAGACAAGAGTGATTCCTCAAAATTATATGGATCCAAAGTCAAATGATAAATATTGGGTCGGATAAGGGTTTCAAATGATCCCTTCATTTTTTGTAGATTATTCATTTGTTCTTCAGAACCATCAGAGATAAGCATTAATATCCGGATTGGGTAAATGCCATCGATGAATTAAATAACTTTGTGTAATGAGGGAATTAGAAAAGCCCAAAGAACAAATGTAATTGGCCAAAATTTTTTGAAATAAAAAGATGAAAATTATTGAGAAAAATAAACTAATTAGTGGGCAAGGTTTCCCAAATTGAAGGATTAATTTTGGTAAACCTTGCCCCTAGTGATTAAGGTATTAAATTTTCTTGATTTCATCAAGTTTGAATTAAGTTATTTCAAATGGGAAAGGTGTTTTAAAGGAAAAATACCGATTGGTATTTTTTAAAACCTGGTTTAAAATTCCAAATTCCAATCTTTTAAAATTTAATTTATTAAACAACTTAGACTTATACATTAAATTTTTACTCAAAAGGGTTTCAAAAAAAGGTTGATAAATTTTAAAAAATAATTGATAAGATTTTTGTTGCAAAATAGTTGATATTCATTTTGGTTCACTAACAAGTTTTAAAAATTTTATTGATGTTAAGTTTGAAATGTGATATCGGGGTTGATTCTTTTACTTCAACAAGAATCAAAATGGGAATTCGGATCAAACCAATACCTTTCTCAAAAGATTTGGCATAATGCAAAGGATCAAGATCCAAGGTCAACGGACATTCGCAAAGGGGGTAAACCGGCTTCTTTTTCTATTTTAGTTTACTTTACCTCACCCATCTCCCCAATTAGTTTGTGTTTCATTGTTTGTTTCAAGCTTCTCCCAAAGAATCCATTTATTTTAGAAAGAAATTTAAGATATTTTGAAACTTTAAACAAGGGTTAGGATTAAAGGTAAAAATTTGATTTTGATTTGGATCGGTTACTTCAAAGTGGTCACCCATTGCCAATTGCGGTAATCCCTGTTCCAGGCTCCAAGAAACAAAATTGGGGTTTATCCAAAAACTATCCATAGTAGTTTTGCGCCAATTGTTAGGAAGGGCAAACTTAAATTTATTTTTTTAAAAACCTTTTTTTAATGAAACCCTAAAATGAAATTCCTCCAACACTCGAACTAAAATTGAAAGCCATCCTTCTTGAGAGACAGGGAAAGGGATTTAAATTGCTTTAACCAAAATCAATTGGGGAAATACAAACCCTTAGATGAGGCAAGCAAAAAAGGAAGCTTAAATGTCTTGATACCAATGTGGCCAAGTATTTTCGGTTTTTTTATTTTATTTGGTAGTTCTTTAATAGTCTCACATCAAGGGGATAATTGCAATTCAGATAATCAATTAAATTGGAAAATTGAGGATTGTGCTAAAAAATTTGTAAAACTGATTGTCAAAATTATTTGGAAATAATTATTTTGGTTTCAAAGGCAAAGGGTTTCCAAATCTTATTTTTTATTAAATAAATTACTTTTGAATTATAATATTATAACCCTTTTTGTTTATTTAAAAAAAAATTTTGTTTGAAAAAGTTGATAAAATTCAAAATCACGTCTTATTGTCTAATAAACCATCTGAGTTAAAAGAGTAAATTGTATTCTAGTTTTTAGGGTATTTCAACCAACAAGTAAATTTTTCCTTTTTGATTGTTTAAAAGTTTTCCATTGTATTTCGTTTGAAATATTAATATTACTATCATGTTAACAATTTAGCAAATTCAAATCAAATTCTCTATTTTTCCCATTACTTTTCCCTTTAGGATTTCAAGGTACCCATTTTTAATAGGGTGGCGTTCCCCTTGTCCCAAAGGGGCCAAAAATTTCCTTTCCCCTCCCTTTTCCAGATTTTTGGAGATTTTTCTGAATTTATTTTGTTATTTATTTGAATTTATTTGCCTTTATGGGAATTTCTCGATTTTTCTAAATTCGAAAAGGTTTTAAATTCTTCTTCCTCTCCCTGGTTAATCTCCCTACCATCATCGTTCGTTCGCCCAGCCCATCATCACCAAATCCTAATGTCGTGGCCGCTGATTCGGATCCAAGGGCTATTGCTCACCACGCCACTTCCAAACGCCGCCAAAGACGCTAAACCCTAGCCGCCGCCACTTGAGTCCGTGGTTTCGCACGCCCCGGCTTATTTAAAGCGCCGCCACGCACCGTCCAAGTTTCACCAAGGCCGACTCTTTTGGTCCACCTCCCATCGCCGAGACACCTTGCCGAGGAGAACGAGCTCGAACCACGCCACCGCGACCCGAGCACTTCTCCGCCGCTTGCCTCTCCCATTATCTCGCTTCCACCGGCAAATAATAATCAAACTCACCTCGGCCCTCTTCCGGATCCGTTACATCTTCCGTCTCGATTCGCCGCCCTTCGCCGCCGCGGTCGGTCAGTTCTCCGCTTCGTGAGTTGCGCCGCCATCTCGCCGCCGCTTCCATCGCCAACCTCACCGCCTGATCACAACCAAGGCACCAGATTGAGCCGCCATCCCGGCCAAGATCTTCATCCCGCGTCCGTCCGATTCGGAGCTAACGCCCCGATCTGCCGCCGCGGGTTAACCTCGCACCTGTTGCCATCGCTATGCGGGCCGCGCCAGGTGCCAAGTCGGCTACCACCTCATTTCTAAGCCGCCAGGCGGCATGCCACGCCGTCATTACTCGCCACATCACCCGAATGTCGCTTTGCGCTTGGTTCATCAGGATCGAAGTCTCCGACTGTGGGTCCCACATGTCACCGAAAATTTTATTTTTTCTCGATTTTTTCAAAATCCCGAAAATCTCAGCCAATCACAAGCTGCCACGTGTCACCCCTGTGAATTTCTTCTGATTTTCTCTGAATTAAATTTTCCTGAGGCCCATTCTCCTTCGTCCGAACCCCGATTGAGCCAATTCAAATTTCTAAATTTTTGTAAAATCGAGATCTACATTCCAGAGCCATTTATTTTCAATTTTGAGCTTGTTTTATCCTCTGTTTTGTATTTATTTGGTTTCGTTGCTTTATTTTTCAGAGACGCGAACCTCGGCTGAGTTTAACGGAGACTTCAAGACCAAGAATCAAGCACTTGAACAACAAGGCAAGTCAGAGACCTTGATCATATTGAACCCATGTTTGCAAAAAAGTACTTTGTTTTATACAATTGCATGCTATTTGCGAATAATGCTAGTTTATGGGAGTAGCTATTTACCCGCTTGAGTATGCCCTTGATTATTGGTATGCCATGTATCCATTGTTAACCATAGGTTGGGACATTATTAGTTGGACATAATCATAGTACCAAAGATTGGGTTATCGTAGCTATGCTTAGCCATGCTTAGTTGTCCGATGGGATTCATATCACCCGTGAGCTAATGTTAATCTTGACTTAATGAGATATTGAATCGTGGCCGCTGACCACTGTTGTAAAACTTGTTGTACCATGGCAGGGGATGCCATTGGTTTTAAGTTAAACAAAATGTTTCTCAGCAATTGATCAGGCAAAGAAGGGTGTCATGTTAGCACATTGGGATGTGGCGGTCTTGCTCGAGACAATTTAAGGACTTAATCTTGTAGCGCCATTGAACTCGGGCCTAACCATGCAACCACAAGTCCCAGTATGGGACGGACCTAGCTGATTAATTTGTAATGTCCAGACTTGAGTATTGCCATTGTTGGAGTGGGGTCCGAGATGGACGTAGACTCACATGGCTCAAGAGGGGCCCCGAGGGGCTAAACCTTAGAGGGCAAGATCGGGTTTAGACATGCATTGTAAAGGCTTTGTAGTGATCTCTCCGCCACACACCAAAGGAAGTGTGTTCTTAGCGCTTGGTACTAAGGGACGATCATGTCTTGTGGGTAAAGCGCACAACCTCTCGCAGAGTGTAAACTATTCAATAGCCGTCTCCGTGGTCATGGACAAGCCCGGATTTCACACGTGGTATAGAGTATTTTCTTGAAATGTGGAATGGTTGGGATGTGAATAGGGAGTTCATTTGTTGTTTTGTTGTCTCAAGCTATACCGTTGAATTGTGTGGTTGATACTTGTTTCAATGATGTAGGGTGATGCCTCATCATTCTATTCATGTTGTCTACCATTAATTTATCGATTATTTATTATTGTTTTATTCAAACCGCTTCAATCTATTTATTGTATTTAAATTCAAGTTATTGCTTTCTCGCAAAATGAACCATATACCTATCCTTTGTCAAGCCGCATGAATATATTGCATCATTTTCCTCACGGCTTGTTGAGTACGCTTTGTACTCACTCGCTTTATGCCCCCGTTGTTCAAATGCTTGTCGAGAAGGACCGTAATGAGTATCAAGAGGAGGAGTACTATGAAGACTACGCCGACTAGGAAGGCGCTTTTCCTGCATTTATTGCTCGTGGCATGTCGAATGGCCCAAGTTATTTTATTTCCTGCAATGCTTTTATTTGTTTCTTAAGCCAAGAGGCATTGGTGTATGAACCTTGACCATAAGGTCGCTTTGCTTTATTCAATAATAATTTGTTTCTTCTTAGTTATTTCGATGTATGGAATGATATGTCATCTATGTTTCCACTGTGCACTAGCGTGATCCTCGACTAAGTCGGCATATACAGAGGGTTTCAATTTGTCATATCCGGGTCCCGGCGAAAGGATGTGAATTTTATATCGTTCGGCCTCTCTTGATGGAAATAATAATCCACGCCCAAAGACTTTTGATATTGCTTGAACTCTTACAGAAAGGGTAAAGATGCGCGTATATGTCTCTCAGATGTTTTTGATGTCCTCTTTCCTACTCCGATCTACCGCAGGAGTATTTATAGGCAATTGAAGTAACTACAATGAGTAATGCGCCATTATCGCTTTTGAGTGTGGTCAGAATCGCACTTTGATTTTCGCATATGTTGTGTCGTGGACACGATAGACCTCCAGATCATGGCATAACGGACTTTAATCGCAGATAATTATCTCTACGCCTCCTTTACTTGCCCATCACTTACACTGCTGGACATGCTCGGATTTTACTCAACTTTGACCGACCGTCGCGCACATCCGAGCAAGCATACTCGGGGAATTATGGCTCATGCTTGGGGACGAGCCTAAGCACAGTCGGAATGGACCCACCAGTTGGTCCATCCGAAGATCTTCCTTGGGGACACCATCCAAGGGCATGTATGGTCAGCCGAAAAACGGCTGCCGGGGTATGATGGTCTTTGTGAAATTATCCAATCCCCGACAGTTAGCCCCCGAGGCTCAAGTAGAAATCTACTTGGTGGGGCCTTCCTCTTGAGCCTATAGACTCACAGGAGGGATTGGAACCTTGTAGCGGAACACTACTGCAGCATCCGAGCAATACCTGCTCGCAGACAAGCATGATTGTCAAGGACCGAGCAACAGACTCGACTCCCGACCAGAAGGAAGCTCGGGTAAAAAGGAACCGAAGGTCGTAGCGGTTCCTTCCCCGCAAAGCCTTGTGGGGGCAGTTCAGATAGTTTTTTGGGAACCGCGTCTTTATTGGACAGTTTTGAAGATCACGCCACACAGGTTTGCTCACAAACAGACGGAGCTGCTTTTTGGCTTCAAAAGGTCGCGCGTGCCTGCTCGACTCTCGCCTATATATACAAAGGGAAACGATGATGAGGAATTCTTCACCCAAGACTGCAATCATCAGCCCGCCACCAAAATTTCCAAAGTCCCAAATTCTTTCACTCTTGTGCTTCCTTCCTCAACTCTCCCCATGGCGATGTTTGGTCCGAGCAAAGTCAGTATGGAGAGGTTGCAAATACTTGAAGATCTCGGCTATCTTGACGCGGGCTCTTGGCGAGTTCCTGATGGCGAAGGAGCCCCGATGCCGCGCAATGACGAGATCGTCTCCTGCAACCTCTACACCGTCAACGAGCTTAGAATGCCCGAGAGTGAGTTCCTCGAGTCCGTACTAGCCCAGTGCGAGTGCGAAATTTCCAATCTTAACCCTAACTCCATTCTTGTTCTGGCCATCTTCTCGCATCTTTGTGAGGGATACGTAGGCACCATGCGCACGGTGAGCCTTTTCTTCCATTTCTACTCCTTGTTTCGCACCGATGGGGCTTCTCCCGCTGGTTCCATATATTTTCGCCTTCGATCTAGCCGACCATATGAGTACCTAGTCTTCTCACTCAAGAACTCAGTGTCGGGCTAGACCGACCATTGGTTTTACATGAAGAAGGTGAAGGGAAGCTCTCTCCACTACTTCGGAGCAGCGACTCTGACCGTCGAAACTCCACGTCCGCCTGTGCAATCCGAGGAGGAGCGGACGCTGATGACGATCAGTGAGCTCACCAATATGGGGCTCACTGGTCGGGACATTACCCAAGACTACCTCATGAACCGAGTCCCCATTGAGGAGGAAACACCCCTTCTTCGAGATCTCCAGGTGGCAAGACCTCACCCGGGAAGCTAATTATGGTAAGCCTTCTGAGCTGCATAGCATGCGCAATCTTTGCTCGGGCTAATGCTTTTGTTGAACTAATACAACGCCGAGCACGGCTTGGGTGGAGAAACGAGTCGTCAAGATGTTTGGCACTCCAAAAGGCAAGGAACTCGAGTGCGGGCGCCAAGTCTCGAAGAACGTGCTCGAGCGAGGTGAAGTGGTAAGTATCTTCACGATTCATGCTCAAAGGAACACATCCCGAGCATCTCTGACATTTTTATTGCTTTTTGACAGGAGAAGATTGCCCTTGAAGCCGCAATGGCCGAGCTTAAGCCACTATCACGTGACTAAGGGGGAGCCATCCCCACCGCCAAGACCAAGAAGGCGAGGGGTAAACATCAAGCGCCACCGCCGCCGCCGCCTGCCCAACCCTTAAAGAGGTGGGCGACTTCAAACAAGAGCCCTCCCCGGCGACATTTGGAATTCGCCGATAGAATGGAGGTAAGAGATTTGAAGATATGGATGAAGGAATACAACGAGAGAAAACCGGGACTGATGGCTCGCTTACAACAACTCGCGGAGCAGGCGAGGCCGGCTAAGGAGGCGAAGGACTCCGAGCGCAATGTGCTGAAGGGAGAGATTGCTGCCCTCCAGGCCAAGCTTGCTCAGGCAACTTCGGGTTCTATGGTGAAAGACCCCGAGGAGGAGGATGAAGACCCGGCGCCCCTCATCTTGAAGCATCGAAGGCTGTCGAAGGCACAATCTGGGCACCCGAGCAAAACTCTGGAAGCGGTCGATCTGGACGATGTCGACCCTTTGATGGCGAGGGTCAGCCACGCTGCCGCGGAGAGATCCGAGCTGGTGGTCGCAGCAGCGACCAAGACCGCCGAAGATGACAGCGAGGAGCTTAACCAAGGTGATACTTCATTTTTCCCCTTTCCTTTCTTCCCTTCTTCCCTTTTTTTGCTTTGCTTTATTCATCCGAGCTAACCCCACTCTATTGACGTCGGCGTGATAGCTCGTAGGGGCATTTTGGATTTTGGGGCTATGGTCGATGAAATCCTCGATCGCGGCAACAAAGAGACAATTTGCCCTCGCCGCCGACTGCGGATGGCGGAAGCCGACCTTTGCGACGATGGAAGACATCACCGCCGGGTTGAAAGCAACAAACCATGAGCTTCCGCCCTAGAGGGACCATCTCTCCCCGAAGGTTAACTTCCTGGGAAGATGAACTTCCCAAGAGGTGATTTGGCACCTTGTTATATTGATGCTTGGGAGGAAGAAGAAGAAGACCGCGTTTCTAAGTGAAATTCTTGCTCAGGGAGAGAGCACGAAGCCCCCGAGCAAACTACGCGCCCGAGAGGAGGATAAGAAGGCCCCGAACGAAGGACATGCTCGGGAGGAAGATGAAGTCTCCTAGTCAAAGTCCACCGCAGAAGATCTCGCGGATCTTCTGGAGGAAGACGTCACCAAGGCCTTCTAGGAGAACTTGAGTGACCGCCTCCGCTGGGTAAGGGTACTTCCTTTCTATGACCATCCTCTTTGGAAACGATCAAGAACTAAGATCCTCTCACTCGTAGGTGCTCCGGGCGACCATGGTAGACTTCAAGGCGATAACCGTTCCTCCTGAGGTCGTGGCTAAGCACGCTGCCGAGCAAGACGCTAAGATAGCGGAGCTCGAGTAAGAGCTTGCCAAGCTTAAAGCTTGGGACCAGGAGAAACAGAAGAAACAACGCCAAGTCGAGGATAGTGCTGCGAAGAACAGAGAGCGGATGTGATGGAGCTCGAGCTAAAGCTAGAGCAAGAGCAAAGAACGCCTCCAAGCCTCGAGAGGAAGGTGGACGAGCTGAAACAATCTGCTCGGGAGGCGACCGAGCTTGCTAGCCAAGACAAGGAGGAGGTGAAGCGACTCCGTCAAGAGGCTCGCGAAGGGCGCGAAGCCCGACGGCGAGTCCTCGACCTCGAGGCCGAGCTTGATGAGGCGAAGGAAAAACTTCACACTCAGAGGGCGGCTCCTGCAAATAACTCATTAACTCCTTGCTTAACACCTCATGTAAATTTGTTGAACACTTGAATGAGAAAAATGGATGTCTTTTTGTCTCAGATCTTCATGACTTGTCCCTCAATGAGTGCCCCACAAAACAGATGAAACAAAGCTTAACAGATGAAAAAAGATAGCAAACCAAAATAAAATGAAATACAAGCTGCTTTTAGAAAAGTAGTAAGAGTTCGTCCCTACTAAGCCCCCGCTGTGAATGAAGATCGTGCACCTAAGTTGCGAGCACGAGCTCTTTCACAGGAGAGTTAGAAAAATTGCGCGCTCCTCCCCTTGACGACCACCACTTCTCCGAGTTGTGAGCATAGGTTAGGTCAGGAGAAAGAACAGCAGACGGCCTAACTTCCCGAAAGCATCTCAATCCACGCCCTAAGTTGCGAGCATATCTTGACGAGGAAGAACGCGTGCGTTTCATTAAAAGATGACGACTCAAGCACGCCATGGATCGAGCTAAGACTCGACCATCCGAGAGGGTGTCTCAGATGCGACAGAACTTGCAATGAGAACTATCATGAACAATAATCGCTTATGTAGACTATAGCCTCCGTGGCGAGCTTAGTGATCCGGTGTTGGTCGTAGTACTTTGAGCATTATTGCACATGCTAGCCGAACCTTAGAATGGTACGTACGAAGCAAATGTTCTTACCCGCGCGCGCCCATCCCATCATCAAGACCGTGAGGAGGAGAGTGTGACCTTGTGAGAGACTGAGTCGGCTTACCAACGGGCAGGGACTTCAAAGACATTCTCAAAATCTTGGAAATAATGAAAATCACAGGGGCGGAAGAACCGAATTTTATAGAAAGAAAATCGGCTGAACTTACGTAAAAACACGTAGTAGATAAAAGCTAGACAAAGAACTTACGTAGCTGATCGATGTTCCAAGAGTTGGCGAGCACTCGACCATCCTCCATCGCTAAACGGATAGCCCCCGGGCATGCTACCGAAACGATCGTGAATGGACCCTCCCACCGGGAGACAATTTTGTTAGCTTTTGATAAGTCCTCAACTCGACGTGAGACTAGGTCACCAACTTGCAAGGTCCTTGGTCGATCGCCGATTAGCCGCGCGCGCTCACTGAAGAGCTTGTAGGTAAACCACGGATCGCAAAGAAACCCGCTTCGCGGTCTCTTCGCCGAGGTCCGTGTCTATGAGATGCTCAAGCTCCCGTCAACGCCATCGACCAAGTGCACTCTTGGAGAACTCATCACCATTTCAGCGGCAATATGGCCTCTCGCACCATAGACAAACTCGGAAAGGGTTTCACCTTAGCTCGCTTGAGTAGTGCGTAATCGACCAAAGCGACGTAAAAAGCTCGTCTACCCACGACTAACTATGCCGACCGAGGTTTTTGAAAATCCTCTTTTAATCCTTGAACAATTTGTCCATTTGCTCGCCGTCGCCTTCCATTGCTCTCGCTGGATGCGCCACTGAGGCGGCAGACCTTTGTCCCGATGTTTTCATAATAGGCCCAAACAATTTCACCGTGAACTCGAAAGTGCCATTATCTATGATGAGATGATTGGGAACGCCAAAACGCGTCCACCACGCTATCGCGAAGAACTTTTGGTCGCTTGAGCCGAAATGGTCGACACGGGCTTTGGCCGATCCACTTAGTGTCAATAGCCACGAAAGCAAAATTTGCGTTCTTCCTCGACCTGGGGAAAGGTCGAGTATATCAATCCTAGGTCGAGAATGTCCATGATAGAGGTATTGTTTGAAGCACGATCTTGGGCTGATGTACCTTGCAGCATGAAACCGGTATGCCTTGTAAGTTGTCGATCGATCGAAAGACGGCTAAGGCCGCTAATAATAATAACCCAATTCGAAGGCTTTGCTCACAAGCGACCTAAAAGATGAGTGGGCTCCGTGAACTCCTTCATGGATATCTCTAAGAAGGTATTTGCCCTCTTCTTAAGATGCACTTGGAGAGGACTCCTAGTGCTCCTTTATGCACAAGGCGCCCCGATCAACTTGTAGGAGAGGATCGCCTTGTAAGCCGTGAACGCTAGGCTTCTTCCTGCAAAGGTCCCATGTGCAAGATATTGATGAATGGGGTCATCCAATTCGCACCATGCTCGAGAAGGGAGACATTACCGCACATCTCCGATGCCTCATCTACAGAGGGAATGGAGGACTTGTATAAGTGCTCGACGAGCACTCTTGCCGGAGCAAAAATTTGGGAGAAACCGATCTTTGAAAGATGGTCGGCCAGGGAATTATCCTTTCTGGGGATGTAGAGTACTTCGAAATTCCTAAAGTACTTCTCCATCTTTCTCACTTCAACCAAGTAAAGCACCATTGAGTTATCTAACACGATACTTTTTATTAACTTGGTTGACGCACCAACCTTGAATCGCCTCTTATGCTTAGTCGCCGACTCGAGCGCTTTGCATGCTCGCAGTCCGGCTAGGAGGCTTTCATACTCCGCCGCATTATTATTCGTGGCAAAGTGTAATTGAAGGGTGTATTGGAGTTGATCTCCCTAAGGAGATACAAGCACGACTCCAGCCCCCGAGCGCTCATAGGCTTGAGACCCATCGAAGTACATGGTCCAACGACCTTCTTCAGACCTACCGAGCTCGGTATCGGGTGGCATTGGATTTGTCCATTCCGCTACAAAGTCTGCCAAGATCTGTGATTTGATCGCTGTATGAGCTAAGAACTGGATATCAAACTCGGCGAGCTCCATGGCCCATTTTGCTATACGACCTCTGACGTCTTGATTTCTTAGGATCTCTCTGAGTGGAAAGTTGGTCGGTACCATGATCTTATGGACTTGAAAATAGTGGCACAGCTTTCTAGAGGCCATGAACAGCGAGTACAAGAGCTTCTAGACCTCAGGGTATCGTTCCTTCGGTCCATGCAAAACCTCACTGACATAGTAAATTGGCCGCTGCACCCCATCCCTCTCAACTGTTAACACCGCACTTATAGCCTGCGGGGTTGCTGCTAGATATAGCAACAATGTTTCCTCCAACCTTGGTGTGGTTAAGATAGGTGGACTGGACAGGTACTACTTTAGCTCTTCAAAAAATCAGTTTGCTTCATTTGTCTAGGTGAAACCATCATGCTTGCGGAGTGCCTTGAAGAAAGGCAGCCCACGCTCTCCCAACCAGGAAATGAAGCGACTTAGAGCTACCATGCATCCGGTCAAAGCTTGAACCTCCCTTACACGCCTAGGTGGTCGATTCTTTCAATGGCTTCAATCTTTTCCCGGTTTGCCTCGATACCTTGTGGGCGATCATGTAGCCAAGCACCTTGCCCGCCCTTACATCAAGACACACTTTTCTGGATTAAGCTTTATTCGATGCCTGTTGAGGTTACAGAAAGTTTCCTCAAGGTTGGATACATGATTTGAGGCGAGCTTACTTTTGACCACTATGTCGTCCACATAGACTTCCATATTTTGACCTATTTGATCTGGGAAGGACTTCTGCATGAGGCGCTGGAAGGTCGCTCCAGCGTTCCTAAAACCGAAGCACATGGTCGTGTAGCAGAACGTGCCGAATGGGGGTAATGAAGGAAGTCTTTTCTTCATCTTTAGGTGATATGCTGATTTGATGGTAGCCCAAGTAGGCGTCCAAAAAGCTCATCACCGACTTCTGTTGCTATGTCGACCAACCGGTCTATACGCGGGAGCGGAAATTATCCTTGGGACATGCGGCGTTCAAGCCCGTGTGGTCGACACATATGTGCCACTTGCCCCCCTTTTTCTTGATGATGACCGGATTCGCTAGCCATTCCGAATGTTCGACTTCTCGAACAAAACCAGCCTTGAGGAGCATGTAGAGTTCATCCCGGATGATTGCTTGTTTTTCCAGTGGAAAACGCCTAAGCTTCGCCAGACGTGTTTCTTATCGTCAACAGCCTAGCCTATGCTCGACATTTCCCTTGGGACCTCGGGCATGCTCGGATGGCTCCTGCTTAACACATCTCGATTCTTCCCGAGGAAAGTAACGAGCTCAATTCCTATTTGGGATCCAAGGAAGATCCCAATTGCACGACCTTGGTCGGATCCGCTACAAGCCAATGGACCGCTTTGGTTTCTCCTCCGGCCGAGGGTAACTTTCGCCAGAATTTTTGGCTCTTGGTTTCGGGACCGCGTTGAGGCAATTGCCCAACCATGTCAAGTGACTTTTCGTCGCAGTTCAGGGCCGCCTTCTGGTTCCCCTTTACGGTGATTACCCCATTTGGATTGGGAACCTTCAAGCATTGGTACGCATGATGCGTGGCGGCCATGAATTTGGTAAGAGCCGGCCTGCCGAGGATGGCATTGTAAGCTGACTCAAAATCGACCACCTCAAAGGTGATCATCTCCGTCCGGAAGTTGCTTGGACTCCCGAACATGACGGGCAAATCGATCTGGCCAAGAGGCTTGGCCGAGGTGCCCGGAACGATCCCGAAGAAGGGGACCACTATGCTCTTGATCTTGGATCGAGGAATTTGCATCTCATTTAGGACCTTAGCGGATATGAGGTCCAAAGAACTCTGCCATCAATGAGGACTCGCCTCACCGTGGTATTGCTGATGGTCGGATTCATGACCAAAGGGAGTTTCTGAGGCTTGGTTATTCCAAGGGGACAATCATCCTTGGAGGAAGTGATGGGTAGCTCGGATCATCTGAGCTGCTACACATAAGGCTTGCCTTGAACAACATGGTGCGCCTCCCGTGCTACCTCCTTCAAATCCCTGCGGGATTTATAGGCCGAGGAGCCCGAATATTACCATGATATGATTGCGGGGCTCTTGGTATTCCATATCCTCGTCGTCTTCATTAGCGAGTTGCTTGCCCTTGCTGGTCTCACCCTTCTCTGGGAGCGTGGGCATAGGACCCTTGCCGTTAGGGATGGCAATGGGGCCCCGATCCCCGTTTTCCCGCGGGGAATTCCCCTATTAGGGGACGGGGACGGGGGAAAATCTATCCCCGCGGTGAAAGCATCTAGGCCCCCATGTGGTTATGGTTTTGATAATTAATGACAATCACGCGAAAAAGACTAACGATGTTTGTGCAAGTAAGTTGGAAACAGGATTCCTCGAAAGATGTTGAATGGCTTCAAATGCAAAATGGAAGAAGTACGCGCAAAAGAAACTAGAGAAATGAAGGTATAAAAGCTTTAGTATTGTTTTCTAATCTTTTCACCGATCTCGGAGTTAGAAGTGAAGATCGGGTTGATAGGATAGTCGCCGTACTATCAAGAGGGACTTGATATGGGTCTTTGAATCTTTCATGTGCACAGAATATGGCTCAATATTTAGTCTAGACATTCATGCATTCGAGAGAAAATTTAAATCTGAAAATGCATTGAGTCCGCACTATCGCAAGTGCGGTACTACCGGTGTTAGATGGCGGTAGCTAAATTCCGTGAGAGTGATTTTTTATCGCTTCTTCGAACCCCCGAGGGCCAAGACTACCGTTAGGAATGAGCGGTAGTACCGCAAGCGCGTACTACCGCTTATAAGGGCTGTAGCTTTATGACAGATCGCATCTCTTCGGTCGCTCAGAGCCGCAAGATCATCAAGATGGTCGAGCGGTAGTACATGAATGGACGCGTACTACCGCACATTAGTTGGCTGTAGTTTTATTCCGAGCAATCGCTTTTTTTTTCGGTTGAAAAGCGGTACTATCACACCCCAAGGGCGCGTAGTACCGCCATATAGAAAAAGCTACCAGAACGGATACGTGTCGCAGCATTAAATGCCCGTTCTAGCCAAGAAACATAGAGCGGTACTACTCGCCCTGGAGGGGTAGAGTACCGCCAAGCGCAAAAACAAAGCAAAAGCAAATAACGGTTAGTTTGTGTGGTGGGGTTATAAATACCCCCACCTGTATGTAGGGCTGGTTGGTGACTCCATTGAATACATTCTAAGCCCTAGCAACTCTCTCCACACTCTTGTGCATTCAATTGTTGTCTTTTGAGTTCTTGAGAGAAAATTGAGTGCATTGAAAGCATTGCATTAGTTGAGCCATATTGGTTGCACTCTTGAGCTTCAAGCCCACGCCAAGTTTATTACTCTTGGAGGTTGCCGCCTCCTAGACGGCTTGAGGCGATCGATTGGTGATCTTCTCAAAGAAGTTTGTGAGAAGGCCCAATCGGTGTGAAGGCAAGGAGCTCGCCTACCCGGAGCGGGAAGAGCTACCGATAGTGATCGGGGAAGGCTCAAGCGAGAGGAGCCGGCTTGAAGAAATTCAAGTCACCTCAACGTGGAGTAGGGGAGACCGGCAAGTCTCCGAGACCACGGGATAAATTTTCTTGTCCATCACTTGTGGTTTGCTTGATTTTACTCTTGTGCAATTCTAGTAATTTGATTCTCTTGTACTACTTGCTTAGTTTTGATATACTTGCATAGGGATATCATTTGTGATCACTAGAATTGTTAAGTGTTAAAATTGCCAAAATTGTCACTAGTTCTTAGAAATCATTAAACTTGAATTTTAGTATTAGAAAAATTAGAAAAGCCTATTCACCCCCCCTCTAGGCTCATCCTCGATCTTACAAGTGGTATCAGAGCTTGGTCTCTCTATTTCGGCTTTACCGCCTAGAGAGCAAGGATGGCCAACGAGGAATTTCAATCGAAAAGCTCCTTCTTTGATGGTACAAATTATGCATATTGGAAAATACGTATGACGGTTTACCTTAAAGCTATGAATCCTAACATATGGAGAATTGTTAATGAAGGTTATGTTGTGGCGGTGATCCCGCTTTAACCGGAACAAAATGAAAGATATGTTCATCTAAATGCACAAGCAATGAATGATATTTTTGGTGCTCTAAATGCGGATGAATTTAATCGTATAAGTAATTTAGGTACCGCATATGAAATTTGGAATACTTTATCGGAAATTCATGAAGGAACATCCACGGTTAAGGAAGCTAAATTGCATATGCTTAGAGTAAAATATGAAAGTTTTATTATGTTGCCTCATGAGAATATAAATGAAATGTATTCTAGATTAAACAATATTGTTAATGAGCTCAAGGGTCTTGGTACGACCTTGAGTGATGTTGATATTGTCGAAAAATTCTTAGGCTCTTCCTGAGAAATATGAAACATTGGTTACCTTATTCCTCAACTCGCCGGAATTGCCAAGGATGACGCTAACCGACTTCTTGGCAATCTCATCACAAATGAGCTATACAAGAAAGACAAGGAAGAATTGTTAGACCAAAGCTCATCAAAGAAGAAAAACATCGCCTTCAAGGCAAAGGCGGAGTCAAGTGATGAGGACTCAAGATGAGGACACCGAGGAGGAAATGGCACTTCTCGTGAGAAGGATGAAGAAATTTATGAGAAGGCGATCGAGCTTTAGCGGTCCGCAAAGGTACAAGAAAGGACAAAATTCTAACACTAACCGGTATGCAAATATCCGGTGTTATGAATGTGATGAAAAGGGACACATTGCCTCGCATTGTCCCAAGAACAAGGATGACAAAGACAAATGACCTAAGAAGAAGAAATTCTTTCAAGGCAAGAAGAAGCTATTCAAGAAATTCCAAAAGGATGGCAAGGGTGAAGCTCACATTGGGGAGTGGGATTCCGAAGAAGAGTATTCGGACTCCGACTCATCCGAAGAAGAGACTCCTTCAAAGAAGAAGGGTCTTGCCGGTGTCGCTATCAAGGAGGCTTCATCACCTTTCGTCACTCCTTTATGCCTTATGGCTAGAGGAGAAACTAAGGTAAATTCTAATGAAAATGATGAACCATCGTATGACGAATTAATGGATATGCTCGAGGAATTAAATGAATATCTTGGCAAAGAGAAATCAAAATTTAAGGTTTTGAGAAAAGAGTTTCTCTCTCTCAAAAATTCTTATGAGGAGCTAAAGGAAGCTCATGAGGTTCTCATTGCCAAGGATCATTCAAAGCCCTCAAATGATATTGGACTTGAATGTAATATTATTGATGTTTTGCCTAGATTAGACGATGGCTCATTTCATGTAGAAAAATCAAGCATATCTACTTCAAGTGATAATTTAATTGATATATCATGCTCTAGTGCTAGCTCATGTCATGGAAATTTAATTGTTGAAAATAATGAACTTAAGAAGCAAGTAAACAAGTTAAGTCAAAGTCTAGATAGATACTTTAAGGGTAAGGACACCCTAAATAAAATTTTGGGTAGTCAAAGATGTTCCTATAATAAAGAAGGTTTAGGATATGTCCCTAAAAAGAACAAGAAAAGAAATAACAAGGCTCCGCGTTTTGTAAAATCAAATGGTAAATTATGTTATAAATGCCATGAAATAGGACATCTAGCGAATGATTGTACCTTGAGTAAAGCATCTAAGGAAAACATTCATGATTCTTGCTATGTACTCAAGAAAGATAAGAATGGTAAAACATTTGCTAAATTTATTGGAACTCCAATATTTGGCCAAAGAAAGAAAGCCATTTGGGTTCCCAAAACCTTGGTTACTAACCTCCAAGGACCCAAACAAATTTGGGTACCTAAAAAGGCTTGATTTTCTTTTGTAGGTAAACTACAAGACCGGTGGACGGCATTGGGTGTTGGATAGTGGATGCACTCAACACATGACCGGCGATCGGAAAATGTTCACCACATTTGATTCGGGAAGTGGGCAAAACGACAAGATCACATTTGGTGACAATAGCAAAGGAAAGGTTTTGGGCTTAGGTAAAATTGCCATATCAAATGATCTTTCCATTTCTAATGTGTCATTAGTTGAAACATTAAATTCTAATTTGCTATCCGTTGCTCAAATATGTGATCTTGATCTTGTTTGCACCTTCTCTAAAAATGGTGTTGTTATTTCTAAAGAAAATGATAATTCACTAGTGTTTAAAGGATTTAGATTTGGAAATTTATATTTAGTTGATTTCACTTCAAATGACTCATGTCTTCAAACTTGCTTAATGGCAAAAACATCTTTAGGATGGTTATGGCATAGAAGACTAGCTCATGTTGGAATGATTCAACTTAAAAAGTTATTTAAAAACGATTTAGTTGTGGGTTTGTAAGATGTGAAGTTTGAGAAAAATCGACTTTGTAGTGCTTGTCAAGCCGGCAAACAAGTTGCTAGTTCTCATCCTTCAAAAAGTATCATGTCCACATCTAGACCATTAGAGCTCTTACATATGGATTTGTTTGGCCCGACAACCTATAAGAGCATTGGAGGGAATTCTTATTGTTTAGTCGTTGTTAATGACTATTCTAGATATACATGGGTTTTCTTCTTAGATGATAAATCCGAAACCTCAAATATTTTCAAAAGGTTTGCAAAAAGGGCTCAAAACGAATTTGATTTTATAATAAAGAAAATCCGTAGTGACAACGGTTCCGAGTTAAAAAATACAAGAATTGAAGATTATTGTGATGAACTTGGAATAAAACACGAACTTTCCGCAACCTACACTCCGGAACAAAATGGAGTTGTGGAACGGAAAAATCGTACATTAATTGAAATGGCAAGAACAATGTTAGATGAGTATGGTACTTCCGATAGTTTTTGGGCGGAAGCCATTAATACCGCTTCCCATGCTACAAATAGACTTTATTTGCATCGTCTTTTGAAAAAGACCTCTTATGAACTTCTTGTTGGAAGAAGGCCGAACATTTCTTATTTTCGAGTTTTCGGTTGCAAATGTTACATTTTGAAAAAGGGTGTTCGGCTCTCAAAATTTCAAAGTCGTTGCGATGAAGGATTCTTGCTTGGTTATTCCTCTAATAGCAAAGCTTATCGAGTTTTTAATAAAAACAAAGGATTTGTTGAAGAAACTTGTGATGTTGAATTCGATGAGACTAATGGCTCTCAAGAAGAGCAAGAAAACTTGGATGGTGTAGGTGAAGAAGGCTTAAGAGAAGCTATGAAGAATATGACACTTGGAGATGTGAAGCCGGAAGTTGATAAGCACGATCAACCCTCATCCACTCAAGCCGAGCCTTCAACTTCCGCAACACCGAGTCAAACTCGAACAAACGATGAAGATGACAAGAGTGATTGCCTCAAAGGATTCATCATGGCACTCCAAAGATCATCCAATAGATCAAATATTGGGTGACGTGAGTAAGGGTGTTCAAACTCGATCCCGTGTCACTTCTTTTTGTGAGCATTATTCATTTGTATCTTCATTTGAACCTACTCATGTAGATGAAGCATTAAGTGATCCGGATTGGGTAAATGCCATGCACGATGAATTAAATAACTTTGCTCGTAATGATGTTTGGACATTAGTAGAAAGACCCAAAGAACACAATGTAATTGGCACAAAATGGGTTTTTCGAAATAAACAAGATGAAAATGGTATTGTAGTAAGAAATAAAGCTAGATTAGTGGCGCAAGGTTTCACTCAAGTTGAAGGATTAGATTTTGGTGAGACCTTTGCACCCGTAGCTAGATTAGAGGCTATTAGAATTTTGCTTGCATTTGCATCAAGCTTTGATATTAAGTTATTTCAAATGGATGTAAAGAGCGCGTTCTTAAATGGACAAATATCCGAGTTGGTATTTGTCGAACAACCTCCTGGCTTTGAAAATTCCAAATATCCTAATCATATTTACAAACTCTCTAAGGGGCTATACGGGCTCAAACAAGCTCCTAGAGCATGGTATGAGCGACTTAGAGATTTTCTACTCTCAAAGGGTTTCAAAATTAGGAAGGTTGATACTACACTCTTTACAAAAATAATTGATGAAGACTTCTTTGTATGTCAAATATATGTTGATGATATCATTTTCGGTTCTACTAACGAAGACTTTTACAAAGAGTTTGGTGATATGATGTCTAGGGAGTTTGAAATGTCGATGATCGGAGAGTTGAGCTTCTTCCTTGGACTTCAAATCAAGCAACTCAAGAATGGGACATTCGTGAGTCAAACCAAGTACACGAAGGATCTTCTCAAAAGATTTGGCATGGAGGATGCAAAGCCGATCAAGACTCCAATGGCATCAAACGGACATCTCGACTTGAACGAGGGAGGTAAACCGGTAGACTTAAAGCTTTATAGATCTATGATTGGTAGTTTACTTTACCTCACCGCATCTAGGCCCGATATTATGTTTAGTGTTTGCATGTGTGTTCGTTTTCAAGCTTCTCCCAAAGAATGCCATTTAGTTGCCGTAAAGAGAATTCTAAGATATGTGAAACATTCCTCAAACATAGGGTTATGGTATCCTAAAGGTGCAAAATTTGAGTTAATTGGATATTCGGATTCGGATTATGCGGGTTGCAAAGTGGATAGAAAAAGCACCTCCGGGAGTTGCCAATTGCTAGGTAGATCCCTAGTTCCATGGTTCTCCAAGAAACAAAATTCGTGAGGTTTATCCACAGCAAGCCGAATACATATCCGCAGTAGTTGTTGCGCTCAATTGTTATGGATGCGGCAAACTCTAATGGATTATGGATTAAATTTTAAAAAGGTGCCTCTCTTATGTGATAATGAAAGCGCGGTCAAAATAGCAAATAATCCCGTCCAACACTCAAGAACTAAACATATAGATATTCGCCATCACTTCTTGAGAGATCATGTTGGCAAAGGAGATATTGAAATTAGTCATATTCGAACCGAAAATCAATTGGCGGATATACTCACTAAACCCTTAGATGAGGCTAGATTTTGCAAATTAAGGAATGCATTAAATGTCATTGATATCTCTAATGTGGCCTAAGTGTATTTTCTTTGGTTGTTTATTGGATTTTATTTGGTATTTGTTCTTTAGATGAGTCTCACATCAAGGGGGAGTAATATGCAATTCATGTATATATCACATCCCCTAAATGTGGAAAATTGAGGATTGTGCTAAAAAAAATCTTAAAAGATAAAACTAGACCGTATAAGTCAAAATTATTTGGAAATAATCTATTTTGGATTTACAAAGTGCAAAGGGTTCTCAAATCTTCATTTAAAATTTATTATTATATAAACCTTATCTTTTAGAACTTATACCATATTATAACCTCTTTTTGTTTATAACGAAACAAAACTTTTGTTTGTCAAAAAGCTTGATAAAATTCAAAATCACGATCTATATTGATCTAATAAAGGCACATCTCGAGTCTAGCCCAAAGAGCTAGAATTGCCATACTTCTAGTTTCTTATGTGGTATTTCAACTCGAACAAGTCAAATCATTATTCCTTATTTGATTGTTTAAAAAGTTTTGCCATTGTGATTATCCTGTGGTTGGAAATGATCTAATATTCACTCATACATGATATAACAATATATGAGCAAATTCGCAATCAAATTCTCTCTATTTTCTGCCATTCACCTTTGCTCCTAAGACTATCGGCCGCTTACAGCGATAACAGTAATCAAGATTTACAGACTACGGGTCCAGAGCTGTAGTACCGCTCTTGTCGCAAAAGGTGGGGCCACCTCAAAATCCGCCTGGCTCTCTCTCCCTTCTCTCTCTTCTTCATTTCTCCTCACCCGAAACCGCCTCCTCTACCCTTTTTCGTGCGGCTCTCTCTCTCCCTCTCAAACCCTAAATCTTTTCCCCTCCGAAAGCTTGAAGATTTGTGGGGGTTCTTCCATTGGATTTGATCCCAGTAGTCTTCTCCTCCAAGAGGCATCAATCCCTCTCATTCTCCCTCATTGGTTCATTCTTTTTTGAGCAATCTAGGGTTTGAATGAATATTTGAAATGTGTAAACTTGTAATGAGGCAAAATTGTTGAGGATTAGGTATAAAATAGAAGTCTTTGATCTCCTCTAGGCCCTAATCTTTGTTTAAATCTTCAAGTGCCTCAACATTGTCTCAAATGCGCTCATAATCCTCTTTGTCGCTGGGCGCAGCGCACTACTACCACCAGAGCGGTAGTACCGACTTTTATGTACTACCGCCTCCAATAGCGGTAGTGCTTACGGCATCGGCAAGACACCCATTTCTGAGCCATTTGAGGGAATGTTTCGCTACAACCTTTACACATTTCACTTCTTTCGTGTCAAAACCTTTCTTTTTTTTCTCATTGCTCATACCCTAAACCCCTTGAAATTCTTCTCTAGATCATGCCTCGCACTAAAGTTGCTGGAGCCGGTCCGTCTGGTGGGGGTAGAGGCACACGGAAGTTGACGAAGAGTCGCGGTGTTCCCACTCCGGACTCAGATAGTGGTGACAGCGACAACTCCTTCACCGTCGCTATGAGAACCACAAGGGCTAAAGGAAAGGGACCTGCTGAGCCTTCCCAGCTGTGGGGACCCGGACTACCAAATAGATGATCAGGAAGTGACTAGGATCAAAGAGTTGATCTTAAAATTAAACTTATACCTGGTAAGGTTCAAATACATAAGTATCATACCTAGCACTACGCTGGCGGTCATAAACTTTTTCATGAATTGTCAGAGGTGAATGCCACGAATGATTGGATTAACATTTTGAGTTGGATTGATATATGTCTAAGGAAGTGTTTGTCTTCAAATTCTTGAGGTTGCCTCTGAGAATGTTGCGTAGCTTGTCGGGGTTGAGAATAAGGTGGAGTTTGCTTCTTGCTTTAGGCAACAGTTGGCATAATACTTATGTTTTTCATAGCAACGGCAAATAATATTGACTTTTCGATATATATATATATTTTATACCAGACAATTATTCATTGGTGTTATTAGAAAGATGAATAGATGACAATTGAGATTGAGGATAAAGTTGAGCAGAATTCTTCTAGGACAAGCATCTTCGCTCAATCGCCCTTTTCTTTATCTCGCTTCTTCGTGAACTGCTTGATTTTATTTCTTCTATTCTTGGAGTTATAAACTTGACTGATAAAATTCTTGGTATGTCTACGACTATAGGAGATATTTGTTCACTTGTGGACATCGTTTAGGAATTTGGTTCTTTTCGTGATGCTTGAAGCATTCACGCTTTTCTCATGGTGTCATGTTCAGTTATTTGTATACTTAATATTATCTTGTGAATTTCAATTTGTTGTTTCTCAGAACATTCTTTAGCCTAATGATTTTCTTTATCAGACAAGGTACATGCTATTGGAGATTTCCATTTACTACTTTCTTAGTGAAGGTAATTAGGATCAAGTGTTATTTCTATAATTCCTTAAGTGATATTTCTTGTGTGGCTGATTTTCTTCCTCTTTTGATCACCAAATCTTGAGCAAAATTGTATTGGCGACTATCAGATCAAGGGGCATTGAACTAGACAATAATCTTGACATTCACAAGGGTAACAAGCGATATTGCTTACAGGATATTTTCTAGGAGAATGATTTCCTTCACAGCCGAAGCAATTGGTTGCACTCTCATCATAACATGACCTATTTCTCCATAGCGAGTGCAAGCACGAACTTCGGACTGACTGGGTTGACAATACTTCAACGAACAATGTGTGGGTATCAATTAAGATATAGAAGTAGGTTTCTAGTTTAACCATTTCCTTTTCTGATAGAAGCTGCACCACTATTGGAAATATCTTATGCGAGTTTTTAGAACAGAACGGTGTGCATCTGATAATTTGTTCAATTATGGTGAGCATTTACACCATGGTGACAGATTCTAACATTTTTTTTAACATTGAGACAGTGGAGAGTTATGACGATTGCTATGTTGAAAAGGAAGTGCTCTAGCTAAATACAACGGATTTGGTTGAACTATGGTAGGACTATCATTTCTTGACAGTGGAGTGTCTTGCGGGGTTTCACGAATTAGATGAGGAGTGTTAGTAGTTTACACCGAGAATCATTAGTAAGACTAAGCTAATTTAAAGAGAGATATAGAGTATGTTAAAATATTTGAGATGAATGAAAGGTTGCATCTCAACGAGTTATTTGGGGAGGACCAAGGTCAATTATAAAGGCTAATTTAATTATTTTTTATTACTCATTACTTTAGTAGATGTATTAATGAATTGTGTCGCAGACATCCTACAACAATATTTATTAGAGTAAAGCTACTTAGATGGAATTCTGTTGGGTTACACGACAACATTTCGTTCTTTTAAAATCTTATTTTAGGAAAGGTTTCTATGCGGATTAAGTAGTTTTTGGCTTGGGTTCTAAGGCAACGTTTCATTCTTTAAAAATTTCCTTAATTAAATTTTTCTTATTAGGTAGGGTTAATACATCGTAAATTTCAACCTAGTGGTTTAACATTCACGAGAGTAACCCGAAAACAATACAAAAGATTTACAACAAAATTTCAATAACACATAAACAATATGTATACATTTTGCTTAGTATGTAGGAAGGGTATCTATGGTTTTTCTTCTACTTGCCGAATCATATATATTTCTGCATAAGAGGTTTACTATATTGCTAGAATAATATGTAGCTCGTGATAATGCTAGCTTTTATTGTAGGCTATTAAACAACGAGTTTATTTTAATTTTGCACCACTTGTTGTGTTAGTCTTCCAAGGCTTCTATGAAGTCGAAGAGGTTGTGATGCTTCGCTATCCCCATCTTCTTGAAGTTGCCGATACTGACGTCATGATATTGTCGACTTGTTACGTAATTCTTTTCAAAAGATTTGTTCGTGGTTTTCATTTCGCAAATGTAATAAGGAACGAAATACTTCTAAAAGGGATAACTTAAGAGTGGAGAAAGAAAGTTCTACACAAGGAAACGAGTACATAAATAAGGAGACTAAATTCTATAGATTAGAAAAGAGTATATGTATAACTCGATGCAACTCTCTTTATATTTCTTTTAGACTAGTTCAATGCCCGTGCGTTGCTACGAAAAATAAAATTACTAACAAAACATAAAAGTCAAGTAATAAAAAAAATTGTGCTAAAAGATCAAACATCTATTTCTCCCGATTACAAAAGTTTCTATGGTTTCTCTCAATTAGAACATACGTAAAGATGATATTCTTGGTATACATTCAAAGATCTTAAAATAAACAGGAGAGAACTTGCAATATACACTACTACTATGCAATATACACTACTACTATGCAACCTCTCAATTGTGCCCTCAGAAGATGTATATTTCTCCCTGATGAAGGCACTTGATTGTGTTCTCTTAAAAAATTCAAATCCAAATTCTCTGGCTGCCACAAGAAAAGCCCCCTCATCAGGTGATTCTGCTTCATAGGTACTTACAAATTATTCTAGCACAAACCAAGCAATCAATGAGCTAAGCCCAAATATTTGTCCACTGGTAAGCAAACAGGAGAGAACTTGCTGCATACAAACCTATCTGTACAACTGCAACAAAATATTGCACTTTTGCAAAGGGCCCAATATAACCATTAGAGTAGACTGTATAATAAAGTTGCAAAAAGAGGATAATAGAGCTCAAACTTTTATGCTTCTACCAAATTTTATTTATCTGGACGAACTTACAGTCTGCAAGAGTGTCTTTCATATTTGTTTCAAAGATGCACTTAATTTTGATTGCTCTCCAAATGGCCTGACAGATTTTCCAGCAACAGATTAACTTGCAACTGATCGATGTAGCATGTCCAAAATGGTTTGCCTGGCTTTCCGGTGGTTTTGGATGGGCAGCGTGAGCAAAGCTGTTAACAACATACAGACCTGGGCCTTTTATCTCCACAACAAAGATGCCCTCTAGGCTTTAAAGGATTTGATGTCCAGGGAAGTTATGACAGGAAAGATTGCTTGAAGAACAGATGGTATCACCTCAGCCTCTTGATTTGTTGATGAACGAGCTTCACATGCCATTTTATTGATAGTATGCAGTCGACATCGATCGACTTGAGTCCCATAGGCATCAATATCTCTAGCCATAAGATTTTTTAGGGAGCAACGCATGTGGGTCAGCTCCAACTTGTGATTCATCATCCATATGGCTATGCTCGCCTTTGCAGTATCTAGTTGACAAGAGTTGCATAAAAAGGAACATGAAGTGGAAAAGGTGGTAAAAACACGGAATTCTCAACAGTTCGACTTTTGCATCATAATTTATAGTAGGTGTTTGGCTTATAGCTGTTTAGTTGTTATCTGCTATTTGATAGTTAAGGAATTCAATCACAGAACATTGATAACAAAGTACTGTTCTTGTAATGATTCTGCAGATATTACTACTGTTTCAAAACGATAAGCATGTAAACAACAAAAGATTTTTTTTGTAAACAGTGACAAAAAATATTTGTCAGTAAAAAGATTGCATAATAACAATCAAACCGTAACTAAATGAAAAGAAAAGAAACTATTCATAACTGAACTTCAGCATGCTAATCAAAGTTTTTTAGAGACGTGTATTTTCGGTGAGTACAAGCAATGAAGTGGTAAAGCTGTATGAAAGTGGCATTTTATAAATAAACATTTAATAACATGCATCTTACAAAAGTCTATGAATAAGATCTACTACATGCAAGTAACGATTTGTAAATGCAGCTGATTACCTTCGCACCTAAAGCAAATATTCATTTACAGGTCTCTCGTTGGTTCAACATGAAGACCATACAAAGTGCGCTTTAAATAAACCTTCAGATAATAAGGCTTACTCGTTTTTTGACGGCATGCATAATGTCATCAGCAGTCAGCACCCAAATATTGCATTATAGAGGGAACATCACTGTGAAGGCAAAAATAACATTTTGATAGCACACACACACTCCTGTTCAGTACATGTAATATAAGGATGAAGTTAGTTCTTGATAGATATTTCACCATGGACACAAACCCAATATAAGATGTACTGAAGTGGAATCTAAATGAGCTCATGAATCATCAGGAAAAATCTGATGCATTTCTAATCAAAGAATAATTCATGTGGTGTTCACTTCAATCTGCAGTTCAGAAATAACAATATCAACGAAGTTTGTTGCTTCATCAAGTGACTAACAATGTTAAGTAAATTCTAGCTTACCACACATGTACTCATCACTCATCAGATTTGTATGCAAGTTGAGAAAGAATAGTAACCCACATTCCGTATACCCAAAACAGTGATAGAAGGTGCAGCCAAAAGAGTCCGCTGTGAGTTCATAACCATTCTCATTTTGAACAGCACCTGACATTGAATATTCGAATGGTTCAATTGACTGTTCCAAGATTCACATTGATGCATCTGCAAGGTTAAAAACCTTGTAACACGAGGATCGACAAGTCCTCCAATATCTAACATCAAAGGTGAATGTACATCTGCAAAGACTGGTGGAACAGAAGAATTCTTTATTCCCTGAACTACATTCATCTCTCTCCTCTATCATCACAAAATCACAATGTATCCCAACAAGGGATTTTGTTTTGTATGACCAAAAGAGGGACTTATATTACCCACCACAACGAAAAGAACGAACAAACAAAAGAATGAGCAAGAAGGAAAAGAAAAGAAAAGGATCCCCATCTTCCTCTTCCTCACGAAGTACAAGCAGCTAAGGAGCGGCTCCTAGTGCATTTAACGGCAAGCAGCTTCCCCCAAGCCTTTAGATTACAACTCTACTAACACTAAGGCAACACAGTGTCAATCAACTCTCTGAACTCGACAGTCTTCAGAAAACTAATCCGATCCTAACTTCACGCCCAGTTTACCATCTGGATAGGATCATTTGGAACCCACATCCTTGTGCAGTATAGTCAATTAGTCACGGTGCGATTGTATCCCGTAGTTATCAGTTCGATTATTATATACCATGCAAATAATGTTGCTTGCCATCAGCACAACCATGGAGATCATGGGGCTATATATGCATGCATTCATCTGGGTGTGTTCTGAACTTCTAATTTTTTAGGCACACGAGCATTTCTGCTTTTAGGGGTGGCCTAGCTCTTAATTAGAGAATTTAGAGCACTATTCTGGACTTTATTTCCTTTGTTCCTTCTTTCCTAAAAAACTATGCTCTGAGATCCAAATCTATGCTATGCTTTGATTTCTTTTGCGAAAGAAAATCTAATAGCTTTCTTTTGGAATATGGAGGCCCCTCCACTGCACTCGAGCTCATCTAGCTAGTTGAGTGTTTTCAAGTCAAAGGTCTCTCTGACCAATCATGAATATGACTAAATTTTGTTTGTAATCTATTGCTACTTGTGCCTTTTTCTTTATTTTAGTTAGAACAGCAATTATATACGACTTTAGTGGAAGCTAGTTTGGTGCTGAGATAAGGAGAAAGCAGAAACAATTAGCAGCTAGCTAAGCGACAGATTTAATTTCTTCTACTGTTGGGACATGCTTCTGCAGTCTGCAACATTCGAATAACAAGATGCATGAAGTTTAAAGCAACAATGGCTAGTCATATAAGCAACCCAGATTACAAATAGTTTCGGTTGGTCTTTGCTCCAATATAATCTGGACAGCGATTTGTTTCAATATAATCATGCATACCTATTTCTTTTTAATATAACCATTAGAGTAGACTGTATAATAAACTGAGCCTGCATTTGTTCATTGACAATGAACATGAAAGATCACACGTGAGTGTTACCTTCAAGTGAGGAATTGTCAACCACACAGCACGAAGAAGGTGGACATTAACCTCAGAAATACAGCCACCCAACGCAAAACCCTCGAAGAACTGGTGGAATGAGAGGGCGGCAACCAGAGGTCTGATGGTACATGGGCTCTGCGAAACGCCCAACGATAGCCCGATGATGACTGAGTGCGATACAATCCCCAGCTCCAGAATCTTGTGGACAATACAGCAAATCACTATTCAGCATGCTACGCAGATTTACAACTCAGAACATATATGCAAGATATCGCATTTCAATGCTCATCTGTGTAGCTATACTAACATTCAGATATAGCTTAGGAAAGCAAATTACACTCGATGCAGTTCTGCGTGCTTATTGAATTCAATCATCAATCCACACGACTACAGTGCACTTCAGCCACTTCTACTTAACTAAATTGCATAAAAGGATAATTGAACTGTCTGTACCTGTGAGGCAAGCACATGACGAGCTTGAGACGGGACCTCCTCGTGGCAATGGCCATGACCGTGGCCGCAGCCGTCGTACACCGCTCCTCCACCGCGACACGCCCGGGCCGCGGCGCATGGCTATGCCTGTCGCGCGGCAGCGCGCTGCGATGCTGACGATGTGCATGGCGCCCTGCTTCTCGCTTGCCCCGTTCCTCCCCTCGTCGGCCGCAGCCGTGATCCCCGCGAGCGCGCCGTCCTCGAGCAGCGCCGTCGTCTCATCATGGGCCGCTTGCGGCCGACGAGCCGGATGGCGACACCGGCCGCGCCCGCCTAGAGGATGGCCGCCACGGCCGCCATCTTGAGCCGCAGCGCCGCCGCCTCGTCGCGGCACACGTCGTTGCCGCCTCCCGCCGCATCGCAGCTCGCCGCCGAGACCGACTCTGCCACGCATCATCAATCAAGTGTGAGGATTACGAGCTCCCACGAGGGGTTCGGTGCAAAAATAATCAAAAAATTCCCCCCTTAATCAGCCTGCCTACCTGCCAATTGGTGCAGGTAGGCATTGAGGAAGGGGACGTACGACGACTTCATTTCCTGCGACGCGAGAATCAAATCAGAACATCGAATCAATACAAAAACAAGGCACAGAATTACGATTTCGCCTCGCAATTCGGCGTTGCTGTACAAACCTGTAAGCGAGAGGAAAATCAAGGGAAAAAAACACTAAAAATTAAAAAAATCGAAGAAAAACGTCAACAAGACAAACGAACTGATAAGGAGACCGCGGCAGGCGGTCAGACACAGCGAGGAAGATGCTCTCACCTCGAAGAACGCCATGCGGTCAGACGCAGCAACAAAAGCAACGCGGCGCACAAGCCAAGCCAACCAATACGGGGGAGGGAGGGAGGTTTCAGATGGGGGAGGAGGAAGAGGGGGGAGGGTGAGTGAGGAGGGCATGCACCATGCGGAGGACGCCGGTGGTGCCGAGATCCTTAAGCGTGGTCTCGGCTCTCGGAGCAAATCTGGAGGGGAGGGGAATCCGCGCGGCCGGCGACGGGGAAATGAAGTCGGGTCTGGGGCGGAGGAGATTTCGTCTGCAGCGGAGGAGATTGCGTCGGGACTGGGGCGGATGAGATTGCGTCGGGTCTGGGGCGGCGCGGAGATCGCGGCTGGGGGGCGGCGCGAGGAGAGGGCGAGGAAGGAGATTGGGGCGAGGGGATCGCATCGGCTGCGGAGTGGGCGGCGGCGCGGAGATCGCGGATGGGGGCGGCGCGAGGAGAGTGAGAGGGGGGCGGAGATCGCGGAGTGGGCGGCGGCGCGAGGAGAGTGAGAGGGGGGCGGAGCCGAAGAGTCGTGGGGCCCGCGGAAGTGAGAAGGAAGCACAGGTCCTCGGAAGTGAGTCTGTGTAGTGGGGCCCGCGGAATGAGAAGGAAGCTGAGAAGTGGGGCCCGCAGAAGAACGTCATCACGCCACCAACTCGCGCTTTATAAGAAAGAAAAATAGGACTTTCAATTCTTCCAGTTTTCATTTAAACAACCATTCAAGCTTTCCATTCAAGTACGAACTTTTCCGGTTCTAGCTCATTTTATGGTATATAATCTAGATAAGCAAATGAGGTGAGTTTTAAAACATGATTAGAAATTATTATGGATCATTAAGTTTTAACTAGCCTAAAGCAAAGATAAGCTAGTTTGGTGTTGCTAATGTGGTAAGATCTTAACTTGGTTTATATATGAATGGTGTGATCTCAAGCAAAGCTAAGAGTAGCAATGGAGACCTAGACATTAATCTCATCGAGGTTTTATTTTAAGAAAGGTTGATGACCATAATGGTTACATCGGTAAGAAGTTCTATGAAGAGGAGATAACTTTGTAGAGGTTTTATAGAGGTAAGAGTTAGACTATTTTATAATTTCTTAGTTATCCTATGGGTTAAGTTTCCCATATTCACACATAAGGACAACTTATTGTGAAACTTTAACCAAGAGGTTAAGTTTACACATAAATCGATCCCGACATTCGTGATAAAGACCAATTTCAAGTAGCGAAACATAACGACAACGTAAATTGCTCTATATAACTAGAGCGAATAATATGCTACACGTAAGGGTGCTTATCTTATGGTAGGTTCTAATATATCCTAATCTTCCGCTTCTTTCATTGGGTGACGTTGTCTCTTCATGAAGTAAAATCTTCGTTGATTGGAATATTGTAGAGGACCGTAAACTTAGAGATATTCCACGAGATAAGGTCAAATTTAACTTTTCAAAATAGTATTCCAAAAGGGAAGAAATAAGATCCTAAGAGTAAGGTAAGAAGAGATAAACTATTAATTACCGCTTTGTTGATTTGATTTCAAAAATAGTTTTGAAATTCTAACTACCATTCTATCTAGGGTTGCGACCTCACAAATGATATGGCTCGATACCACCTCTGGGGACCCGGATTACCAACCGAACCTTCCAGTGTTTCAACGCGCTAGTCCAGAACATTTAGCGCACACAAAGATACTGATGATGATAACACGACATATCATAAAGTTCATAACAAGATAAGCAAAGAGTGTAACAACATCATCACATTATTACAAGTATGAAGCCTTACTACTGAAATGTAAAAGTAGCAATGAAATGTAGAACAAAAAGAGCCAATCGGCTAGCCCACAGCAACCGACCGGGAACGCCTCCCTAGAAGATCGAGTCGTCCTCCTCATCATAGTCTTCACCACAAATGTCGAACGGTGCAATGCTTGCTCTGATCTCCTCATCTGCTTTATGGAATAAGCAGCCCCTGCAATAAAAAGCGAGGGTGAGTATGCAACATACCGCAAGTCTCTAAACTTAATGCAAGTAACTAAATGCATGGCTTAAACAAAGGAAGGCATAATATGGTTCATTTGCATGAAGCTTAAATTGAAATTTGAATACAAGTAATAATTTCATAAAGCAAAGATTTAACAAAATGTAAATAGCATAATTAATTAACTTGAAGTATAACAATTTTTCAGGTTCCAACTACCTGGTTGGCTCTAGCAGCCAAACTAAATCCGGAGCTCCAGTACTCATGATTCCCAACCACATTTTAAACCAAATCATCGTTTTCCATTTAAAACCAAAACCGAAAATCTACTATGTGAAAGCTGCCCACGCTGTTCTTGTCCGTGGGCACGGCTACTCAAGTAGTTTTAAGACTGCAGAGTGGTACACTTTACCCACACGACATGATCAACCCTTGCGCCATGCAATTAACACACTTCCTTTGGTGTGTCGGCAGGGAGATCATGACAAGGCCTTTACAATGCATATACCGCTACCGACTTCACCGCTAAGGTTTCGTTTCACCCCTCTTGCGCCTTTGCAAGTGTCATCTCGACAAACTCGCATGTTTCACCTTATGGCGAAGTCAAATAACGATACATGCAAATTACTTAGCTGTGTCGCACTCCATATAGACATGTGGTTGTATCAGTATAGCATGGCCCAAGGTAACACACGACCGGTCCTTAATTGACTAGGGCGACAATCACATTCCAAAATTTTGTGCATCCCGCACCCGCCATTCAACCAATCTCGCCTTGGTCTAAATCATTTTTCACTTTTAATTTTTAAATTAATACCGGCAACACCAATTGCCATAATTTTCACAATTCCATTTGCATCAAATATGAAAGCATTTCCATAATGATAACGCATCGACGTGATTAAGTATGGCTAAGCATTTTCTACCGTTCCCAGAATAAAATGTTGACCATTAATTACAGTAGTTAGTTTTCCTAGGGTGTCAATGGTTGGCAAGATTAACATCGATGTGGTATACCAAAGTTGGGATTTAACTAAGCATTTAAAAATGACATTAAAGTACTCAGACGCAAAATATAAGCATGCAATAATTAAAAACAAAGTAGCATTTCATAAACTTGGGTTCAACATGGTCAAGGAGACTTGCCTTCACCTCTATCGCTGCTGCAACCTCTGCTGGACGCCTCTCGCTCAACCGACAAGGCTGCCTACACGCTAAACACGCAAATCGAGGCAAAACAATAAATAAACAGAAATAATAAGATCCAAAAATTCACAAAAATAACACCAACAGATAGATCTTGATTTTAGATGAATTTAGAAATTTGAATCGCTCAAATCGGAGTTCAAACCGGAGGAGCACGGCCTTCCAAGTTTAAATGGAGAGAAAATCGAGTTTAATTAGGGTTGACACGCAGTCGCTACGCGATTCGCTGGAATTTTCGGATTTTTCCGGATTTATCCACGATTAAACGAATTAATTCGGTCGCCGACGCAAGGGTCCATCGGCTTGCGTGACACGTTCTCGGCGTGAGGTGGCGCTTATGATGAAACACGTGGTCGCACGCGTGGCGACGACGCGTGCGACACGTGGTGGTGACATGGCAAATCACGGCGAATAAGTGCCGACGTGGCGCTGTGTGAGAGGTTAAGATCTAGGTGGCACCAACGTGGCAAGATCGTGGCGCATCCGTGGCGCGACACGCAGACTAAAGCGATGAGGTGGCCGCCACATGGCTTGCATGTGCGCCACGCGCAGACCTTATCTCGGTGACGGCGAGGTGGCGCTGTGGTGGCGAGGTGAGGTGAGGTGGTGCGTCGTGGCGACACTTGGCGATGACACTGCGCAAGCATAAGGTGACGAGGCGAGGGGCTTGAGTCTTCTCGTTCGGAGCAGGGCGCAGATCCGTACCGTTGATTGACGATCAAGCGGTGGAGATCACTCGCAAAAACCCGACGATGAGGAGCGGCGCTGACCCACCGGAGTCGGAGAAGACGGCACGGAAACGGCGATGGAGTGTCGGATCGAGCCGAAGAGTTAGCAAATCTGGAAGAGGGGAACGAGATGAACACAAGGGTACCAAGAAATGCGGCGAGGGCTCACCTGACGGAGAACAACGGCGAAGAAGGCTTAAGACGGAAGATGAACTCCGGCGAGGTCGTTAGAGCTAACTGCTGTGTCTCCGCCGGAGAGAAGGGGGTAATCAGGTATGCAAGGAGGAGAACCTAGGGCCAAGTACATGGGACCTTAAATAGCCTAGGGTTATGGATTTGGCACGGAAAGCAAGGTTGGTCTGGCAAGCACGGAATGCACTGGCATGGCGGATTTCAGGCGACGTGGCACGCTAGGGTCTTGGATCCGGATCGGACGAAGAGCAAGCTAACCCAAGATAGGGTTAGGGTTTTTGTGGGTGACGATATGACTTTCAAACCATCGGATCGGGATCTACTACCGAGAGTTCGAGCATAGTGATGGGTCACGGGATGAATAGTGAAGTCGGCCCACCCGAGGAAAAAAGAATTTAAATAAAATTTCCGAATAAAATAAATATCGAATTCAATAAACTCCAAATAATTCAAATAAATAGCTAATAAATCCGAAAAATCTCCAAAAAATCAGAAAAATCAAATGAAATACAAGGAACCCAAATAAAATAAAAAATAATTAATTTGAGGTATAGATTATTCAAATTAAATCCCTTTTGACTTTAAAAATTCAAATTAAGCTGTAGTTAATTCCAATAAATCGCAACGGGTTCGGATTTTGAAATTCGAGTTTAAGAACTTGAAAAACGGAATGTTACACCAGCCTAAGAAAAGAAAAGTTCCTGAAGCTGCACCTCAAATCACTGGCAGTGAAGATGAGACTGAAAGTGAGAATAAGGAAAGCTCTGAGGAAGAAGAAGAGGTACCTCAGGTTGGAAGGCATAGAAGTGATCCCTCGCAAATCAAAGGCGATGACTACTACGTGCTCCGAGCTCAGAATCACTATCTTCAGCCTCGCTCTGCACCCAACCCAAAGTTTCATTCCCTCTTCCAGCAGAAGGTATATGAGCAAATATACCGAAAAGGACTTTGTTAATCAACGATGGGTTAGTTGGAAGCATATCC